>CM051384.1:518606-1118606 GCA_028015245.1 Cardamine occulta
TAAGAAATAAATAAGAATAAGAAGAAGAATAAATACAAAATAAACAATAATAAAGAAGAATAAATAAAAGAAGAAGAAAGAAGAATAATAAATAAGAAGAAAAATAATAAATAATAGAAGAATAAATACAATAAATAATAAAAATAACAATAAATAAGAATAAGGTTAATAAATAAAGTAAATAAAGAAGAAGAAAATAAAAGAATAATAAGAAGAATAAGAAGAAGTTACAAAGTATAATAAGAAGAAATACATAATACATAATAATAAGAAGCAAGAATACACAATAATAAATAAGAAGAATAAGAAGAATAAGAAGAATAAAGGAAGAAGAAGAAGAAGAAATAGAAGAAGAAGAAGAAGAAGAAATACACACAGAAGAATAGAAACACAACAATAAATACAATACACATAATAACAATAATAATAATAAGAAGACACAATAATAAGAAGAAGAATAAATAAAGAAGAAGAAGAAGAATAAAGAAATACACAACATATAACAACAACAAAACAACACATAATACATACAACAACATACATAAACAACAAGAAGAAACACACATAGATAAAGAAATACAAGAATAAAGAAGAAGAAGAAGAAGAATAAAGTTACAATACATACAAGGAATAAGCATACAAGTTAATAAGAAGATAGAATACATACAAGTTAAAGGTTACAAGAAGGTTACATAAGGTTAAGAAGAAGAAGAATCAAGGAGGCAGAAATCATGGGAGGAGAAGAAATCGCTTTCTCCATCGCTTATAGGTTAGCGAGGAAAGAAGAATGAGATTTTTTTTCCCCCGCTTTTCAAAAACGGGTTTACATCACCAATAAGAAACCGCCACGCCAACAATATCGAAGTTTCATAAGATTACCTGATCGATACGGATCAAGCCCAAAATTGGTGTCTGATCCATTAAAAAATTTTATTTGGGCTTTTGATACTCTATGAGTATCACCCATGTGCATGGTCTAAGAGCATTGACATTCGACATACTTTTGTGGGTATCTTTTAACTTTAAGAATAATTAATGGGGTTTTTAGATGTTTGAATAGTGTGATAAATGCCACTTTCCATAATATTCAAACATGTAAAGACCCTTCTTAATTGCTTTTAAAGTTAAAAGATATTTATAAAAATATGTGTAATGTGAGTGTTTTAACCGTTTAAGTTGAATAGAAAAAAATAAAGATGAGCGTAATTAAATGTAATTGAAAAAGATAACTAAGAAAAGTAAACAAAATCTGGCAACAAAATAAACGTTTAGTTTATTCTTCTTTTGTGGAAGAAATATTTTTTACATATTTTTTTAGTTCTTCCAAATAACATGAAATCAGTTGAATGTTTTATTCTACGTTTTCAACTTCATGGGTAAAATTTTGATAAAATTTCACTTTTTCTCAAATGCAACCATTTTATTCGTTAAAATATTGAATATGTGGAAAAGTCAAAATTTTTATATCTTGTTTATAGTTTTAAACTAAAATAAAAATTTGCAGTATAGAAAAATAAATTCTAGCGCTGGTGCACATAGTAAACCCTCAATCATTATATCACCATAAATCAGTTATTCTTTTTTCAAAATTTTGTTTTCGTATAAAATAAGTGGTTTGTGATGGCTCATAAATGCATTTTTTAGTAATAGTAGTAACGTTTTGAGGACAAAACTGTGGTCCAAACTAAAACTATCACACCATGAATATTCAATTCGTAATATTTATTTTCTTCGTAACCATGAACCAATTTTATTTTTGTTGGTCATATAATAAATATATTGCCACTCTCATATTTATAAGAGATTTTTCGTTAAAAAAATAAAATTGGCAACTTGTGAAACAAAACAATAATTACATAATTTACATTTTCTTTATATAAATAAAATAAAATAATATATTTGTACAGAATCATCTTCCTCTCCAAACAATCACTAGACGCCATTTCCTTTAGATTTTCCCCACTTTTGATTTTTCTCCAACACGTCACCTCTCTCTCTCTCTCTTTTTCTCACCGGAAAAGTCTTCACCTTTCACCTCTCTCCGGCGGCTAATTCACATGAACGGCACAAAATCATCAATCAATTTCTTAACAACCGACGATGAAACATCGGCGATGGAAGCTTTCATCGGAACAACTCACACATCTATCTTCCCTCCACCACCACAACAACAATCTCTTCATCCTCAATTCAACGAAGACACTCTTCAACAACGTCTTCAAGCTTTAATCGAATCCGCCGGAGAAAACTGGACTTACGCTATCTTCTGGCAGATCTCACACGATTTCGATTCATCAACTGGCGATAACACAGTGATTCTAGGTTGGGGAGATGGATATTACAAAGGAGAAGAAGATAAAGAGAAGAAGAAGAAGAAAAATTCGAATTCAGCTGAACAAGAGCATCGGAAAAGAGTAATTCGTGAGCTTAATTCGTTAATCTCCGGCGGAATTGGAGTTTCTGATGAAGCTAATGACGAAGAAGTTACAGATACTGAATGGTTCTTTTTAGTTTCGATGACTCAAAGCTTCGTTAACGGAGTTGGACTTCCCGGTGAATCGTATTTAAATTCTCGGGCTATTTGGTTATCTGGGTCGGGTGCTTTAAACGGGTCGGGTTGTGAAAGAGCGGGTCAAGGTCAGATTTATGGTTTACAAACTATGGTATGTATCGCTGCTCAAAACGGGGTCGTTGAGCTTGGTTCATCGGAAGTGATAAATCAAAGCTCAGATCTGATGGATAAAGTTAATAGCTTGTTCAATTTCAATGGTGGTAATGGTAGTGGTGGTGAAGCTTGTTCTTGGGGTTTTAATTTGAATCCAGATCAAGGTGAGAATGATCCAGCTTTATGGATTAGTGAACCGACGAACAACATCACCGGAATTGAATCTCCGGCGAGGATTAACGGTAATTCAAATTCTAATTCTAAGTCTGAGTCTCATATTGAGAAGAACGAAAGCTCTGTGGGAAACCAAAAGGTTGAAAATTTGAATTTTTCGAGTTCTGGGTTGAGTAAAAATGGGAACTTTAAATCTAACGAAACCCTAAGTTTCGGTGGTTTTACGGCGGAGGAGAGTAATAAGAAGAGATCACCGGTTTCTAAAGGAGTAATAACGATGAAGGGATGCTTTTTTTAGTACTGTGGTTCGATCCGCAGCGAAATCTGTTGATTCGGATCATTCTGATCTCGAAGCTTCTGTGGTTAAGGAAGCTATTGTTGTTGAACCACCGGAGAAGAAACCGAGGAAACGAGGGCGTAAACCGCGAATGGAAGAGAAGAGCCGTTGAATCATGTTGAAGCTGAGAGGCAGAGAAGGGAGAAGTTGAATCAGAGATTTTACTTTTGAGAGCTGTGGTTCCTAATGTTTCGAAGATGGACAAAGCTTCTTCTTGGAGATGCTATTTCAGATATTAACGAGCTTAAGTCGAAGCTGCAACAAGCAGAATTGGATAAAGAAGAGATGCAGAAGCAGATAGATGGGATGAGTAAGGAAGGAAATGGGAAAGGAAGTGGTGGGACGAGGGCGAAAGAACGAAGAAGTTCGAATCAAGATTCTTCGGCTAGTTCTATAGAAATGGAGATTGATGTGAAGATCATTGGTTGGGATGTGATGATACGTGTACAATGTAGCAAGAAGAATCATCCTGGTTCTAGGTTTATGGACGCCCTTAAGGAATTGGATTTGGAAGTGAATCACGCTAGTTTATCCGTTGTGAATGATTTGATGATTCAACAAGCTACTGTGAAGATGGGGAGCCAGTTTTTCAATCATGATCAGCTCAAAGTTGCTTTAATGGCGAAAGTCGGAGAAAACTATTGAACAAAAACGAAGATCATCGATGTAAAGAGATCGAAATTAGCGGGTATTGTATGATCTTTTTCGTAAGTAGGTCTCTTTGTAAAGTAGTAAGTACTCATTTTGCATCACTCGCTTCATGTTGTACCCTAATGTTGTTGTTCATTAGGAGAACTTGTTTAGTTCTTACTTCTTAGTTTAGTGTCTTCATAAGGCTTAAGTGAGAACTAAGTTGGAGGAGACCAGAGAGTTAGTAAAATAAGAAATCTTTGGTTGTAATTGTATATGTATATATGTATGGAGTAAGATTAAGTAAGATCCTAAATTCTATTGAAGTTTTTTTTGGTTCTATGAATGAAATTTTGTGTACACTTAGTCAAATAGTTTTTTTTTACTTATGTTACACCACAAAGGTCCAAATTTATGAATTGTAATTTACCAAAAGGTAGATGGAAATAAGTGGTGGTAAATGGGTTTTGGAGTGGGATAGTGCTCTTATCTTTTTGAGGGGATATGAGGAAAATGTTTATGATGCCAAAAATGTGCGAGACATTGTCATTTGTTTGTATATGTTTGTATATACTATATAACAACAATTAAAACAAAGATTTAAATGCGGTTAGTTCAAAGTTAGTCTTTTAGTGTCTGATCTTATCTTATCTGTGAGTTTGAGTATATCTCTACGTTTAGAGAGCCGTGTGATCTATCTATGTTAATATAAAGACTTGTTTAGAATTCATTGAACTATACATAAGGCAAAAGCCAATATTTTTCAAAAATAAAATTTGGACCAAGGTTTGTAGTTAGATAGTTTTGCATTAGTAATGACACCATGTGATAATCCGAATTTAAATCCGGAAGTATGTTGGTAGGTTTTATTAATCTCAAATTTTTGTTTAAACCCAAAATGTCAAGACATTTGATTTTCCACAAACATGAGTATTTATTGCATAGAAATGGTAATAAACTAAGCAAGTGGGCAATAAAAAAAACACCAACTTTAAGTTTTTATTTTACTTTTCGTCAATTAATAAAAAATGTTTTTCATTTAGAACCACAAAGTTGACTCTTTTCCATATATCGTAAATCGTAATAGCCATCTTTCATCTATCTTCGGTAATGTAAAGTATTAAATAATTCACTCATTCGTTAACACTATATAATATATTCCCACTATCTCATTTTACCTAAAATCGCGTTTATTAAGAATTTTAATTTGTTTACAAAAATTATTATTTAATATT
Organism: Cardamine occulta; assembly: GCA_028015245.1. NCBI lineage: Eukaryota > Viridiplantae > Streptophyta > Magnoliopsida > Brassicales > Brassicaceae > Cardamine > Cardamine occulta. Next base: position 523,648 of record CM051384.1, read on the forward strand.
TGATTTAAAACAATTCAAACAATCACAAAAAAGCATGCATAATATAAATGATCACAAAATATCAAATACATTTAAAATTTGCATAGAAAAAATATCTTATAGAATAAAATAATAAAACTTTTAAAAAACTTATAAAATGGGACAGGGAGAATATAATTTGTATATGTCTACAACTATTGTTAATTCTTACAATGTCTTTAATTAACCCACGAGTCCACGACCAAAGGCAGAAACTTCTCATTTCTATAAAGTTTATCGTTGTGAATTAACGTGTAAGACAATGCCTACTTACACAACAACGTATGTTACCCAAAATCGAATTTACAAATATACACTTTCTCCAAAATTATAATAGTTTTAGTTAGTCTTTACTAAAATAAACACAAAAACATATTGCTAACTAAATAAAACCAATTTCTCTCTTTCTTCTTCTTGATCTCTCTTTCTCATTACCGATCTCCATTGTCTTTAGGAGATCGCAAACAAAACAAAAAGAGCCATGAGTCTAAATTGTCTAACATGTCAAGACCTTCTACGAACGGATTCCATAAAAGAGTTTGATCTCTCCGGTCCTGGACCACCAACGGTCGAGATTAACCATGTTCTAGGTAAAACAACTTGTAAAGATCATGTTGGTGGGAGAAATTGGTCAGGAAATATAAGCCCTAGAATCTATGAGAAGATTGGACGGTCAGGATCTTCTTTAGCACAGAAGATGAAGAGGGTGAAAAAGATTCATCACATTAGGCTAAGTGGTCCTGTTGGTTCTAACTCTAGCAATGGAACGACCCGGCTTGAACAACCAATGCTTGTAAGGAGCAGTGGTATGCGAAGGGATTGGAGTTTTGAGAATTTGAGAGATCAAGGATTCATAGAAGAGAAAAGTAAGATTAACAAATAATATTCATCAATGATTTGATCATGATTCTGAGATTTTATATAAGTTTTGAAGATGAGATGTATCATCGATTGGACGAGATAATTGAAGATGATTACATATAGTGTAAAATCCAGATTAGTGATTATATAAATTGTGATAGAATATGTGAGATATATAATAGTATTATTTGGATGAAAAAAATGTTTTATTTGTTTAGTACTTGTCATGTTTGCTCTCTTTGAATATATGTTCTTATGGTTCTTTTGTGTCTTTGAATGAAGGAGTCAGAAATGGGTTTGGCTTCTTTAGTTAAATCTATTTCATTATTTGTTTTTGAGTTTCTTTTCTATACACACGAGAGATCATCCTTTTTGGTGGTGTACAATTATAATTTTTGGGTCGAAATGTAGTATACTATTCAAGCATTCATTTTGAATTGTCATTAACAAATGCAATCGAGTTTTGAGTTTTTGATCAGTCAAATAGGTTTGATTAAAAACACTTTTTTGTCATCTGAAGATGAAATTGATTATAACTTTTTACTTGAAATACAAATAGCCGGCCAAACATAGATAAATCCCAGGAAACTAAAGCCCAAACAAGGGAATAGAGAACCACAAAAGGAAGCCAACATAAACCAGAAGCTTCTTATGAACAACTAAACTAAACTAGAAACTGTGAGAATGCCACTCAAATGCCTTATTAATCTTGTGGAGAGGAAACGTATTAAACCCTTTGCATTGCCCCATTGATTAGAAACACAAAACGTTACAAAAATTTTAATGGGAAAAGTGAACGATAAAAAGTAGTTGTAAAAAGTAAGCGATATCAATATAATGAAAAATTATAAAAAATAGTTGTAAGAGATAACGATACAAAAAAGTTTAGAATGTGATTTCTTAACAAGTTTTGAAACCGTTTTTATGATTGGTTGAAACGAGAGATGTACAAGGTTGCCAATCACAACTGCCACAAGAAAAATACAATGCTTATCTCTAATTCTCCATGAATATTAACCAACAAAAATACAATCATAAGAAAAAAAAAATGACAATGCTTATCTTAATCAACAACAAACATGATATCTACAGAAAATAAAAATGTTTATTATAAGTGTCAAAATAGGCAGATCACCCGTAGTCTGTCCATGTCTAATTAATTATGGACTGTCCAAAGACAGTCCATTTACGAAACAAGTTAAAATGATCTACGCTCAATTTTGTCCACGGACAAAATTGAACGGACATCATTAGACAATGGACTACAAAAATTTAGGACAAAATCGATTATTCCGTCAAAAACATGAAAACACAATTCCCACCAAAAATATTAAAACACATTTTCTTAACAAAAATTATTGACTCATGGACAGATAATGAACAACTCATTTGGCACAAACTTTAATAGCGTTGGTTCTTAATAAACACAGACATAAATGGATACGGGATAATATTTTGGACAATATTTTATCCACAATTAAAATGAACAATATTGGATGGGTCAAAATGAAAGTCGATCGTCCATTTTGACCCCTCTAATGCTTATCTCTAATTCTCTATGGCTTATACTTACTTAAAAGTCAAGAAAATCATCATTATAATTGGGCCTACTCGCACTGCGTATTTTCAAAAATTTAATGTTTGGCAGATTTTGTTTTTAACCGTTGTATCATGATTACGAGTCGTTAGTGATACAAAACGAAATAGTTATAATATATACAAAACTGATGATGAATAATCATAAAATTGTGACAAGGATATACAATCAATGAATCAAACTTAGTATTCAAATTAATATGTTAACGTACAGATTATTAACTACAGCAAACCGCAATATAGATTAACATACGATGTTTTTTACTGTATTTAATATTGTTACCTAATTTTATCAGTACTATAAATTTAAAGGGAAGACATTTAAACACATGTTATAATCTAAATTAACTGTAACGTGTAAATCGTATTAAAAACATGCTATAAAATACGAATCGTATATGAACAACTCTAATAACACTTTTATTCAAAAAAAAAACTTTAGTTATATATTATCAAACTTGTTTAAATTAGGATTAAAATAGCTAAAGAGAGAGTGCACGTGAGTCAAAAAGTCAAACTTTCCTTTAAAGCCTCTTGTTGTGTTCATATCCTCTTCTCTTCTTTTTTTTCCAATCTTCATTTTTTTCCGGTCAAATTCAGAAAACGCGTAAGCTATCTAATCTTTACCGTTAAAAGGGGTTTAAACCCTTTTAGTTTCACTTGTTTTATTTTAGAGTCTTTCTTGGTTTTAAATCAAATTCCAAAAAACTATAGTTACATAAAGATTTAAGTCTTTTGTGGTTTCTTTGCTAATTTTTTCCCAATATTTGGATTTTATCTGTGTTTTTGTTTGTTTTCAGGTTTAATAATGGATGATCAGAGAAATCATCATAATAATGATAATCATCATCTTGGTGTGAATAAGATGGGAAAAAACATCCGTAAAGATCAATCAAATCAACAACAAAACCCTCAAGCTTTGGTTTACAACATCAACAAAACCGATTTCAGATCCATTGTTCAACAGTTAACCGGACTCGGTTCAACTTCTTCAGTCAATCCTCCGCAAGTAAACCCACCAAAACCTCCAAATTCACGGTTGGTCAAAGTTAGACCGGCTCCTTTGACCCAAGTCAACCGTCCTCCTCCACCACCACCTCCGGTTCAGTCAGATCCAATTGCTTCTGAACCGGTTCAGTCTATTAACCAATTTTCGGTTAACCCAGCTGAATCTCCCATCTCAGCTTATATGCGTTATCTAATCGAATCAAGTCCGGTTGGAAACCGGTCTCAGCCACAAAACCAAAACCCGGTTCAACCGTCAACCGGTTTATTTCCTCCAAATCAAACCAGTCCTAATCCAATGTTTTTCAGTCTCCAGCTTCACAGTTTGTTTTGTCACCACCGCCAAGATCGCCGTTTCCGTTGTTATCACCTAATTTCGCGTTCTCGCCGCGGTTTTTAGGCGGTAGCGAACCACTACCTCCTCCGTCACCGGGCTTTTTCTTCCCATTGCTCAGCCCATTATGGAGAAATCAATAGGTTATTTATATTTCCTTTGTTGAACTAAAAATTAACAATGAGTAGTGTATTAAGAGTCTTTTAGTTAAAGGATTAAAAGGTCCCCAACTTGTAACCACTATGCAACTTGTAATCCAAAGAAAATTGTTCATTTCATTAAAAATATATATATTGCTCATTTCGTTACCGTATTTGAATGGTTGGTGATATATATATTCCTCGTTTCTAAATTACATTATGAGTTTAGATGCACACTTGTTTGGTCTTCAGTTTATAAAGTAATGTGTCTTTTAGTTATGTTAATAAATTTATCATTAGTAAAACAAGATTAATGACAAGAGACTTGGTTGATTCAGAAATTTTGGATATAGAAGTCCGAAGTTCAAGTTGCGTTTGAAATTGGGTAAATATTACATTTTATGTTCTCCAATCGGAAATGATATAATAGTGTAAGCTCAGAACATTTTAATAAAAATAATAACAAATTTGATTTAAGCGTTGGAAAATTTGTCGAAGATATTTCATCGACGATTTAAACTGTTTTATTTCATTGTGCATCTTTATTTATTCCATAGTCATTAATCTACATTATAAAACTCCAGAAATAAATTTTAGAAGGAGATGATACAAATTCTAAGAAATCTACACAAACAACTATAACTTTAGCACTAAATATTAATTCACAATGTTTACACAAAAAAATGTAATTCAAAAATTTAGTAATCAATTTCAATGCAAAAAAAAAAGGCGATAATGTGTTCTATATGGTAATCAAAATTTGGAATTATTTCAATTGTGGCAAACAATTATAGTCGGGGGTACAATTGTTAAGTGTTAACTAATTTATGTTAGTATATATGCTTTGTAGAAATAATATAAATAATTTAAAGAAGCATCCAATTTGGTTTAGAAAACGAAAAATGGAAATTAATATTAAATTTTAAAAATTATTAAATGACAACGTATCCAAAATAAAACGAAAATATAGGAACGATATTAAAAGAAACATCAATCTAAAACATAAATTTATTTATGAATTCTTGAATATAATAATGTTGGTCATCGTTTATTATTTTATCCCCACTTAAAACTTGACAACAACTCTAGGCTATCAAAATTTATCTATACAACTCTTTTTTTGTTAGGGAGAAATTCTCGTTTTTTTCTTTTCGGTTAAAGCAACCTTTATTGTTCTTTTTGTTATTATAAAATTCTTATAGTGACCCCGAAATCTATTTGTATTTAGAAACTTTTGTATGATATTCGTCTAGTAGTTTAATACTCCTTCCGTTTCATATTAATTATCATTTTGGATCTTAAAACTTATTTCATATTAGTTGTCATTTTATGTTTTCAATGCATATATTTGATAAAATTTCTAATTTTGTCTTTTTTGTTTTAATGTCTTGACCAATGAAATAAAATCAAATAAATATTTATTAGGGATAAAACAAAAAAATTAAATATTTTCTTAATATGTGTGAAACAATCTTAAACGACAATTAATTTGAAATGGATGGAGTAATGATTACTTCATATTTAATAATTTGACGTATATATAGTTTATTAGTACGTACCAATTACATATAATATAAGTTAGACGATTACAAAACTACCTTAGAAAGTTTGTAAATAGAGACAAAATCAATTAAAATGAAAGTGAATATTAGCTAGATTTTCAAACTATAGGTACAAAAATAAGTTTTAATGTTAATCATTAAAGTCGTGGTGCTGAAAAATCCTATCTTCTAATTGGTTAGCTATCATCAAAGTCTGGACCCTTCGATTTTCACTTTTTTATTTTGTTTTTTTTTATCATCCAATCAAATAAAAATAAAATAACCTTTCGGACTTTCTACTAACCAAGTTGGCAACTTGCAGTACCCACCACTAGATTTGTCCCTTTCCCGAATGGAATAAAACGAGAAGCATCTTCAGTTTATCCCTAACTATTGCTTCAATTACTAAATAAATATAATCAGCTAATTTATAGAATAAATAAATCAAGAAAATGAATTTCATAACTGGCTCTATAAATTATTAGTGTATATTACACACTTATTTAATAATATTGTCAAGAAAATGAATTGTTTAACTGGCTCAGTATTTCATTTTCTCTCTAGTATATAAAATTGAGAGAGGATTATGATCTGGGAAAATATATTTATTTCATTCGTTGAACTGAAAATTAACAAAGTACAGATTTTTAAATTCCAAACCATATCTAAATCATTAACTAAACAAGAGTACATGTATTTTTACAACACTTTATGAGTATTATATTTGGAAAGTTATTTTATAAGACGTTACTGCAATGCTTTTTAGGTGTAAATGGTGTTTTTTGAATTCTCATAAATAACTAGACAAATTAATAGATTATTCGAAATATATTCATGCATCAAACAAAATAGTAAAATGAAAATTAAATAGCATATACAAATAAATTGAGGTGGCTCTCATAATTGCCAAATAGACAAAAAGATTTGGCTCCCACAAATTGTCTCCTTCCAATCATATTCGAGAAAAAAATAGATTTATCATTTATGTAACAAAAGATTTCTAAGTGTTTTCTCATGAGTCATGATGGATCATCCACTTAGATTCTCTCTCTTTTTTTTAATAACATCCATCCACTTATATTCTAATGATCGGAAAAGAAAAAAAAAAAAAGCAAAGAACGAACATATGAGTATCATCAGAAAAATTTTAAAATCGAAATATAACATAATTAAGCTGCCTTCAGATTTAAGAGTCCAATTTGTAATATCACTAATGGGCTTTTTCGTCTTTCAGAGCCAACCTTTCTTTCCTTTAGATGCCCAACTCATTTCCGTTCTAACAGTGAATAGTAAATATTAAATATTGTTATTGAGTGCGAAAATTTATGACAGAGTTGCATAAAAACATATTTATCTATTTTTTAGTCAGAAAACACATTCTTTAAATAAAATCACAATTTTCTAGATTGACCAAAAACACACATAATTTATTTCTTCTATTAATTTTAAGCTCTTAACACTTAACACATTGCCAAAACAAACAAATAATACTCCATCTGTTTCAAATTAGTTATCATTTAATATTATTTAACATATATTAAAAAATATTTAATTTTTCTGTTTTACCTCTAATTACTGTATATTTGATTTTATTTTATTGGTCAAGACATTAAAACATGAGAGACAAAGTTAAAAATTTTATCAAACATATGCATTAAAAAGTAAAATGATAACTAATATAAAACGAGTTTTAAGGTCCAAAATGACAACTAATATAAAACGGAAGAAGTAACACTTAACACAATTTATTTCGCACAAAACGGAAGATTTTTTGTTTGTTATAAAATGGTAGAAAACAGAATGAATAATATAAATCGTGGTGCCATTAAATCTTCCCTTAAGTCATATGGTTGGTTTTTAAAAATTAACCAATCACCAAGAATTTTGCCATTTTAGTGATTTTCACTTTTTCAGTAGTGACTTTTATGCCATTTTACAGATTTCCAGCTTCTATTCGTTAATGAAAAAGTTATTACAAATACTTAGGCTTTGAATGGTTGGTCATTATGTTGCGGATCGGATAGTGCGTATTACCATTTTGGTAAGCACCTGTTCAGACTACCTTATGCAGTAAACAATGGTACGCAATTCAACATATAATGGTATGTAATACCATATACCATTGTGAATAGTAAAAATCAGACTATAATATAAAGTGGATTAAAATCATTTCTACAATAATTAATAACATGTTTTTTTAATAATCACTACAAAATATTTTTAAAAATTACAAATCAAAACCTATTATTTTAATTATCCCATAACACATTGGTAATATTTTCTCGAATATTTACCATATATTGTCGATCAGCTCTTTCGGCCTCCTCTTACTCATTTGAGTAATTTTCTTCGTTTTCTGTATGCATTTCTGAATAATCTTCAAAAAAATCTGCATCAGAAAAATTTGATCTTCTGATAAAATTATGGAGAAAATTAATTAATAAGTGGATAAAAAGTAGAAAATTAATTACCTTTATACGATCAACCCACCACTCATCTGAAACTGTAATTCTTCATGAGATGGGATCTACCGAGATACCAGTCTTGCCTTGTAAATATATCCATATTTTGTATTGTTTTTTCCATTCATCCAATTTGCTTCTTAATTCATTCAATTTCATATTTTCCTTGAATTTTTCATTGAATTTACGAACAATATATGTTCGCCCTGCTTGTCTCGGATCTTTAAACATGTAATTATTTGTAGCTAATGCTTCATCGTAAAATTCAATCAATGCTTTTTCTTCTTCATGAGTATATCTTCTATCAAGTTTTTTCTACGAATATTAATTATAAATATTTAAATAATCAAAAAAATAATAAATTAATCAACTAAAGTTATATATTTATTCAGATAATCAAACATTAATTATAAAAAATTAATCAACTAAAGTTATAAAAAATTAATTATAAAATTAATCAACTAAAATTAATTAAAATTAATTACCCTTCTACGTACAGGAGGAGGATCTATGTTGGTGTTGGTGTTGGTATTTCTTCTTGGTGCTGGAAGATCTATATTTGTTGTTCTACCTCTTGATGAAGACATCTATCATCACAAAAAATTAGAATAATCAAAAAATTAAGAGATATGTTTTAAAAAACTAGTTTCTAACTCTATAAGAGATTAAAAATGTTAAAGTTTAAGTTATTAAAGAATTTCTACCTCTTATTTTTTCAGATATGAAGGTATGAAGAATTGCAAAAAAAATTTAAGATATAAAGACGAAGAAGATAAGATTTTTTTTTTCCGGCTCTCCCATTTTTTTTTTGTTGGGTAAAATATATGTGAGATTTTTATTAATGAGTGGTATATATAAACACAAAGAAACACAATTTTATCTAATGAAAAGAAAATACCCAGATCGAAGTATAGAGAAAACCATTCTCGTCCTACGCGTATGGAGGTAAAAAGGTGTAGACTGAAAAAATTAGACTAATAGTACAAATCTTATGGTATGCACTTCTCATTTAATTGTACTACTGTATGGAGTAGTTCAGTCCAAAATAATTTGTATTACTCCGATTTTGTAAATGGTAAAATAAATGCGGACCAGTCCAACTTTGGTCCAACTTTAATCCGATCGGCAGTATACCTACCAACCATTCAAAGTCTTTCTATTAAAAAAAATACGCTATGAGAAAACATAATCACATTCTAGCAATATAATATTTTTGTACACTGACTTTCAAATTTAATTGATTCTATAATTCATTTAAAATACAATAAACTGACAAAATAAGAAGATAAGCTCAAAAATCCAAACAAAAATAATCATTTAAAGAAAACTAATTTAATTTTATCTTCTTATTCAATTCATAGTCAAACCATTCCTAAATTCGTGATATAATTGTATTTAATTTATCGAACAATCCAAATTTCCAATTATCCAGGAGAGGCTAAAAAAAAGAAGGTTAAAAACATAATTAAACGTGGAAATTACAATTCAGAAAAAGAAACAAAATGTTTTACAAAAAGGAAAATAAAATAAAATTCCATATTCCCCCAATTTAAAATCCCCTCACCTGAGAGTTTCCACCGTCGCCGGAATCACGATCCATACCTTGAGTGATCGACGCAAGCTTCTGAAGATTCAGTTTAATAACCGTATCGGCGAACAAACGTGTATCCTCCTCCGAATTACCTTCCGGCACATCAACGACGTACGATTCAAGAACAACGGTCCAGATCCGTCCATCTTTTTCAAATCTATGAACCGTCGTAACAGATTTGTAATTCCTCAGCCTATGTTCACCTCCGGTGATACTAAACCCAGTCACTTTCCGATCATCGTCAAGTAGATCAAGTCTTTCTCTAGATGTATTCGCCGGAAGTCCACTAATCACGTTCACGTAGCGCGTGCATCCCACTCGCATCTCGAATCCTTCATCAACGAAACAGGATTTGATGAAGTGTTTGTAAATCTGAGGTCGATCGAATCTTCTCACGACGGACCAAACGGTTTCAGGCGGCGCGTGGATTCGTTGAGCTAAGAGAGATGAGCAACGACCTGGACCGAGTTGGTATGTGTGGAACTCGGCGACTGATTGAGATAGCTCGGTGAATTCGTTCTGAGTTAACTCGGAAGGCATCGTTTGGTGATGGAAAGTTGAGATTCTTTGGTTGTTGTTGTCTTCTTCAGTAACTGATGGTGATGATTCTGAATTCGCCATTGATGTGAGCTCTTTTTTTGTTTCCGATTTGAAAGAGAGAAGATGAAATTTTGAGAGAGGAAGAGAGTAAAGGGTAGATGTGGAATTTAATACAGTAGAGGTTTTTTTTTTGTTTTTAAATATAAATGAATGGTTACCATATAAATGTCATTAGCCACTGAATCTTTTATACTTTTAGTTGATTAATATTATTTAAAAAGTACATGAAATTTAACCAACTTATAATTTAGCATCAACTTTTACAAAAATATGTATATTTTTTATAGATTCTAAAAATTGACCAAAAAAATAAAAGTTTTCTTTCACTATAATATATAGGTTATTTAAAATTTTCTTACTTTGATAAATTCAATTTAACAAAAAAAAATAAAAAAGTTAAATTTATCATTTTATTTTAATATATTCTCATTAAAATGTAGAAATGTGATTTTAAAACCAATATGCAAATTTATATATTCGATGCTAACAAAAAATAAATTAGTGTATGGCGTATTCAAAATATTTAAAATATTATACATCACTTATCATATAAATTATTCATGCATTCCTACTATTTCATATTATTCTTCAGTTTGATAAATATATCGAAAGAAAATGGAAGAGTTCATCAACTTTCATGATATGAAATAGTAGGAATGCAATTAAAAAACGTAGGGCGTTGAAAATTTGATTATAAGCTCATATATAGAATCATTAAATATTCGAAGGCAATTAAAAGTGAGCCATTAGCCTCTGTTCGTGAAGCTATTATAAAACCTACAACTTTGTAAATGTCAAAATTTTCTCTAGAAAATAACTAGAAAAAACAAAAACATTTTCAATAAATAATATTTCTTTCTCCACATATTTTAGAGAATTTTCACTAATTGATAATTAAATGTGGGCTCGAAGCCTCTGCGTGTTAGTTATGGGCTATGTTAATTTATTCTGTAACTGAGATGGGCAATCCCTTTTTTATTACCTTGACCTTTTTTAGTTATCATTGAAATGATTTCTCATTTTCTCTTATACAAGAATCATTATGGTAAATATTGAGTTTTGCAACAAATTTGTTATACAAACTTTTGTCAGAAAATATATTGCGAGAGTAGACAAAAAAAAAGGTTAAAAAATTGGTAACGTAACAAGTTCTTTATCTGGTAGGTACAAGGCTATAACATCTACAGCTGTTTCCTTGGCGTCTTGCAGACATTTTTTAATTTGAGTTTGTATACAATATACATATATCACGTTTATATACACACAAATTCGCTTTGATGATTATTTTTTTACATTTAATTTGAATGTTATTTTGTACTCCATCCGTTTCATATTAGTTGTCGTTTTTGACCTTAAAACTCGTTTCATATTTGTTGTCATTTCACGTTTTCAATGCATATATTTGATAAGATTTTCAACTTTATCTCTCATGTTTTAATGTTTTGACCAATGAAATAAAATTAAATAAACATAAATTAGGAACAAAACAGAAAAATTAAATATTTTTTAATGTTTTAATGTTTTAATGTTTTAATGTTTTAATGTTTTAATGTTTTAATATTTTGAGTAATAGTTTTCTCTTGATCGATTCCATATCGTTCATGTGTTTTCATATTTAATTTTTCCTTCTGGGAAACAATGAACAAATTAATCAACATTTTAAAAGTGTAAAGATATTCCATTTAGCATAGAAATATAATATTAAGACAGCGTTTTCTCCTGATTTATTGCAAGTTGACTTTTTCGTTATGAAAGCAAACAATTAGTAACTTATTTCGACTTTTTAGACTTCTATATCAATATTCCCTCTGTTTTTAAAGAGTCTCATTTTAATATATTTCACATAAATAAAATAAAAAAATTATTCTTATATGCCTCTATTTAATAGGTGGGTAATCACTTAAATTGACAGAGAAATAGTTATAGATTAAGAGTAAATTAGGAAATTAGAGTCAAAATTATATTGAAAATATAAAACAACATTCTTTGTGAAACAAAATTAAAACTCTAGAATAAAACTCTTTCAAAAAAAAAAGGTGTATAATTTAAACAAAAAACGAAAGAAGAAGATAGATTATTTGGTTTATATATCAAGAGTACTGCATAACCACGTTTATCGTTCGTTCGACTTAGTCAGGTGAGCACTATGACACTATACCAAAAATGATTCCTCCATATATTTCAAAAAAGATTTTCTCTATAAATTTTGGTGTATTTAAAAGTTTTAATGAAAAGGAGAACATCTACTGGTAGACAATAAAATGGAGCTGAGTCAAACTGTCATGATTAAATTAATTGATATTTTACCTTTTCCTAAAGTTAAAGTTAGAAAAATAATTCATAAATATATGAATTTATTGCTATAAATATATTCTTTTAAAATTATAGAGATAACAAAAGCATCAAAATGTCCATTTTGTGGAATGATATTGATTCTGATCATTGCGAATTTTTTATTCTAAAATCTGGATTGAAAGAATTACCAAATATATCTTATTTTTTTAGAGAATCCACTGACCAAGTTATAATGGAATATACAGTTATACATCTACATCCACACATTTGTATTTTTTTGGAGGTAGCTGCTTTCTAGTACATCCTAAAAGCAAATAGAATAACAAAATTTTATTGTATAGTACAATTTTGGCTTACATTTTTGGAGTTATGATAAACAGAACATATTATATGCTTATGTCAATTACTATAATTCCTACTGATAAATTTTTCGTTAAACTTATATATCTTTCAGAAAACTATTGTTTACTAAATCAAAACTAATTTATACGCAGAGTAGTAGAAAATATATTTAAGCAAAAATTGATTAATCCTGCGATTTTTAGGTAAGGTTTAGGTAAGATAATCCTGCGATTAATCTTCGATATTTAAGCAAAAATCGATTATACACAGAGAAGGAGGAAGCTGCTCCTTTCCACGTGCGACTTTAGGTAAGGTTGCGGTTTTGTAGGAAGAAAAAACTTAGATAAAAAAAGGTACAAAATAATGCAAAGTCCAAAAAATTAAAAATAAACTAAAATTAGCAACCCAATAAGCTAAAGCGAGACCATTTCTTGGTAGATTTTGTCTTCTTATTCTTTGGTTTGCAAGTTTCATTAGCATTGTTCTTCTTCTTAGTCTTCTTCAGTAATGGCTTCTCTATAATTATCTCTTCCTCTTTCTCTTCTTCAATCTTCTCCTCCATTTCCTACATATTACAAGAACATAAAGTAATCATAATTACGAAAGTAACTAAGTTTTTAGCCGATTTCATTACAAGAAGCTCACTAAAGCCACACACAAAATAAAACAATTCATTGTTAGTTAACATAAACAAATATAGTTAATGTTACTTCGGGAGTTTTTGTTAACATATTAGATAATCAATATAGTTAGTGATGATTGTTTCTTATAATATGTTATTAATTACTAGTAATTCACAAGAGCAAATAAATAAATATACCCGAAGGTCTTGTGGATGTTGTAAGGGAACATGAAAAGGATTAATGTTGCTACTGAAAATAGGTAATGCCTTTGTCAAATCTTTCTTAATCCTTTGGCTTGATGTTTCACCAGACCCTCCAGTTGAAGTAGAAGATCCACTGCTCGATTCCAACTCCAAACATATCTTTTACACATGATACAAAAACCCTTTAACATTAAAAGAAAAATTTGTCTAAAAATCTACAAAATTGACATAACCATACCTGAAAAAGTCTGGTTTCTAGAGCCGCGATTCGATCTAGTAATGATCCTTTAAAATACGCTTCTCGAACCGCCGTGCCTCTATCGATTAATCCGCATGTGGAAGATGCGTTTTCGTCTTTCCATTTTGAAAGGTTTTGTTGTCTTTCTAGATTCTTTATCTACATGAGAAACAAAAACAAATACTAAAGTAAATTCATCGAATAGTAATTAAACTATGTTTCCTTAACTTGAAAAATCAAAGGTAAAAATAAAAATTTACAACGAAATCCAAGTGTTCAAGCCTAGAGAGCATAGGCAAAGAAGAGAGTGAATGCCTTTGTTGCTCAATCGTCTCCATAAGATTTCTTATTTTGTCTAACTGTGATATTCTGTTTTTGTTTTTATAGTGGAAAAAGTTATATAAATAATAAAAAATTGTAAGAAGTAAAAAAGATAAAAGTAGTTATGAGTTCCCTCCTTTTTTTTCCTGTTAACACTCTTACTGAGCAGCACTAGTCATACGCTAGTTAGTTTTTTTTTTGTTCAATTATTATTTATGTATTTAAGATCTATTTCTCTCCATTGCAAAAATAGCCAACGATTTGCTAACTAAAAAAAAAATCAACATAGTCAGAATAAAATCTAGGTGACTTAAATTGGATTTTTGCTATTGTTGTTAGATTTTTGGATACAATTACGAAATTTTTAAATAAAATCTTCAAAATAAATTAATAAGAGAAATTGCTTACATTATATTTTTTGGTAATAAATATTTTTAGTTCGGCCAAAATGTCCACCAATAGTTTTAATCTGTTAAACCAGTTTCAATAAACACTTTCGAGTCTCAGAAATAAACTGTGTAAGGGAAACATAAACTTTGCTGAAAATTTAAAAGAATCATCTAAAAACCGAAAGGTTAATTTCAATGGAACATCCACAAATCGGACCAACAGTTACACCAAACCGAACCGGTTTACCCCAAGCTTGACCTTGTCATCTCATAAGCCAAGAAGCAAGCAGCATTAGCAGGGACACTCCTACCCATGGCTGGACCAAACCCTTTATACAAACCTTTAACTCCTTCAGCTTTCAGAATCTTCCGAAAAGCATCCATCGAACCAGTGTATTTCGGGTTTTTATAATCGTCGACTTGAAGAACACTCTTCACAACATCAGTTGGATATACAATTCCCCAAAAGGAAGCACCAGCAATTCCACCAGCCATGATCAATGATCCTTGTCCTAAGCTTGAAGTATCTGAACCACCGGCTAAGAACCGCTTGAAAGCTTCGTAAACTGCAAACATTGTTGCGTTTCCAGGGACTTCACGGGCTAATGTTGGGACTAACCCTTTGAATAGACCTCTTGCTCCACCTTCTGATCTAAGGACATGTCGAGCTACATCCATTGGTCCACCGTATTTCAAGGCTGCAACCACTGAGCTTGTGGTAGAGGTGCTGGCTAATGCACCTTGTGCTTGCAACCTGATAGTGAAACAAGATTGAAAACACACACAAAGAGATATGTTTTAGTTCTTTGCACAATCTCTAGATTCGTTAGATCTTCATCGAAAGAAACTATAGTTCGAGTCTCTAATTGTTAACATTACCAAATAGAACAAACCTTATAGCAAAATTTCAAAAGAATCTAACCTGCATTTGATCAACTCGGTAGGACAAGCAAGGAACGAAACAGCGAAACCAGCGCCTGCACCGCACACAAACTGTTGACTGATAGTCAAAGGAGCTCCAGGTTCAGACCTAAGTAGCCCTTCCATTTGACCTCTCACGGTGAACAAAACCGCATTGAAGGCAGCAACGGTTGCAAGCGGAGCTCCCATACCTTTGTACAAACCTTTAGGTCCTTCAGCAGCAACAGTCTGTTTAACCGCATCGATTGCACCGGTGTACCTTGGAGGCTGGCCTGGTGTAGGAGCCGGTTGGCTCTGAAGTTTGACCTTGATAGTGTCAAATGGATGACCTACAACTAGCTGAGCCGCTCCTCCAACAGTCCCTGCAGCTAAATCCTTTGCCGCATCCGCCATCTTCAAGAAACAAAAATCAACCAAATTTCTCAGAATCAACCAAACTCAAAACTTTAGTTAATAAAGAAGAATCCTTGAGGTTAAGTTTTGATCTAAACCACTTAAATCAACTAAATTTCTCAGAATCAACCAAAAATCAAAACTTTTATTATTTAGAATCCTTTTAAGTTAATTTTTGATATCAACCAAATATCTCAAAACCAAACAAAATCAAAACTTTTGTTAATAAAGAATCCTTGAGATTTAAGTTTTGAACAAAACCCACTTACATGAATCAAATTTCTCAGAATCAACCAATAATCAGAACTTTAATTTGTCTAGAATAACATTTAACCTAACCAATCAACGGAATATCTCAGAATCAACCAAAGATCAAAACTTTTGTTGATGAAGTATCCTTCAATATTAAATTTTGACATAAACAACTTGAATCAATCACATTTCTCAGAATCAACAAATAGTCGATACTTTTGTAACGTTTCTAAGAGTTTTCCTCATAAAGTTGGAATCTTGTGATCCTCAAAACTCTAATACAATCCAATCATACCCAAATCGGAGGATTCAGAACAAAATGAGGAAATAGCTTACAACACACAAAAATCATAAACTCTCTGATAAAGTTTGAATCTTCAAATACCTAAAACTCTAATTCAATCAAAATGTCATCAATTCAGTCAAAATCAGATCGAAAACCCAATTGGAAAGTGATCAGATATCTTTGCTTACCAGAGATTTTGATTGGAGGAAAGGCAATGAATGGATCCGAGAAAGCTAAGCCGTTCGAATAAATGTATATCTATATATATATAACAAATCCAGATGCGAATTCACGAGATGGAGAGATTCAGAGACACAAACAAGTGATCAGATAAAACCCAAAAAGAAACAAAAAAACTTTTCAAGTGGACATAAAAGTTTCTAAATCACTCAAAAGGATGGAGCTTTGTAGAGAATGTGAAGTTTTTTTTTTTCTCTTTAAAATATTTTTTAAAAAAAGCTTTTGTTTTTAAGTGGTTGGTGAGTGAAGAAGAGATTAGTGTTTTGTCTATCGAATCTCTACTCAATAAAAATGCCTAATTAGCTGATCAGAAGGATTTGGGATGGCTTAATCCGATCATAATAGATCAGTAGGTAAGCTTTGTGTCGATTTGAGATGGTTTAGTATTTAACTCGGTTAAGTATTTGGGGTAGGGATTGAGCTGGTTTAAAGCTAATTGGGTTTTAAGTTTTTAAGACTTTACATAGATGGGCCCAGTAGTCCTGGATAAGGCTAAGCCCAATAGAATTTGCAGAAAGCCTGATCTAGGGATGATATTTCGTTTTTAATTTGGGTTTGATTAATGTGGAAAACCCTAACCAAACTCAACTAAACTAAAGATATTTTGGTTTGTTTTGTCTTCGGTTCAATTTGGTTTGATTCGGTTGAAAAAAAAAATTAATTACAAAATTAAAATTATTGTTACTAGTATATGAAAACAATAAACAATCAAAAATCAAAAGCTTAATACTTCAAAATTTAACGTTCAAATAAAACACGTAAGAGATAAAGTTAATAAATCATGAAAAATAAACTAACAAAATAAAAAACCAAACTAAAAGTATTACTTTACCTAAGGAATTAGAATTACATAAATATTATTAATATTTTAATTAATTAATTAAATAAGCATATTAGTTTATCGGTTTGGTTTAGTTAAATAAACCAAACCATTCGGGTTAAGAAGAAACATAACCAAATGATTTGGATGTAGACTTTGGTTTGGTTTGGATCGGGTTGAGTTTGGTTGGTTCGGTTTGGTTAAAATGCCCACTCCTAGTTCTAAGCTGTTGGAAATGGAGAAATAGAGTCATCTTTGTTTGGTGGTTCTTGGTTTATTTGTTCTGAGTGTGTGATTCCATTGAGCTAATTGGGGATGTTGCCAATTTTGATGCATGCTATTGCTATTGAAAGATGCATCATCGAAAAACGTATCGAGTAATGAAGCAGTCACATAGCTGGATCCAAGTAATGTTATTAACGGAGCCAGTCCTAGGTATACCGTATACGAAAATCGGAAACGAGCTTTTAAAATATATCTAAATTTCTATAAAACAAAAATAAATTAATAGATATGGAACACGATTAAAAACCAAAATATTAGTCTAAACTATATAATTTTACTTCCATACTCTTCTAAAAATCATTAACCAAGATTTCAAACTAACATTCAAACAAGATAATTAAGTCATTCAATGTCTCTTGTGACATACTCAAGCCAATATAAGATTTTACTAATTTTAAATTTGAAAAAAGAAATTCATCAAATCGAATAGTCAACAATATTAGATAAGTGAAAAGGTAATAGAATACATGGCTTTGTATATTTTCGTTTAAAAAAAAAAAAATCCATTGGCTACCTTAATTTTAAATTTAGTTAGTTACTATAAGTTATTTATAAAACCATAACGTATCTCTAATACTTCTTACCAAAAAGAAAAAAACGTATCTCTACTAAAGATTTGACTTAGAATATTAATGGCTCTTGAATTTTTTTATATAAATAGGGCCATTGGCCAATGTTTATACAGGGCCATTGGACGTTCTGAAGTATATAAGTCTCTCTCTGGATACCATAAACATCAAACTTCTGATCTGGTAAACAACGTTTTACACTCAATGTCAATTGAATTTTAAATATTATTTAGGACCAATTTTTTGTTTTTATATAATAGTTATTGAAAACGTATAAAAGTCTAATTTTTTTTGGTTAATACAGTCTAAAATTATTTATAATAGTCAAACTTTAAGATTGGAAATTTATAGTGAAATAAACGAGTTTTATAACAAAAAAAATTTATTAAGAAATATTAAGTCCAAATTTTAAATTATAAAAGAGTAAAAAATTTATGAGGAAAAACTATTAGTTTTTAATCATGAACTAGTGACAGTTTTCACATAAATTATTGTAAAGAAAAGAAAAAAAAATCCTACTTAAGGCTTGCATGAAAGACATTTTGAAGATTTTCTTAATTGTACGCAAAAAGAAAAGATAGTCTTAATTAATATTTTTTCTCCCTATTTTACACATACACTGTAAAAAAGATTAGGAAGTTCAATTGTAGCGAAAGTTATTAATAAGATATTGCTAATTTAGGGAATACATATCTCTAAATCTAATAAAAATTACTCAATAGTGTGTATATAATATGAAGAATATGTTTGGTAGTAAGGTCAATTTTCACAAATAATTATCAACGGTTGAAGATAGAGAAGAGGAAGAGTAAGCAAATGGCTTCTCCTTGGTTGCTGTTGTTGATATTCTCTCTTTCACTACTTTGCCTCCGAGGATCGTCTCAAAATACTAAGGTATGTTACAACTTTGTAAGTACTTTGATATAAACTTACATATAACACAAATAAAGATTTTAAACTCTCGTTTTGTGCAGCCTGATCAAGAACTAGAATATGAATGCGTTGATATCTACAAACAACCTTCACTACAACACCCTCAACTCAAAAATCATCAAATCCAAGTATATGTCTAATATAATTACATCAATGTCTTGATTCTTGCACCTAATGTTTGTTTTTCATATCCATTTAATTGTCGATATATTTTGTTTCATGCTATTTCATAGATGAGACCGAGTGACGAAGTCTTAACCATGCTATCGAGAGATGCATTATCACAAAACTTATCAAACGATGATGAAGCAGTTGTAGAGTTTGATATACCAGAAGAAGGATGTCCTCAAGGACAAGTACCAATCCATAAACCAAGAAGGCTCAACCACACCGAGAAAAGTTTTCACCCTAATGGCGAAACTCTTGTTCAACATGTATGTGAAGTGACTTCATTTTTTTTATCTTTATAAATTACTATATGATCCAAAACATTTCTTATGTGTATATATATATATAACTTACTCTACATGTCTATAGTTTGCGATGATTAAGAAAATAGATGACAACCCATGGCGTGGAGCATCAGCAGTGGTTGGTATTTACAACCCTAAAGTGATAAATAATGACCAATTCAGCTTGGCTTTGATTATGCTCACAACTAAGTATGATGGGGAGCGCACCACTGCCTGGTCTGGTTGGGGGGTAAGAATTTTAATTTTTTTTTTGTTAGCTTCTTATATATTAGATCAATGATAAACAGTCAAATGATTGCTATATAAATACCACTTAGTTGAATAGGAATAAATATTTTTAAATATGTAATGATATAAGGCTGGTTTGAAATTTTTTTGAGACATACATATTAAAAAAAAAAAAAAATTCTTGTAGAACGACAAAATCTGGTCAGATTTGAGACAACCCATTATTGTAGCAGATTTAGACCAATTCGAAATATGATGGTTTATAATATAAACATTTTGAACTATTGGTAAATGGTAGACTTTAATTAATTAGAATATCTTAATAATTTTGACTTGTTTAGGTGTTTCCTGAAATATATGGCGATACTCGCACAAGACTTAGTGCATACTGGACTGTGAGTAACATTGTCACAATTAATTTATTTTGATTTTTCTTTCTAGTAATCTATATGAGTTTCTCTTCACTAACCGTGAATAATTTTTAAATTTTACAGCCAGATGACGATGTTAATGGATGTTACAATGTAATATGTAAAGGCTTCGTTCAAATCGATAAGAGAATCTTTCTTGGTGCCCCTTTTGCAAGAATCTCTGTGAAGGGAGGCCAACAGTATAGCGCATTCTTTTCAATCACTCAGGTATATATATAACAACTACATTTTCAATAAAACTTATATGGATTCAAAAACTTACATATATATATATTTTTTTACAAATAATAGGATCCGAAAACGAATAACTTTTTGGTGACTGTTGGGAATACTTACATAGGGTATTGGCCAGAGGAAATTCTACCAATATTCAACGATGGAGGAGCTGAAATGGTAAGGTTTGGTGGAGCAACGAATACACGGTCCGATGGGTTGCAAACATATGAGATAATTAGCCCACAGATGGGTAATGGTAATAAACCACTAGAGGATGAAGTTGATCTAAAGCATACTGGTTTTATGCACTCTATTAAATATGTGACACAAGATTATCGAATGGTCCACATTGATGATAACAATTTCAGTGAAGATGCGGACGCTGGTAAATGTTTTGATGTGAGTTATCTTGGCACTTTTGGGCGTTATGGGAAAAGTTTTACCTTCGGTGGACCAGGTGGTTTATGCGATGTGTGATCTTTTTTTTTTTTTTTTTGTTAGGGTGATATTTTAGGTTTTACAGGATAACATATTACCAATCAGAAAAAATTTAATAAAATAAAAATATTTTGGTTGATTTATGATGGATACTTAGTAAAAGTAATTACTCTTAGTATCACTTTTTGTTTCTGCTCGATTCATTTTTTTTTTAATTTTTTACTAGGATGGCTTTATGAGAATACAAATAATTACTCTTTAGTATCATTTTTTGTTGTTTATGTGAGATCTTCAATGAAACTAGGGACCATCTCTTCCTAAGATGTCCCTATAGCTGATATATTAATATTTTATCCCATATTAACTAGTATTTTCATATTGTTTTTGAGTATTTTCTAGTCTTTTTGTATATTTTCAGGTATTTTGAGGCTTTGGAGCATGAATTGAAGATATTGGAAGACATTGGAGCAAAAGAAGCAATTTTGAGCCAAAAGTCGATTTTTCACCCGGAGGAGCACCTGCTCGGGCCTGGCGAGCACATGCTCGACCTATTTTAACTAGGGACGCGTTTTTAATTAATTTTTAGAATAAAAAGAGGCGAGCCGCCTCAGACTTGTATGACGTTCTTTTCCAGACTTCAGATTTTCGTTCTAGATTATTTTGGTTCTAAGACTCCACCACTTGTTCCTTTTTCGATTTGGATTTGTATTACTCAGCTTTGGATCTCTATTCTCATATCATCGATCATTCCACAACTCTGTTTGAGAAGTTTTCCTGAACCTTATTCTTTTTAATAAATCATGAATTCATCGTATTGCCTTGTTGTGTTTGATTTTGCTATGTGTGAGTAGATCCATAGCTAGGTTAAGGTTTTTAATGGTGATTTAGGTTGTTAATGGCTGAGCACAAATAGGATCGGAATTTATATGTCTTCGCCAATAGGGGTTCTTAATGCCTAGTTTAGCTTGATCACCTAGTCTATGATTTTTAGGTTAAACTTATTCACGAGAGTGCTCTAGGTTGCTAGATAAATCATTGGTGAGCAATTGGTGCGTAGCCAACGAGAGTTGATTGCTGCGATTGATTGTGAACATATTGAACCCGCTTGTTAATGCTTATCGTCTTCGCTAGGTCCAGACGAGAGTTTTGGTATCTAGGTTGTTAGATAAAGGTGTCGATACATCACGAGAGTGGGGCGACATTTATTTGTGTTTGAGTTCTAGACCGGTAGTTAGTTAGCCCTGAATAGTTGCTCAGCCTTGTCTCTGAATCACCGGCGAAACGCCTTAACCTAGTGCTTTTTATTAATTGGTCTAAGAAGTTGGATGACACTCTATGGGCGTATAGAACCGCATATAAGACTCCATTGGGGACAACGCCTTTTCATTTGGTGTATGGGAAGGCATGCCACCTTCCGGTGGAACTGGAGTATAAAGCGGCCTGGGCTATTAAATTGCTCAACTTTGACATCCTACCAGCATTTGAAAGGAGATCCATGCAGCTGCACGAGTTGGAGGAGATTAGGCATCTCGCCTATGATAACTTAAAGATTTACAAAGAGCGGTCCAAAGCCAACCATGACAAAAGGATCATCCCTAGGAGTTTTTCTCCCAATGATCAGGTATTATTGTTCAACTCTCATCTCAGATTATTCCCAGGTAAGCTGAAGTCCAGATGGTCTGGCCCTTTCACGATCAAGGAGGTTAGACCACATGGAGCTGTGGTATTGCTAAACGCTAAAGGAGATGAATTCGTGGTAAATGGCCAGAGGATCAAGCCATATCTTGCTGATACACACATTGGAGAAGGTGATACTGTCGCCTTAGGTGATGTTCTTCCCGCCTAAACAGTCTACAAAGTCGAGCTAACGACTTAAAACAAGCGCTTGGTGGGAGGCAACCCACCGGTAAGTTTTCTTGTACATAATTTGTTTACGATTTCTTCCAATACTAATTTTTAATTCGTGATTTCAAGTTTTTCATCTCATATCTAAAAAAAAAAAAAAAAAATGGGATTTAGATCGAGCACCCCAAAACTGGCCCGAGCACCTGCTCCGCCAGGGTGCTCGCCTAGTTAACACAAACAAAAGGTAAAATACAAATTTTCCTTTTCCCAATCCCACTAACTTCCCTTTTTCCTATTTTGCAGGGCCATGCACTGGTCACCACTAACCTCCAAATTCCGAAAACCCTACCTCCTCTCACTTTATATCTAGAACCGAGCGATTCCACTCTCCTCCATCGCCATCTCTCTTTCATCTCGTCTGCTCAGGTCCAGCTTTCTCGATCTCTCCGCCAAACCGCCGCTGCTTTCATCACCACCGCTCCCAAGTCGCGAAGCCTCGCTCCCCGCGAAACTCAACCGCGTCTCTCCTCCACTTTTCACGTTTCGACACTAGATCCGTGACTCAGAGCTCTCCGTAGCCAACATCAGCTCCCAGCCGTTCTCCCTCGTCTCTCGGCTAGTTTTTCGTGAGACTCCTCCTCCAAGCTCCCCGTCTCATCATGCCTCCGAAGCAGTTCTTCGCCGCTAACAAAGGAAAAGGCAAAGCTAGCACCTCTACACGGTCCGCCACCACCGAGAGACTCGCCACGCACCCGTGGCCCCACCCCGAAAACACACCTTTCGATCTCAGAATCAAGGCGCTTCCGCCACTCTCATCGGATTCGTGGGACACTCGTGATGCCTACTATTACAATCAGCTCCTCGGGCTGAAGCTGGAGCCTACGAGGTACATGTGCGAGACGACGCTTCAGCAATTAGGTCTCCAAGACCAAGTTCGGAGGATCCTGAGCCACACGCATTGCATGTCTTTTGCGCTAGAGGAAGATGTGCTTTACCCAGACCTTGTGAGACAATGCCTAGCCACCGCTACTCTCACTTACAAAGATCCGGACTCCCCAACACTTGAAGAGGGTACGTTTTCGTTCTTTGCTGGAGGAACGAAATACGATATAGCTATATGGGATTTTTGCGTCTTGTATGGTTTCTGGGAGACGGTCACCAAACTGGATTCACCGAAGACGTTCGTGCAGTTCAAAGAATTCTGGAGCCATATCGCCTCGGGCCCTTACTCGTCCAACTCCGCAAGTCAAAACCGCACTTCGCATATGTGCGAGAATATTCAGCAACATGCTGTTTGCCCGAGCTGTAGGTAACAAAGTCCATATCGATGAGTTGCTGCTATTATTCTTGGGATGTGTTCATATTGTAGGGAATGGAAACACAGAACAATTCGAGGTGTACTGTTCCAACTTAGGCGTCCGCTTTTCCGAGGTGATTAGCGGAATCAAGGACAGCCCAACCGAGAACAACAAGGGACAGAGAGTTGAGCGAATAGGGAGTCTTCTAACTCCACTCTTCCGCCATCACCGAGTGGATCTCTCATCTGCTTCATGTGTCACCCAGCTGTCACGAATGGATATGAAGCACCTGCTCGCCTCCAAGATCATCCTTGCACCGTGCAACTACCAGTTCATTACTGCGACCGGGGAGTCTAACCTCATCGAGCTTCCGAACCCGGCCGTGACTGAACTCTACACCATGGAAGATCTTGCGTTCCAACCACCACCGCAGTACCTCATCGGCATCCCGAGTCCATCATCATCAGCTAGGGTGAGCACATCTCGTCGAAGCACATCTCGTCATGACACCGACGATGACACCACTCCAGCCCCGCGCCTCGCACTTCTTTATCATGCCGCCTCTACTCAAGGTGAGTTTGATCTTTCACCCATCTCTGATGATGCTGACACTGGCGAGTACAGGAGGTGGATGATCGAGTCAACGAAAAGAAACAACAGCCTCATGCAGAGGATCATGCAAACGTTGGCACGAGGATGTTGCCATACCACCGCCGCAGCAGCTGCCTCACCCCAGCCTTCAAACTCAACCTCAGGCTCCGGGCAGCCATTACACCGTAGAAAGAGGCGAGTACCTGCTCCGCCAGGGTGCTCCATGGGTGACGAGCACGACACCGCGACTACTCAGTGATATCCCCCTTTACCCTCTTTCATCATTGTATTATCCATGAGTGTTTTTATTTTTCTTTGTCGCCAATCTCTCATTCTTTTTCACACCGGAGACGGTGTGATTTAAGTCCGGGGGAGCGGTTA
This sequence comes from Cardamine occulta, assembly GCA_028015245.1. Classification (NCBI taxonomy): domain Eukaryota; kingdom Viridiplantae; phylum Streptophyta; class Magnoliopsida; order Brassicales; family Brassicaceae; genus Cardamine; species Cardamine occulta. The sequence goes on from CM051384.1 coordinate 548,807, forward strand.
GTTATTTTACTTTATTTTATATTCTATTGAGTCTCGTTGTTGTGTCAGTCCCAAGAGTCTTAGATTTTTAGTGAATCAGGTCCTGCTGCTTGGTTTACTATTATTATTATTATTTTATCGAGTCTGTTTTAGTGTTTTATCGAGTCGAAAGCTTGTTTGGGAATTATGAACTTGATCTATTGGATTTATTTTCGGACTAAGGATTACTTGTATGACTCACAGCTTGGCCAAAGTTCTGTATCGGAAAGGCATTGGGCGGATTGAATATTCTTCAAAGCTCACGCTCAGCGGAAAATAGGTTGAACCAATGTCATCTCTAATTTTTATTGAACCCTAACTTGATCTTCAATTTCTTTCTCAGGGGTTTGATATTCATTAGGGAAGACCTATTCGAGCCAAACAAGACTACGCAACTCTCCACAAAGTATGATATTCCTCTCTCACTCCCCTTCATTACACCGAGAAAAAGAAAGAAAAGAAGAGTAAAAGAAAATAAAAAGGAGAAGTTCAAAGCAATGCCGAAGTGAACCAAGGGATGATCGTGACCGTGTATCCTTTGTGACCTCATGGAAAGCTTGTTGTAAGGGAAACTAAAAATCGAAGTGAACCAAGGGATGATGCGTAGACCCGTGTATCCTTTGTGACCTCATGGAGATTCGTCTCACAAAATAAAGAAGAAGCATCAGAAAAGTGATGGCTGTGATAAAGGGTGAAGCATCGGCAAATGAAAACCGATGACTGTAAAGAATAAACAGAAAGATGATAGCGTGGAAAGAGGGAAAAAGGGGAAAGGAAAGTTATATGGGAGAGGGTCTTTGGTTAGAAGAAGTTGGCACCTTTTGGACCGATTTCCCCTGGTAAGATCACTATACTTTATTTTCATTAATCTATGTAAGAGATGACAGTGGGGATTCCGAAATTTCTGTTAGGTTGTGAGTTATTAAGGTTAGGTTATGAACCCCACGGCTAACTACGGTACATGTCCTAAGATCCAGTGAAGAAGGTATGAAGTTCGAAATTTTTCCAACAAGCAAGTGAGTTCCCGTGATTTTCAAACCTCTTCTCAGTTCTTGATCTTGTTTTGTTTGAGGACAAACAAAGGTCTAAGTCCGGGGGAGTTGATATATTAGTATTTTGTCCCATATTAACTAGTATTTTCATATTGTTTTCGAGTCTTTTCTAGTCTTTTTGTGTCTTTTCAGGTATTTTGAGGTTTTGCAGCATGAATTGAAAATATTGGAAGACATTGGAGCAAAAGAAGCAATTTTGAGCCAAAAGTCGATTTTTCACCCGGAGGAGCACCTGCTCGGGCCTGGCGAGCACCTGCTCGACCTATTTTACCTAGGGACGCGTTTTTAATTAATTTTTAGAATAAAAAGAGGCGAGCCACCTCAGACTTGTATGACATTCTTTTCCAGACTTCAGATTTTCATTCTAGATTATTTTGATTCTAAGACTCCACCACTTGTTCCTTTTTCGATTTGGATTTGTATTATTCAGCTTTGGATCTCTATTCTCCTATCATCGATCATTCCACAACTCTGTTTGAAAAGTTTTCCTGAACCTTATTCTTTTTAATAAATCATGAATTCATCTTATTGCCTTGTTGTGTTTGATTTTGCTATGTGTGAGTAGATTCATAGCTAAGTTAAGGTTTTCAATGGTGATTTAGGTTGTTAATGGCTGAGCACAAATAGGATCAGAATTTATATGTCTTCGCCAATAGGGGTTCTTAATGCCTAGATTAGCTTGATCACCTAGTCTATGATTTTAGGTTAAACTTATTCACGAGAGTGCTCTAGGTTGCTAGATAAATCATTGGTGAGCAATTGGTGCGTAGCCAACGAGAGTTGATTGCTGCGATTGATTGTGAACATATTGAACCTGCTTGTTAATACTTATCATCTTCGCTAGGTCCAGACGAGTGTTTCGGTATCTAGGTTGTTAGATAAAGGTGTCGATACATCACGAGAGTGGGGCGACATTTATTTGTGTTTGACTTCTAGACCGGTAGTTAGTTAGCCCTGAATAGGTTCTCAGCCTTGTCTCCGAATCACCAGCGAAACGCCTTAACCTAGTACTTTTTATTAATTGATTTTACACCGATTTATTTATTTGTTTGCTGTTCCGAAAATTACACAAAACCCATATTGTCTTAGCTTTAAATTAAAATCTATAATTTCATAGTGTAACCTTGGTCTCTGTGGATTCGATACTCCATATACTACTGCGTTTGTCTGTGCACTTGCAGAAAATATTTTGGGTTAAAACTCGAGCACATCAATAGCTATGATGTCTGGAGGATTGTGATGGCTCGGCTACGTTATGGTTTCATGGGATTTGATGTCTGGTCTGGCTTCATGAACTGGTTGAGTTCTCCATCTTCGGATACTCGCCACCGGTCGCTCAAGCTTCTTGCGGCTCAAATTATGTCATCTATGCCTTATGGCAGGAACAAAACAACCGCATCTTCAACTCAAAGAAGACTCCTGCGGAGACATTTTTCAGAATCATTGACCGCAGGATCAGGAATTCATGCTCAGCATGGAGGCTTCATTCTAATTTCGAAGGTTCTCTATCCATTTGGTTTCAAGAACACTAATATATTTCTTATGGGCCTATTTCGGATTTATTTCCAGGCATAATCCCTGCGAGATCACAGTGTGATCACCTCTCTCACTCTCTTAATCTTTAAATTCATGTACTGTCTTTTACTTTAATAAAATCAAAAAATTGTACCCAAAAAAAAAATTACTTTTTGAATTCCTAATTTTCGAGTCGATTTTGAAAGCTTAATCTTCTTTTACAGTGTTACTTATGCTATTGCATAACCAAAACATATGGGCATCAAAATTAGAGATATCAACATCACATTCTTTTATTATCAAAAGATTGAAAACTAGTTAGAAAATAATACCCCCTCCGTTTTTTTTAAAATGTTATCTATAAAAGCAGAATAAATCTGTAACAAAAAATCTAAAGTTCAATAAATTTCTTTGCCAAACAAAAAAAAAAGTTCAATGAATTTAATTTCTCCTTTAAAAACTTTATGTCTCACTCAAAATTTTTAAAATGATTTACTCTGATAATGTAGGAGCTACTTATCTCTCCTCAAAACCAATCTTCTATTCTTAAATGAATCATTTCGTACTCTCTCCCTTTCATAATAGTTGTTGTTTTGGACTTTAAAATTTATTTCATATTAGTTGTCATTTTATGCTTTCTATGCATATGATTGATAAGATTTCTAATTTTATCCCTCTTGTTTTAATGTATTGACCAATAAAATCAAATCAAATAAATATTTATTAGGGATAAAATAAAAAAAATAAATATTTTCTTAATATGTATGAAACAATCTTAAACGATAATTAATTTGAAACGGAGGAAATAGTTGACTACCACTTCATCAGTGATCTAGTTCAGTCCGTTAAATTTCGTGTTATTAATGTCATTCATATCAACTGATCAATACAAACCGACACATGACATGTTTTTAGGGTGTTGTGTTTATACAAAAGAAATGAAAGGATAAAACCCAAAAAACAATGTAATTATTAAGTAGCTTTTATTTTGGTTGAAATGTAATTGTATTAAACCCAAAAACAATGCCTGAACTGGGCTGTAATATTTTCATTCTTAAAAAAAAAATTCCGGTAATGCAGGATATATGTCGCGTATTTAATTTTATCTCAACGTTTACGCATTATGAAACACCAAAAGGGCATACATAGGCCCATAAATATTGTATTTTCATAACCCAATAACTAATGGGCTGGCTACTTCGGATAATTTTGAAACCCGATCAAATAAGTAATGGGTTGATTCGGATCAGTTTAAACCGACCCGGTTTAATCAATCTATGGCGCTCTCTGTTAACAACAACAATTAACAACACAAAGACAACTTTTAGGGTTTCGTCAATCTCTCCCTCTCTCTTCCTCTCTTCTCATTGAAATCGAACGAGGATGGGGAAGAAGAAAACGAAGGAGACGGAATCTCCAAACGATCAATCTCAATCAGGGATCTTCTCTACTCTCTTCTCCGGCGATGTTGCTGAAGGCGAAAGCTCTGCTTTTTCCAGTCTATTCTCCGATGATAACCCTTTCCGGCGAAAACAACCATCGGAAAACAAAGAGAACCAAGATTTGAATGCTAAGAAACGAAATGTTGAAGAAGAAGGAGAAGAAGAAGAAACAGTTTTGTCCGTGAAGACGAAGAAATCTAAAAAGGTGAAAAAACTGAAATCTCCAGTTTCAGAATCTGACGTTGATGGTGTTGAGAAAGAGACGAATTTGGAGATTGGGTTGGATTCAAAGAGGAAGAAGAGGAAGAGAGATGATATTGAGAACGAATACGAGACGAAGAAGTATGGAGGCGTTGAGAAGAAGAAGGAGAAGAAGGTTGGTGAGAAGAGGAAGAAAGCTGATGAAGTAGCTGATACAATGGTTTCAAAGGAAGGTTTTGATGATGAGAGTAAGCTTCTTAGAACTGTTTTCGTTGGGAATTTGCCATTGAAGGTTAAGAAAAAGCTTATCTTGAAGGAGTTTAGTAAATTTGGTGAAGTTGAATCTGTGAGGATACGCTCTGTTCCCATTGTCGATGTGAGTTTCTTACATGTTTCTTTAGCTATAAGTTTTTGATTAGAGAATGAGAAATGGTTTCTGATTTGTTGATTTTGATTGATTAGTCGAAGAAGTCGAGGAAAGGAGCTGTTTTGCTCAAGCAATTTAATGAGAAAGCTTCAAGGTATGTGCTTTGAAACCTTATTATGAATTCTAATTTTGTAGTGAAGAAAATGTCTAATGTTAATCTTTTTGTGAAGTGTAGTGTTCATGCTTATGTTGTATTTGAAACGGAGCAATCTGCTGAAGCTTCTTTGGCACATAACATGTCTCTGGTAATGTAACGTTTGCGTCTTTTGTTCTTTGTGGTTGAGTTTTAAGGAGTTTTGTGTAGATTTGATTAATGGGTTTATGTTTATATTCAGATTGATGGGAATCATATCCGTGTTGATAGAGCTTGTCCGCCTCGTAAGAAACTGAAAGTTCAAGATACTAAACATTTATATGATCCTAAGAGGACAGTCTTTATGGGTAATCTCCCTTTCGATGTGAAGGTTAGTACTAGTCTTAGGGCTCTTCTGTTCAATTGCGATTATCGAACATAGTCTCGGGCATTTCTCAGGTATGTTTTGTTTGTTTCTTAATGCAGGACGAGGAGGTGTATCAACTATTTACTGGTAAGAGTAATCTGGAGAACACTATAGAAGCTGTTCGTGTCATTAGAGATCCTCACTTGAACATTGGAAAAGGAATAGCTTACGTCTTGTTTAAAACACGGGTATGTTCCTATAAACTTCGATCATTTAAAGTTTTGAGTAATAACTAATTCGATCTGATGAGTCCTTTTATTTGTTTAACTTATAGGAAGCTGCAAATCTTGTTATCAAGAAAGGATATTTGAAGCTTAGAGATAGAGAATTACGGGTTTCTCGAGTCAAACCTGATGCAACACCATCGAAGAGAAAGATCAATCCTTCTGAAGCTTACTCGCCTGCTCAGAAAAGACTACAAAAGGACAGAGTGGTCTCACCAACTGCGATGGGGAAGGCTAATCTTTCATATCAAGGTGTACGAGCTTCAAAATCCGGTGATGATAAGAAGAAACCTTATCAGAAAAGCCCTGCACAATCAAGGATGAGACCTAGAGGAAGTAGCAGCGGCGGTGAAAGTAACAAAGCTGGAAATAATATTACTTTGAAGCAGCGAAGTAATAAGCGGCCAGCGGTTGCAGCAAGAAAGGCGAAAGCAAACGCAAGAGGTTCTAAAGATAGCGGTGGTAAGCGATTTGCAGGGACTAAGCGTAAACAAGAAAACCGTACGCCTGAAAGCTTCTCTAAGAAGAAGAAACCGAAGCGATTTTAGGCGGCTTCTTTAAACCTTAATGATGAACCTCTTTCTTACTCCTTAGTTTTGATACTAGTAGTCTTTTTTGTATTGTTCTTTATATGAACATGATATAAGTCACTGTAATGTTTCAACAATTATGTTTTTCTTGCAAGTTTAAAGAAAAGCTTTTTTTTGATGATTCTTCAACATATTTTATTCACATAAAACAGAATGTGAAGAGTTTCTGTGCTTACACGACATCTTATGAACAGTTTATAATAAAGATTTGAACTTTCATTAGAGTTTCAAAGAAATTAACTTTCATAGAGTAAAAATTTTACTGATAGAATGACTTGTTTCAACATTTGATTTGAAATTGTTAAGGTAATGTACAGAGAGGCTCGACTGCTCTCGTGTTGTTTCATCTTTTACCAAGAAGCTGCACAGACTGCTACATGGAGAATTTGCCTGAAAAAAAAAAAACCAACTTTACCGTAAGTTACTAAACATATTTAATCTAAAAACCCTCTAGTTGGTTTGGAGGCTTTCGTTTACTTTCGAGTCCTCATAGCTGGATCAGATGGGAGAAATAGACACAAATATCCAAACCGTATTTTAGTGTCCTAATCAAAATTCTTAAATTTAATGAATAAAAATAAGTTAGAAATAACAAAATTATAGTGAAAATTACCTTGTATACAATATAGGAGTGTCAAAGCGAGTTACCGTTTAATGTGTCTTGTTACGGGTTGAGTTTAACGTGCGGATTTAAACTAATAATCTTAATACTCTCCGCACCATAACGACGGATTCAGCGAGTCAGTCTACGTATTTTAAAACTAAATTAACAAAAATTTAAAGAAGAAAAATTTCATAAAATAAACTCAACGATCATGAAATAAGTGCATCTAGTTTCCTTGGTTAAAAAAAAACTCGCCTATTAGTCACCATAGCGCAATGCGCACCTAAGCCCTGACCTCATCGCTATAAACAATCTCACACTCTTCTCTCTTATCATCTAACAATCTCTCTTATCATAAAACGTCATTTTGGTTATGAGGACGAGTACAAAAAACATGATGATAATGATCATGATTTTGGGTATTAGAGTTTTAGATTATATAGCACTTGGTTTTAAAAACGATTACTTATGGTTTTCTCTTCACTTTTTTTGAGTGGTTTGGATTTGGTGTTTTGGTATTTTTACTCTATCAGTTTTGCACTTTGATTTGATGGTATTTGTAAACATGATTTGGTGGTTTAAACGATTTATATTACTTTATTGGTTGGCTCTGTGTTGGTTTATCAATTCTATCAGATTTATATTGCCTCTGTGTTTACAATTATAAACATAGTATCAACTTTATAATGCATATATCTTAGTTTATCCTTCCTAAACCAAAACAAATAGTTTCAAAAATCATAAAACGCATAATGTAAGACGAAATCATGAAAAACGAAAAAGAAAATAAAAAAATCTATATGATATTAACACTTACTCTTGGTCTTGAAAGAGAAATGAGAAGGTGAAGAGTTTTCCACTTCGACAAATAGATCTAAGGTTAAGTTGTGATTATGGTTATTTGAATATCTAGAATTTTATTTTATTTCTTTTGGAATTTGGAGTAACAACACAAGAGATTAATGGATCCATAGCTGTGAATATAAATTATATAATGTAACCAAAAAAATTGACTCACGGATTAAACCGCAACCCGTGCGGATTTATCCCACAAAGACCAAAAGTGCAATGGGTCAACCTACAATGTCCGTTTTTTTGTGTTATTAAAATATGAACCCTAATCCACCCCATAGCAGTGCTTGGGTGTAACCCCAGAGTTTTCAGCCCTAATTGACATCCCTATTAATACATGTCCTATTTTCCCCTAAATGTGTTTTTATTAACTTACCATCACGACCATATAAATTCAATCATGGCATTGGTTCCAACACTATAATTAATTTATAAGTTTCCGTGACTGGAGGGGCTTTCTAAGTAATTCAACTTTGAAAGACTTGACTAACGCCTAATTAAATTCTGTAATTTCCTTTTCCAGAAGTCAAATAATGAAGTCGACAATTTAGAATGATTGATTGGCATGTTTAGTGTTTAGTGTTTACTGTCCATAACCGAGCAACTAATTCTCAAATTCCAAGGCTTTAGTTTTGACCATCACAGCTAATATTCAAACAAAATGATACAAGTTCGGTGCATCTTACAAAATTTCAAATACAGAAGAACTTTAGGGTAAAACTACAGAACATAGACCAAAATGCTTATCTAAGACTTTGGGATTTATAACTACTATCCGCAAGTCATACAAGATGAAGACAATCCTTATATAAAATATCAATCTGACTAATAGTTAAATATGTGTTTAAACCAAATCAATCTGATAATGAATAAACTTATAACAAATCGATTCAAAAATCGCATAATCTTATTTAAATTGATATTTAAGAAACCTGAAACAAAGTGGAACCAAATCGAAAAAGAAACGAGCCAACTTTTTCTTTAAAACTAATGATTGGTTTGTGAAAAACTGAATCCACGCCAAAACTATAAAACCATTGAAGCCAACTACTATAAAATTTGGTATCACTTCCGATTACGGTTGTTTTGGATGATCAAAAATCCGAAACAGTAGATCCAAAATCCAGATAAAACGTGATACACAACAAAGACTATATATATGTAAACATAACATATTTGTAGATGCAAATGAAATACCATATACTTTTGGTCATGCTTGGCTCCTTGTACGCCACCGGCAGCCCGATTTTTCAACCAAAATCGGTATCCACTCGTGGCATACAGGGAACCAGGCATAACGACAAACCAATAATATACATATACATATAAAGTTGTATAAACCTTTTAGCATGAACTTGTGGACATCTTTGTATGCCGATCTTGGCTTGGATCAAATCAGAATCTATGCTTATTACTGTTGGGAATAGAAAATGAAGTAATTAGAGAGAAATATTGGAGATTTTTGGTTGAAGAGGAATTGGTGGTGCAAATATATAAAGGAGAAAGAGAGAAGAAAACTAATTATGTTATTACCAAACTAAAAATAATTCAAAAGCATGCATATCAACAAAATTAGGTTTCCATTTTTTTAAAGTTTGAATGTGAAGATAGATGAATAAAATAGTTTTTAAAAAGGACCCATTTACTCACTTTCCATAAAGGTTTCTCTTTTCCACACATACTGTATTTTTATTGACTGAGAATTAAATCATGCAAAGAATTTTGCTTTTTAAAGCACTTCCTAATTCAAATTCTAAAATATTATAAACTTTCTTAAACTCTTATAAATATTTGTGTATTGTAAGATGGAATCAAAATATGGATTCTTCTTGTTAAAGGTAATAAACATTACGCAGCGTGCAAGCCTGCTGCGTTGCTTTTAAGTTTTAATTGATTAAATAGTTTTGTTGGAGAATTTTTTCAAGATCTTTAGTATTATATAAAGGAAATTTTATCAAAAAGAAAGAGTTAATGGGCCATTGATCAATCATGTTCATGAACATAAAGGACCTACATTTTCATCCCAATCCAGAACTTTAGCGTTGAACAAATCAAAATGAGATCCCATTAGGTATTTGCTTGTTTTTTTTTGTTTCTCTAGTTTGTATGTGCGTATTTGTAATGTTTACGAGTTAAGATAATGTGTTTATTGTCAAATAAAATCATAAGATTTAGTGTGTTATACATAAGTTATTGAAAATTGTAATTTTAAACGTGAAAAAGGGAAAACAAAAAAAAACTTAATTAACATATACAAATGCAATGACGAATATTTGAACCTAAAATAACCAAAATTTTAAATCTTCATAAAGTTGGAAATAATATGAATAAGCATTTTTTTTATAATATGTTAAATATTATACCATTTTCGAAATTGTGACAACAGTTAGTTACATGAGAAATTAAGAAAACGGAAAGTTTGAAAATCTACAACAAAAGATTACAAATACAACAAGAACCAATAACGGATATAAACACAACAAAATGCGAGATTGAAAGAAAATAATATTTATTATGTATACACACTAAAAGTCTATAAACACATTCATGTTTTGTAGTGAAGAGAATTCAATTTCAAAGTCTCTAAATCTTAAAAATTGATTCGTCTTTGGCAAAATTAGATTTCTATGCTTTTTCATAATACCTTCATGGGTGGAGGGCTCTTTCGCTGTAGCTTTTTATTATTATTTTCAAGTAAAGACGCTTTTTTAGTGTCATTCTTATATTTATCTTTTCTTTTTATTTCTTTTGGAACATTTCATGCTGTATAAGAAAATTTGTTTTGTTTTTAAATTTTAGTTTTTTGGCTCTGAAAATTTAGGTCTCTTTCAACTAATCCATCTAGTCAATACAAAAAAAGGTCTAACCTCCTCTGAGTTCCTTGTTAACCGTTGGTAGAGATAGATAAATCCATTACGTTTAAGATTTTTATTTTAGTTTAGTTTGCTGGTTTTGGTTTTATTCGTTTTGATAAAAAAAACTATTTATATTTCGGTTTGGTGTTATATAAAATTAATAAAAATTGATTTTATTGCCTAGGCAAATAATTAATAGAAATAGTTTAATATTAAAAATGGTTTAGTTTGGTTTTTTGAATTAGGTTCGGATTAGCAAGAAAATAACTGAAGATAATATAATAAAATAGTGACTTAATTTATTTTAATAATGATTTAATTTTTATTTTTATTTTTGAAAATAATGTTAACAACGGAAACTATTACAGAAACTATAGATATTAGTATTGTCTTTTTGGAGAAAGTGACTTCGATGATGTTAAAAAAGGGAAAATTAGAAATACAAGGAGTTCCAAAACTTTTTTTGTCCATCTACACTTTTAGTTGTAAATGGTCATTTTTTCTAATGTATCCATGCTACTAGATTAATAACATTTTTTTAAAAAACCAGATAAACATGTAGAAACACAAGTTTGAAGAAGATTTAAAAAATAATTTTTTTGATTTTAGACAGTTTTAAGTATATTTTTGAAGTTTTAAAGTTGTTCTAACAAGTTTAGAATATGTTTTCTAACGTTATAAAATTATTAGAATCCGTATTCTAAAATTTGTACATGTTCTGAAAATATTAGAATTTATATTCTAAAATTTGTTCTGAAAATGTTCTATGTTTTGAAAAATTTTAGATTGAAAACTTTTGTATTCTAAAAGTTTTAGAATATGAATTCTAAAAAATTTAGAATATATGTTGTAAATTTTGTTCATGTTTTGCGAGAATTAGAATATGCATTCTCTGTTCTACGAGTTTTAGAATATATATTTTAAAATTATTAGATTCTATATTCTGAAAAATTTAGAATTTCAGAAAAATATAGTAACTGAATCTAAAAATAAGAAAAACTAAATCTTTTAAAGTTTGAATATCTTAGAAATGTTAATTTCGGATTAAGTTATGTTAAACCTAATTATTTAGTGTTTTAAGTTAAAAATCGTGTTCTTCCCCTTATTTGTCTTTGCCTTCTTCTTCTCTTTTGGTTCATTGAAGAGTTTTTCAGTTTTTGAAGATTCAAATCTATGTTATGTGTGGTTGATGGAGATTATATGAGAATAAGAAGTGGTGATTTATTGTTGATGAAGAAAAATACGGAAAATTAGTTACTATGCAATCCACTACATCTCTTGAAGAGTTGGAGTTGATGGTTTTAAAAGACTATGGAATAGAATAGACTGAACCTGATGTGAAATTCAGTTTTTTACCCTTAAATGTTAGTGTAGACTCTCTTCTTGTTGTTATTTTGAATAATAGACAACTCAAAATTTTTGTCTACGTGGAATTCAGTTGTTTTGGGAAATGCAGAGAAACTGAGTTATGATGATGCTAAGGTCGTTGATGGTCTTGTAACAACGTTGGTAGAGTCGATGGTAAAAAGGGGAATTATTTCAAAAGTAAAGAAATTTTACAAGCAACTATAGAAATGTATGCGATGAAGTATAACTGTGACTATAGAGTTACAAAATATGATACGATATGGTAGTCTATACGCTGCATAGATTATTATTGCAAATAAAGTCTTTGTGCTCAATGTTTAGATCAGTCTACATATTTGAGAATCAACAAGTACATGGGTGAGCATACATATGTTGTTTCGAGGAAAAATAAATTCTGTAGGAAACCTTCAACAATAACACTTGGACATCTCATTATACATAATTACGAGGGTGTCAATGGAGGACCTAAACCGAATGATATCATTAATTAATAATATATGACAGAAAGCTGTATGTGAAATAGATAGCATCATACTAGGCCATTGGTGCAATACAAAAATAATAAAACAAGACATCACATGACTTAGGTAATAAGTATATTAGTGATCTGAAAACATGATCCACATATGTAAAATACCACTTGATGTGAGGAAAAGGGTAAAACTAAAAGGACACATGCATTTTAAAATTTTCTTTTAGCAGTGAGCTGTCAGTAAACATACCAATTCTCACCTGGTCAAAGAAACCATAAACCAATGCTACAGTCCACAGGGTATTCCGAAGATGATGTCGTATTCCCCGAGTTAAGAACTCATTCCAGACAAACATTTTCTCATAGAGAATATGTCCCGTCTCGTAATTGCATACATTCTTCTGGTAACTTCTCATTATATTGTAAGAATAGCTAAAAAAGAAGTCTTTCGTAAGGTCCACCATACACAGGAGTCTCTTGTATCTATTCATCAACAAAACCAAAACACCACATAGAAAAAATAAAATTAAAGAGTTAGATGACTTTAGCTCATTAAAACATGGAAAGTATGGAACATCTAAAGAAATCTCAAAAACCTGTTTTCATCTCTAGAATTTGCAATGTTGCACTGTACAGTAGAATCTTGCAACGCAACTATCTCGCTCTTTGATACAGCATAGACACTATGACCAAAAAGCTCACCAGTTTGTCTTCTTTCAGTTTTAAGAAACATATAGTAAGGTCCCAGGGATTTAAAAAAGCCTGAGAAAACACATAATAGGAGAAAATGTAAGAACAAAGTCAAAGTCAGCACAAGAATTGATGAATCTGTTACAAACTTGAGATAAACAAACATATACCAATGATACCATAACAAAGAGTCACAAGTCTCAGCTCACCCGTAGCTTTGTTACCTTCATGTAGCTGTTTGAGCAACTCATAACATTCTTTCTTAGTAAAAGGAGTCGAATCTTCACTAATGTTAAGCTCACAAGGATCACGACGATCTATCTTAAGTACTCTATAAACTCCATCTCCATCGCAACCAATCCTATAAAAGTTCTGTAAACAGTTTCACCAAATCATTAGCGTCACACAAAATCAAAATCTCACAACAATAAAACTCAAAATGTGGAAGTTGTAAATACCGATTGAGTCTCAAATAGTTTGAATTCTTGAGCATGTGATTTAGAAGAAACAAAAAAGTTATAAATGGACAAAATTATTTGAAAAAACTCATTTATTTTCAATTTTCCCTTAAAAAAAACGGAAAGCATAGTCAAATATATTATATATTTTCATTATATGGTAATAATTTGTTTTCTGAAAGTTTTGTATATTAAGTTCGTAGAATCAATGTAATTAGAAGAGTAAAATAAAAGAAAATGGAAACTATAAACGGTTTGGATTCTAATGGGCTGAACCGGCCCATCTAAAACCAACAAAATCGGGCCTGCACCTCACCCAAATTTTCCCCGGCGAGTACCTTCACCGGAACAAGCAGAAACAATGGTCTATGTAGATCGTGAAACAGAGCTACGAAAGTAAATGGAATCGAGAGTGTAACAATTCTTGAAATTTCTCGAAAATAAATCAAAAAATTCGACATACTAAATCCATGGCTAGCCAACGACGGAGCTCGGTAATATCCCTCATTTTCATCTATTGCGCCATTTCTTCTACCTCATCTCATCAGGTTAGTGATCAATTCAATTTTTGATTTTTCGTGAAACTGATATTACTGGAATCTTTAATTCGTGTTGAATGCAATTTGGTTACAGGTTGGAACAAATTTTGGAGATTCTGATGAATTTTCCAATTCCGATCACAATTCTTCGTTTTGTATCTCCGATCAATACATTATGAAATCTTATTTCAATACACACACTTCCTTAAACGACTCAGAGTTTGAAATTTTTTTGCTTCTTCAGCAATGTTCTGATAAGATTGATACAAACATTGTTCCTGCAATTTCATTGCTGCAACATAGAAACATTACAGGTGAAGGTTCACATCGTAATCTCATTACATCCATTAAGCTTCTTCTTCAATCAGAGTCTCAGCTTAACGAGCTTGTGATTCTTGAACGCTTGCCTTTGGGAGTTTTTGCTGATCCTTTTGAACTTCAGAGTCTTCAGCAACGTAAAGGTTGAATCTTTGCAAGCTTTTAAGCTTTTCTATTTTTGAATCTGATGGAGTCTTGAATCTTTTTGCAGCTTTTAATGATGTATCTGTGTTTGGAGACACGAATCTTGAGCTGCCTTCGTTTAGATCAAACAGATCTGTTGTTGAGATTCATGTTGATATCAGTTCTAGAGATTATGAAAATGGTGAAATCAGTTTAAAGCTTCCTTTACATGCTCGTTATCAGGTAAATTATCACTTGATCTTAGGTCTTTGCTTTGATCGATATTGATAAAGATTGGATCTTTATTTCTCTATCATCTCTACAGCCTTTGGATGACAGTGGATACTCTAGAGTGGAGTTTGGAGAGCCAGATTTCTTCTTGTGCTCTAGCCATGTACCAAACCAGGGACTTGAACAGAGAAGATGTTTGGTTTTGTCGATTGGTGGATCGAAAAATGAAGCCAGCTCTGTTTTCTGGGACATCCCTGCCGGAATCAGGGATCATACAGAGTTTGTTTCCGCCTTGACATTCGCAGCTGCGGTTCTATCAGCATTTTCGATCCTTGTGGCATCCATTTTGAGCTCAAAGATTGAATCTTGTAAAAACTCAAAGCAGTCATGAGTCATGACTGAGCTTTTTTGGTTTTAAACTTCTTTGTGACAGTTATGAGCAAATTGTTTTTGTTTCCTCTCAAGTCTCAAGTCTCAACACAGATTTGGCAGTTTTTAACCCGTCCAAAACCAAAATCTTGCATGATAATTCTGGTTTATCAAACCGTAAATTTAGGAGAAAGAAACACAAACAAAACAGACTTTCTCTCATCTCCAACAAAAAGTTTGCACAACAAAAAAAAACCCACACACACTCGCACTCTATTGCATAACCCAATAGACCCTCAAACCAAACCAAAAGAAACCATAACAAACCAGACTTCTAAATGTTCTCTTCAAATTATGATATATACCAAGTAGTACCACTCTTTTGATGCTTTGAGTTCGATGAACACACCCAAAAGACTTGTCCTTGCTTTTCGAAATCAAGCTGCGAGTACTATAATCACGATCAGGAGTACAATGCCAAATATCACCAAGAGCAAGCATGTCTGCATGTAAACAAGATCAAGACATTAGCCTAAGGTTTCCTAAATACCATCCATTCACTGTTTCGTCTATAAAGTTTCCGAGTGTTTATACCAGAGATGAGTTTGATCTTTGTGTTTTCGCGGCTTGAGCAAGCTGAGATTTTCCTTGTGAAGTTGCAGCACGGGAGTTGTCAATGTGAGTACCGATATCATCTGCAGAAAACAAAAGAAAGCGAGTTCTATAACTATTGCTTTGAGGACATGTTCTTATTGAGTTTTTATAGATTTTCTTTACCTATCATGACTCCTTGATCATTAACCAGAACTGCAAGATCTTTAAATATTTCGTTAACCTCGCCAATTTGATTATGAATTTCTTGTATTCCTTGCTCTCTTTCTTCGATCACAGCCTCGTTGAATGCAATCTCATTGTCTAACAATACAAGTTCCTGCCTGCAACAATCAAACAAAGGAAAAGATAAGTTGCATCACAAAAAAATGAAGAGGATTGTGTAAAAGAGTTAATTTTTTCCCGGTATCACCTACCTTCTTGACTCCACAAGTTGTGCCCGTTGTTCCGGTACCTTATCTACCTCACTCGCCGTATAGCTATACACCAAACAAAACCATACAAAACAATTCACAAAGTGAAACTTTTTGCTTTTGATCATCACAATTCTAATTCGAATTCGAGCTAAACAAACACAAAACCACATAAAACAATCGTTACCTAGACGGTAGCGCGGATTGAGGCACGAAAGGAGTATAAGTGGTTTCGCGTTCAGCAGCAGTTTGTTGAGCTTTCTGAAACTCTTTTAACACAGCTTGAAAGTCCTTTGCAAGCTTAGCATCTGCAATCTTCTTACTTGGCTACACACAAATCAAAATTCAAGAAACATGAGAAGATTCACATAAAACCAAAACAATGAAGAAATAAAAGATTGAAACTTTACATTAACACCACTTCGATGATCAGTTTCACTAGCTTCTTTAAGTTTAGCTGATGTATCCTTCACAAGCTGTCCAATATGTAATCTTGTCTTGTGCCTACAAAAAAATTCAATTCTCAATTCCACAAATCAATCAAACAATTCCATTTGAAATTATAATCAAATTTGAAATTTTCAACTTACAGCTTATCACGGAGCTCAGGCGTATCTTTGGGAGTACCGAGAGTATTAACGAGTCGTTGAAACGTGGAAACTCCGGTATTGATCTGGAAAATTCCAGAAGCTACGGCTTGTGTTGAATCTTGTCGACCACCATTGATCTTCCTCGTTGATCTTCCTTTTCCAGATTCTAAATCTTGAAAACTCATCTTCTTCGTGGAATCTTCTTCTCTTGTAAAAACCCCCCAAAAGATTGAATCTTTTTTCTTTTTCCAGGGAAATTGATTGAAATCAGAGTCCGATCTACGATATGAAGATTGATTTTGGTTATCGGATTTTTCCAGAGAAAGGAAAAAAACAAAGGTCAAGGCGTTAATAGTGGAGACAGAGACAGAAATTGTAAATCTTTTTTTTTTGTTTTGGGCGAAAAAAAAACAGTTATTTTTTTTTTGGGTACAAAATCAGTAATAACTGATTAAAGAGGGAAGAAAAGGGAGAACAAGTTTTTTGCCCTTTTGATCCTTTATTTTCCATATATTTAAGCATCTATCCTCATAGTTTGGTTTATTGAAAATTTGAAATCCTTGTTTCGTTGTGTTTGGTTGGTTTGTGTACCAAACAAAAAAAAGTTGTCTTTGGTTTTTGTTTTAGATTTGATTTATTTTAATAAAAAGAAACTTAAAAATATAATTAAAATGATTAAATTTATATAGTATGTTTATTAAATATATACATATATTCTGTATATATTATACTTTAAAATAGAAAATTTCAATACATATTTTTTAATTTGTTTAAATTAGAATACACTAAAATCACTTTTTATTCAGATTCAATTACGGTTTAAGCATTTTGATTTGGTTCGGTTTAACTTTTTGGTTACAATTTTTTCTCGCATTTTTTTTTTGACATCACATGTGATTTATTTAAAGTTATGAAAAGGTCATAATTAAACTATTTACAAATGATGGGGGAAAAGTTTAATAATGAGAATATTAATTACTCAATCAGCATTTTCTCGCAAGATAAACTTTCAATGGTGCGGTTGCCATTTTAATGTCGGAAACGGTACTAACACGTGGACGACAGATATTGGTGGATAAAGTGATTATGCCACGTCTTTGTATTAATTACGAATCTTTTCCGACAGCGAAGAGCTCTAAGCACGACCTTTTTCTCATCTTAGTGTCGCTGGCGAGAAAAAAAATAAATCCCGACGTTTACACGTTCCATTTTGTATTTAAACTGAATTCACTTTTACTTTCCTCACATCAAAACCACAACCAAAGTGTTTTGCTAATTCTGTTTCCGCCTCAAATTCTTCTCATTTCAATCCGGTTTATAGCGGTTTTTTCGCATTGTCGGTTAGTATACATAACCAATTCTTCGTTCTCGTCAAAACAAGCTTTTGGTGCAAACCAAACAGGAGGAAGAAAAAGAGAACCATGAAGGCCTCAGCTTTCTTCATTGCTCTATTGCTAGTTCTATCATGTAAGTAATATCCAATTAATCTTATTTATATGAAAGTTTCAATTAAGCATGTGAAGGTATATATATATATATATATATATATATATTTGTGTATATATATGAATAGGTTCATCATCCATGATAATGGGAGTTAACTATCATGAGGACCATTGCCATGACTCGTCCGATTGTGAAATATGGTGCAAACAATATGTTCCTGCACCAAAATGTATTAACCACATTTGCGATTGTAAACCAAAATCTCCTCCGACCAAGGACGAAGTTCCAACATCAACTCCTCTCGATTTGAATAACGGAATAATGAATATGACTCTATGTTATCATTCTCTTGTTAAACTTCAATGTGAAAAGTAATATAACTTTTCATTAATAAAGTAATAACCAAAAGCTAATTCGTGACAAAACAACCAAGATGGTGGTCCACAAATGGAGTATTTAATGGAGTTTGAGATTCTTTTATTAATAGAACTGTTTGAACAAAAAAAAACATTCCACGAGGTGTACACACTTGACGAAATCTCAATCATATTTCAAAAGACTATTTGGTCCACAAAAGCAAATTCAAAATTGATGCTAGTTGAGATTATATGGAATCATCTACGTGTATAGTATGGGATTGATGAAGGGATTTCAAGATAAGTAGAATCTGAGCTTTGTAAGATAGAAATCAAAAACTGAAATTGAAATGGCTCAATAAGTAAAATAAGTAAATTGATTTAGATGCAATAAGTAAAGGAAAATGAAACCTTAAATAAAGATCACCAAAATCAAATTGATTTTTAGATTGATATGAAAAGGAAGAAGAAAAAGTGTTATTCAAAACTGCAACCTTCAAAGTTAACTATATTATTCTCATTACATGACTATATTAGTACAAAGCTTCTATTGGTTTTTTTTATGAGACAATATTTGGGTTTTTATTGATGTTCTAATAGTTTAGCACAAATACTATTTTAGTTTTTGAATGGAATATTTTTATTTATTTTAAATCACCGAACAGTAATAGTAGTAGCCCTGGCCCAAACAAATTAAAGGCCTTAGGGGAAATGTTTTTTTTGCCCTTCACTATAATCCAAAAAACTTTTTGGGCCATTTTCAATATTTTTAAAAATAAAATGGGCATTTTTTCTTTAATTTTTAGTATTTAAAACGAAAACAAACTCTTAAATCTATTTTTTTGTCCCTTTCTATACTTTTAAAACAAAAATGAGCTGTTTTACGAAATTTTTGGAAAATAAAGTTGGGCTCATGAGCAGTTGCACATCTTTCCTATTCATTTAGACTCTGGGCATGGTAATACCCATGTTGTGGATCAATTTACTACTACTTTGCATCAATTAAAAATGTTTAAAACTTTTATAAATTAATAATATTGAGACCATAATATTTTATTAATTTATAGTGATATTAATTTATCATATAAAATAATATTTATTAATTCATAGCAAGTTTTTTTAATTGTTAAAATGTTTTTAAAATATGAATTAAAAAATTTTGATCTAAATAAAATTAATATTTTGGATTTAATAAATTTTTGTAGTTTTGGACTTGAAAGTTTAATATTTAGAATAAAAAATAATTATTTTAACAATAAATAACAAACACTATAGATGAATTTACTTATGACTAGTGACCTCAAGTATTGTATTTGAACAGCCAATACGACTATTAAAATAAAAAATCATGCATATTTAGAATTTGAAAATTTACATAAAATTTTGGCTATTTTATGAAAAATTTATAGATGATATAACAATAATATAGTTTAAAAAAATATAACATTTTCTTATATAAGAAAAGTTAGTGATGATTTCTAATAGAAATTCAATTAAAAATACAAAATTATATTATCTTTATATATATGTGTAAATTTAAATAATTATTAAATTTATGTTATTAATGTGATCATATATTTACATACAGATTCTAAAAATTATTATCTTATAGAATTTTCTTTAATTTTACATTAGCCCAACTTGGATCTTACAAATTTTATTATAATGTTTATTAATTTATCGAATATTAATTTATAGAAGTTTTACTGTAATAGTAATATAGATGTGTCATAAACAACAACATTATTCAATAATACTAGTACTATATTGAAAAATCTAACATAGATGCCAAAAAAATATATACGTGGACGCTATAAATCATCAAATCTAACATATAAATCATTAAAAGTTGATCACGTTTAGAAAATTATGTAAACTCTATTATATATATATATATATACACACACAACAAGCAAGCACAAATCATTATATCACAACCATAAATTAATCAAATGTATTTACATGATTACATCTTATTCTTCAGTGTAAGTATATTTTCCAATGGGTTGAACAATGAAAGTAGCTGTACTTAAAAAGAGTCAAAATGTGAATTTTTTGGCTACACATTCAAAATGTAATCCATGATTATAAATAATAGAGGATATGATAGGAAAACATTTTATAACAAAAATCTTTTATGTTTAGTGATCTGATTAATTAAAATTCTTACTTGGAAAAGAAATAAAATATATTTACATTTTATTCTTCTATGGAAATATAATTTTCAATGGGCTGAACAATGAAAGTTGCTGGTAAGTGGTCATTAAAAAGAGTCAAAATGTGATTTTTTGGCAGCACATTAAAAAGGTAATCCATGATTATTAAATAATAGAGGATAAGATAGCAGAACATTTTAGTAACAAATACCTGTTTATGTTTAGGGATCAAATCGGATCCAAATTAGATGATCAAATTCTATAAAGAATGTTAGTTAAAACCAAATGAAAATTTAGTTTCTTTGGTGCGGAATTATAGATTTATGAAAACAGTAACAAAAATAATTTTGATCATCTAATTTGGATCCGATTTGATGAGGTTTTAGTTTCAGATTATAATCATTAAACACATACTCCTATTTCACTATATCTTTTCTTTTCTAAAACAACTCAAGTTTTCGACTGAGTTTTAATTTAAATTTAGTATTTTAGTTATACAAAAAAGTTGTTTACCAAAAAAAAAAAGTTATACAAAAAAGTTAAACAAAAATTGATATCTTTCATGTCATTTTTTGTTTAGTTCGGTTTTGATGTATTTTGGTGGATTCGAATTAAACACTAAAAATTTATTTTCTGGTTAAATCTATTCTTGCAAATTCCAAAAGCTAAGATCAGGAAACCCATCTCAAAATTTATAACAACTACGGTATTTGACTATTGAGAATGTTCCTTGATAAGGATGACGATGAGTCGATGATGGTGCCATGATAAGTGAAAACGATGCATAAAAATGACATAAAGAAATAAATTCTTTTAATGGTATACTGATTCCAACGTTGACTATAAATTAGAGATTCTGTATAATATTCGAATGAATTTATGGACATCAAGTTATCAACTATGAGTAATATATATTCGAATTATAAAAGTTGATCAATTATGGATAATAGATATTCGAATGGCATATTCAACCAATAGTAATAAATTACTTCCAATGGCTAGTCGTTAGTCTTTCTTACTTTATGTGTATAGGTTATAAAGATATATAGATTCAACGAATAATAAAATTTCCATGAAAAGCATCAAGATTTTTGTACTATATAAATTAGTGAACGATCTTTGATTCACACATAACTCAAAAAAAGCTTTTAGTGTAAACAAACAGGAGAAAAAAAAGGAACCATGAAGGCCTCAGCTTTCTTCATTGCTCTATTGCTAGTTCTATCATGTAAGTAATATCCAATGAATCTTACTTATATGAAGTTTCAATTAAGCATGTGAAGATATATATATTTGATAAATGTATATATATTTGTATATATATATGAATAGGTTCTTCATCCATGCTAATGGGAGTTGACTATCATGAGGACCATTGCCATGACTCGTCCGATTGTGAAATATGGTGCAAACAATATGTTCCTGCACCAAAATGTATTAACCACATTTGCGATTGTAAACCAAAATCTCCTCCGACCAAGGACGAAGTTCCTACATCGACTCCTCTCGATTTGAATAACTAAATAATTAATATGATTCTATGTATTCCATATATGTCATTATCTTCTTAAACTTCATTAATAAAGTAATAGTTTCTAAAACCAAAAAAAGTAATAGTTTCTACGTGGAAAAGCTAATCCGTGACACAAACCAAGATGTTGCGACGATTTAATTTTTATTTGCTAAGTCGGGTCGAAATCATTGTTAAGTAACAATTATCAGCGACAAATAAAAAAATTTGTTGCTATTTGTCGTTACATCGTTGCTAAACTGAGACTTTACATAGGTTTTCCTAATTCCACAAAAAAGAAAAGAATAAATCATTGCTTGATGATGGATCTAAAGTTTTTTTTATCGGCGTTTGTTTCAAGCAGACTTATAATAGATAACATGTCTTACTGTCCACAAGGTGATACACATTTTACGAACTCACAATCAAATTTCAAAAGACTATATGGTCCACAAAAGCAAATTCCTTTTCTTGTCAACAAAAAGTAAATTCGAAATTTATGCCAGTTGAGATTATATGGAATCGTCTACCTATATCGTATAGGGTTTATGAAGGGATTTCTAGATAAGTAGAATCTAGCTCAAATGAACTTATAAGATAGAGATAAACAAACTGAAACAAAAATAGTTCAATGAGTTTTATTTAGATGCAATAAAGTAAATTAAAATGAAAGCTTAAATAAAGAACTCCAAAATCAAATTGATTTTTAGATAGATATCATAAGGAAGAATAATAAGAAGAGTTGCTCCAAAGCGCAATCCTCAAAGTTCAACCATATTATTCTCATTACATGACTATATTACCATCAACATAATATATTTCATGACATAGTAATGTATACATTTCATATAATAACAACATTATTTAATGATACTACTATATTGTAAAATTCAACATAGATGCCAAAAAAATTCATAAAATGTAGTGAAACGCTATAAATTATCCAATTCAACATATAAAAATCATAAAAATTCATACTAAAAAAATAATTAAGTAATATGAAAAAGTAACAAGATATTAAATATATTAATAATGACATATGGAAAATTATGTAAACTCTATTATATATATATATATACAACAAGCAATCCCAAATCATTATATAACAGCCATAAATTAATCAAATATATTTACATCTTATTCTTCAATGGAGGTATATTTTTCAATGGATTGAACAATGAAAGTAACTGATAATAAAAAAAGAGTCAAAAAGTGATTTTTTCTGGCAACACAAAAAAGTAATCCATGATTATAAATAATAGAGGATATGGTAGCAAAACATTTCAGTAACAAAAAACGTTTTATGTTTAGTGATCTGGTTACTTAAAATTCTTAGAAAAGAGAGAAAATATATTTACATTTATTCTTCAATGGAAGTATATTTTTACAATGGATTGAACAATAAAATTTTCCGGTAATATAAAAGAGTAAAAATGTGATTTTTTTTGGCAACACATCAAAAATGTAAGCCATGATTATAAAAATTGATATCTTTCATGTCATTTTTTGTTTAGTTTGCTTTAGATGTACTTTGGTGGATTGAATTAAACACTCAATTTTTTCTTTTGGTAAAGTCTTGTTAATAATTTTCTTGGATAACTTTTTTGAAGGTGCAACAGTAATAGAAAGCAAATGTCACAAAAACGCACACCAACCATGTCCAGTGCCTCTCGCTTGTCTATTTGGCAGCTGCATTTGTCCATGGAAGGGTCCATCTTAATTCTCAAATTGTCAAATCGGGTGTGCGCGTTTGGGGAAACAAACTATAAGTCCTCGTGATTCTAATTCTTGCGTTTGCAGTGATAAATAAATTAAGGAAGTATCATAACAATAAAAATGAAAATGAAAGAAAATAATAATAATAATAATAATAATGGATAGTCATTGTTTTAATAAGAATCTCATATTACCCAAAATATGTGGTAGGTTAGAGGTTTAGCATTTGTAGGTGGTTCTATTATACTCATAGTTCAATATTTCTTGAAATAAAGTGCATTCCCACGGATAATGGACTAAATGCTGACTCGGACCACAAATATTAAGGCTTAGGCCTAAACTTCGAAATTTTTTTAAAAAATTGTTTTTCCAATTTCTAAAATATAAAAACTGGTAAAGTTGAAAAGATTGTAAATTTATATTGATATTATTCAAAAGTTATTTTTCATATTTAAATAAAGCCTAATATAAACTGCTCTTTAGTGCGAGTGTAATTCTTCGCATTTTACCGCAATATAAGTCCCTCTAGTAAGATTACAGTTCATTTTCTAAGACTGAACAAACTAGCTCTTCTAGTCAGCCAAAGTTCTCAAAGGCATATCCTTTCTGGTTTTCTTTTAGGAAAAGGCCAATCCACATCTTTGAAAATGTAGGTCTTGTTTGCTCTCCAGAGGACGAATAATCATCAAATTTGCAGCAACGAAAAATCTATCAATTTTTAGAGAAGACGAATTTATGGTTGAATGGCTATCTAAGTAGTATATGAAACTATTTTTCAGTAATATAATATGAAGAAATTGACAAAAATTATATTTTAGTTTTCTTTATATTTATATTACCTCATCTTAACAAACGAGGGAAATTTAATATTAAAAATATACCAAAATTCGATCATATTGTAATATTTAAATTATATTAACAGTAAACCGATTTAGATTTTTTTTTTTGCAATAAACGTGATAAATGTCAATGATTAAATTTTTTTATGTACGATCATTTTCTCCACTATCGACGGAGTGGAGAGTGGACATCACACCAAAAAAAATAATCAAGTGAGTTTGATAATATCGTTAAAGTCAGAAAATATATCGATTTTTTAACTATATTGTTACCTGTTATCGACGTTACTAGAATCTATATACCAAAAAAAAAAATTTCTTCTAAGTGGTTTATGTCGCAACGTAGTAATATAAAAACACCGTCTTTGTTGGATGGCGCTTGAAAATGTCGTAAAATTTTTCTATTTCATTTTAAAAAGATGTAAGATTTTTTTAAATTAAAAGATGTAATATTTTTCTTTTTTTTTAGTTAAGATCTCTACACATAGATTAAAAAATATTTAATTTTTAACTTTCTAAAATTTAAACATCATTTATCATCTACCTAACAATAATCCAACTAAAAATAAAATGAATGCTTATAAGTATTAAAAAAAATCAAATAAATAAAAAATTTGTTTCTTAAAGCATCTTTTAAAATGAAACGGAAAAGTAGTACTTAAGAAAAAAAATCTAATGGCTATAAATGGTGTTTTAAAATATTATTATTATTTTAAATGTCAAAAAAAAAACTTTTTATTAAATCTATATAAAGTGAATAAGTGATGTAATCTAAGTTTTAAAGTTACAACGTTACTTAAGAAAAAAAATCTAATATAGACAAAAAAAATAGTATACGAAACATGAATTACGTTTTCTAAAAGCACTTCTTTTTTTTCTAGCAAACAAAATAATGCAGCACTAGTGACAAAATAGAATAATGCATGTAGAACACACGCACGCGGTTAACGCGTGGTGAAATATTATTTTGACTTAAAGTACAAAAGCTTTGACTTATGGAGGGGTCACTTGTTTCGAGGTAACGTACGAGAGTTCCACTTATATAGCTCCACGTGGCGACACGGAGCATTTGACGGAAGAGTTTAGAACGAGCGTTTTTTAATACGTTACATTCCGTCAGTTAACGCCGTTAAAACTGAAGTCTACCGTTTACCCTTCTAGTCCGGTAAGTATTTAATGAGAGATTTACTCCTCCATTTATTGCTAAGGGAAAGAAACTCAGAAGAAGAAAAAAAAAACATGAATGTTTTTATTTTTCTCATGAATGTTTTTATTTTTTTGAAGATTTTCTCTTCAATCGTTGTTTTTCTCATGAATGGTCAGATAGTGTCTTAATTATTTTAAATTTTTTGGACATGTTTTTCTTAAAAAAGTTCGAAAAGATTTCATGAGCAATAAATGTTTTTTATTTATCAGTTACGTTTTTGTGTATTTAATTTTAAATATTTTCTGAACTCTGAATCGATCTAGCTGTCGTCTCTGGTAATTAAATTTGCTCTTCCAAGCTTTTCTTCTCTTGTTTTTTTTTTTTTTTTGCATTTGAGATTAATTCTAAGATTTCATAAAATATTTCTGCATTTCCATGCACTGATTCTTTCTTTTGAACCTTTACTTCCTCCAGATTTTAAAGTGAAACCCTAACTGTAATTTTTATGATCATTAAGGTACTTTTGATCCAAGGTGATGTTGATAATCGGAGAAGGAAATGTAATGACTTCAGACAGCAGATTTGCTTCCCCTCCATTTCCGTCTTCTTCTTCTCCGGCAACAATGCAAAACCCTAATTTTAATTTCATCCCTTTCAACTCATATTCTTCCATTATCCCGGTTTGTTAAATCTCCTACATTTATCTTAAATATTTTCCCTTATTTTTTTTGTTGTTGATTTCCAAAATCTTGCATTTACTTTTTTTTTTTGTTTTCAATGATTTTTTTAGAAGGAGGAGCATGGGATGATGATGATGATGGGAGATGGAACAGTAGAGGAAATGATTGAAAGCGGGTCGGTGGGTGGGTCATTCGGGTCGGGTAGTGAGCAAGCAGAAGATCCAAAGTCCGGAAATGAACATCAAGACGATGAACAACCTCCTCCGGCTAAGAAGAAACGTTACCACAGGCACACTAATCGTCAGATCCAAGAAATGGAAGCGTATGTTTTGCCCTTTTCATTTTTATTTTATTTTATCCACTCGTGTGTTCAATCATTTTTTGGTTCAGTCTCTTATAAGTTTTTGAAATTTTTGGTTTGAAATATATATATATATATATATATATATATATATGAACTGAAATTGAAGTTGAAACTGGTTATGAATAGTTTTAGTTTAGAGTCGGTTTAGAATCTGATTTCTTTTTTATCTTGATTAAAAGATTTTCATCTTGCATATGGGGTTTCTGTTTTGGTTTTAGACTTTTAGTTTCGGTTTAGTTCTCTTTGATTCTGTATGGTTTTGGCTACGGTTTAAGATTTTGGTTTCCTTAGAATGTAATTTTGTTAGTTTTTACCAAATGCATACACCTTTATGCGTTTTCTGTTTATAGATTGGAGATAGACTTTTGATATAATTAGTGATTAAAATTAAATCTTTGTAGGTTGTTTAAAGAAAACCCTCATCCAGACGACAAACAAAGAAAAAGATTAAGCGATGAACTTGGTCTCAAGCCTCGACAAGTCAAGTTCTGGTTCCAAAATAGGCGTACCCAAATGAAGGTAACTAAAATTCATTTTCTACCTCTTTTTTAATCATTTTTCAATGTATAATTAAACTATGTAACGTTTATTAGATAATTACATATCATCTTAATATCTTACTATAGCTAGGGTTCATGCATCTCAAATAAAGTTAAAATGAAAGAATACCTATTATGACAAAATGACTAACATTTTTTTTAATGTGATGAATCAATATATAGGCACAACAAGACAGATCAGAGAATGTGATGTTAAGGGCAGAGAATGATAACCTTAAGGCTGAGAATTGTCATCTTCAGGCGGAGCTACGGTGCCTCTCTTGTCCTTCTTGTGGTGGCCCTACCGTCCTCGGCGATATCCCTTTCAACGAACTCCACATTGAAAACTGTCGCCTCCGTGAAGAGGTAAACAACAACTCTAACCTTTTTGATATTTTGCTTTCGATATTCTCTCAAACACAAATTTTCGTTCATGTTTCTATGAGAAAAGGAAACATTTGACGTTTATGTTTAGAATTAACCAAATTTTGCTTAATATGCTAATAGTTGCGGGCCAATTAAAAATATTTATATCACTAGACTAAACGTAAAAGTAAACACAAACATACAGTTACGAACTAGTAGTATCAATATCATAGTGGTATTTGTTTTTCTTTAATTAAAATAGGATTTACAAAATATAAAAAATTGGTTTTCTGATGACTAAAAAAAAAAAACTCAGTATTATCCAAAACAAAATGGTAGTTTGTTTGATTCGGTTCGATTAAAATTCAATTTTGATTGGTTTTGCTAGGTTTTGGGGAAAATATACTAAACAATTTATTTAAAATTATTTTATTGGTTCCGTTGGTGTAATTTGGTTAGGCTCGATATATATATGTCCATTTCTAACATGTTTATTTATCTATTATACAGCTTGATCGTGTATGCAGCATTGCTTCAAGATACACTGGCCGTCCGATGCAACCCATGTCATCATCTCAGCAGTTAATCAATCCTTCTCCGACACTTCCACATCATCAACCTTCATTGGAGCTAGACATGAGCGTATACGCTGCAGGGAACTTTCAAGAACATCCTTGTTCAGACATGATGCTGCTTCCTCCACCAGACACAGCTTGTTTCTTACCAGATCAGACTAACAACAACATGTTACTTGCGGATGAAGAAAGGGTTATGGCCATGGAATTTGCTGTCTCTTGTGTCCAAGAACTGATTAAAATGTGTAACACAGAAGAGCCTTTGTGGATTGAGAAGAAATCCGACAAGATCGGCTGCGAGATTTTGTGTCTGAATGAGGAAGAGTACATTAGGTTGTTCCCATGGCCAATGGAGAATCATAACAAAGGAGATTTCCGTAGAGAAGCTTCAAAGGCAAACGCAGTTGTTATCATGAATAGCATAACGCTTGTTGCCGCGTTTCTAAACGCTGTAAGTAGTACATTCTCTTCACAAACGACTCTGATTAATTTGATTACTTTGATTCTCGATTAATTTCGCCTTTTTTGAATTGTAGGATAAATGGTCAGAGATGTTCTGTTCAATCGTGGCTAGGGCGAAAACGCTTCAAATCATTTCATCTGGAGTTTCTGGAGCTAGTGGTTCTCTTATACTGGTAATTTATAAGTAATAATTTCGATTCGGATTAAGCGAAACAAACGGTACACACGCTAACAACTATATATATTGTTATGTTTTACAAGATGTATGCAGAGTTTCAGGTACTATCTCCACTGGTACCAACTCGAGAAGCTTATTTTCTTCGGTATGTGGAACAAAACGTGGAAACTGGAAACTGGGCAATCGTAGATTTCCCGATCGATAGCTTCCATGACCAAATCCAGCCACTAAATGCAAACATTCCTCATGAGTATAAGAGAAAACCTTCAGGCTGCATCATTCAAGACATGCCTAATGGATACTCACAAGTCAAGTGGGTAGAGCATGTTGAAGTAATCGAGAACCATGTCCATGAGATATTCGCGGACTACGTGAAAACCGGAATGGCTTTTGGAGCTAACCGTTGGCTCGACGTGTTGCAAAGACAATGCGAGAGGATTGCTAGTCTAATGGCTAGAAACATAACCGATCTTGGAGGCTAGTAGTGTACATAAAACCCTATATAAATTCTTAAAAACACTAAACCGTAAAAATTACTAATCTCTGTTTTTGTTTTTGTAGTGATTCGATCTGCTGAAGCGAGAAGGAACATGATGAGGTTATCACAGAGGATGGTGGAAACATTCTCTGTTAATATAAGCACTGCTTATGGACAATCTTGGACTGCTTTGTCTGAGACAAGTAAGGACACAGTGAGGATCACTACAAGAAAAATGTGTGAACCTGGTCAACCTACAGGTGTTGTTCTTTGTGCTGTTTCAACCACTTGGCTTCCATTTTCTCATCATCAAGTCTTTGATCTTCTTCGTGATCAACATCATCAATCTCTGGTAATAAACCAAACACTTATAATTAGGGATTAAAACCATGATTAGGTCATTGAATTAACTTAACTTCTTGATGCAGCTGGAGGTTTTGTTCAATGGAAACTCACCTCATGAAGTTGCTCATATCGCTAATGGTTCACATCCTGGAAACTGTATCTCTCTTCTTCGTATCAATGTAAGTTCAAAGATTAAAACCCTAATTTATGGATTTTGGACAAAATTTGAATTTTGTGATTTTAATTTACAGGTAGCGAGTAATTCATGGCATAACGTTGAGCTGATGCTTCAAGAGAGCTGTATTGATAACTCCGGTAGCTTAATCGTCTACTCCTCCGTCGAAGTTGACTCAATCCAGCTCGCGATGAACGGTGAAGATTCTTCCATTATTCCGATTTTACCCCTCGGATTCTCCATCGTCCCTGTGAATGTTCCTCCTGTTGATGTCGAGGGTATTTCCGTCAATTCGATTTCTCCGCCGTCGTGTCTTCTCACCGTCGGGATTCAGGTCTTGGCGAGCAATGTTCCAACCGCGAAACCAAATCTCTCCTCCGTCACTACTATCAACAACCACCTTTGCTCCATCGTCAATCAGATCACTTCCGTTTTGAGCAGCACCATTACGCCGGCGATTGAATCTTCCGCCGCCGTGTCTAAAGAAGAGGTCAACTAGTGACCTGACCGAATTACCCCAAAACCTCTTTGCTCTTTTAACCTCAGAGCTGGCCCGAGTCAGGGGTAAAATGGTAACTTCGATGTTAAAAGAGGGAGGTTCGGAGGTAATTCGGTTATAGCTTCGTGGGTATTTTGGTAAATAACGTAGCACCTAATGGATAAGCCTTTTTAGGTACTTTTCGGTTTATGTTTATGGTAAGGGTAAAAGGGGAAATTAAGTTTATGTTTTGGGCTTTTTGTTTTGGGAGAGTCAAGAGGAAGTCAAGAGCGCACCAGGTTAGAAATGTTGACTTCTTTTTTTCTAAACCGGATTATCAGTCAAACCGCTGGTTCGGGTATTGACTTTTGACTTCGTTTGACTCCTTTGAAGTATTTGGGATATTAGTTGCAATTAATATGCTGCTACCTTCTTTTTAATTGTTGGCTTTTCGTATTTAATGCTTTTGGTCTTTTAATATATAATAAATATCGAAATGGGATGGCTTATATTACCATTTCTAGCTAAAGATTATATATCTCTGTGGGTTTTAACTTTTAACTTTTAAGATACTCTCTTCGTTTCTTTAAGATTGAATATTTTAGAAAAAAAAATTGTTTCACAAAGTTGGATGTTTTGTATTTTCAATGCAAAAATTATGTATAATTTCTTGTTTTGCCCTTAATAATTAGAGTTAAAGTAAATAAAATAATAATAATTTAATGAAAAGATAGGGATATTTTCGGTTATGTAAAAAGTTTCTTAATATGTGTGCAAAATCTTAAAAATTCATCTTTAAGGAACGGTGGAAGTATTTGCTACTTAAGTCTCATTCAATGATTAATAATATCTCATCAGAATTAGCATACTTTAAATTAGTAATATCTGGCAATAGCGACAGATTATACCATGATTAAGTCCGTGCCAATAAATTATTTAACTAGACAAAAGTCTTACTAGGTTTGGAATTACTTTCATAGACTTGTGTCAACTTTAAGTTCGACATAAATTATTTTAGAAGCTATAATCATCCATTGGTTAATTAAGAAAAGTTGAGAAAAAAATATGAATCGTTTTTTTTCTCGAGAAAAAAGAAGGACTTTATTTTATTGATGAAACATTCAACAAATTACAACAATAAACAATAGTAGAACCAAACGAAGAAAATTTAAAGCAAGAATGAAATGTGTAATATAGAATCTCAATTTAAAATGTGTAATTTCTAGGCACATTTGAAACCAGATGGAACCTTCTTGTGGCAGTGGTTTAGGACAAGACTCAAAGAAATGGGAACATTAAGGTTGATGCCAAGAAGATTAGCCTTTAGGGCGGTGCAAAGACAGACCGCGGCTTCAAGATCGACTAGACCGTTGATAAGAGCGCAACATTGGGACGTTGGTGGTAGAGAAACCTTAACCAAATCTAACACATTAGCACATACCTTAAGTTTAAGAGCGTCTTTACAAGTGGGTTTGGTGTAAGGAATTGATGGATATGGCTTCTTGTGGTGGCTCTTGGGTGGTGGTGGTGGACAAGGGACTGAAGTCGAGCTGACCAAAGTGAAGAAGATGACACTGAAGAGGAAGAAAAGAGCAATCTTAGAATAAGCCATTGATGAAGAGGTAAAAAGTTATTAGAGTTTGTCTTAAAAGTTTTAAGGAAACCCGAAAAACTCTCTATTTATCAAGCTTGTGAGTTGTGATGTGTTGTGTGAAGAATGTAGAGATTGGGTTAGGGTTTTTTATAGGTAAGTATTGAGATTAGTTTTTGTGTGTTTTAATTAAAAAATTACAAGTGGCAAGTAAATGAAATAATTCGGTGAAATATTGTTCATGTGATGGACTATTGTTACAATTATGATGGATTCTGTGATCTTACAACCTGTCAGGAAATAACATTTTACATGGAACATGCACACAAATATTAATTTAGTGGACAAAGATAGGCTTATAACTTAAAACAAATTTTAGACTTATTTGTGCACTGCAGTTCGATCTTTGTTCTTTTGTTTTTTTTTTGTGATTATGCAAAAACCTATGTGTTTTCTTAGAACTTTTATGTGTTTTAATTTGGCCGATATAATAATTTTTTTTGTTATTAGAGATATCGATAATAAAAATAAAATTTAGTATTCGAGTTTACAAATGGTAGCTACAAAAATAAATTCAGAGTAAATCCGTATTTAGGTTTTTTTTTTGGTAAAGAAATCCGTATGGTAGCTACACTGTGTTTTTAAATTGGATTAGGATAAAAAAAAATTCGCTAATTAAGGCTTTGAGTGGTTGTAGTTTATAGAATGGATTAAAAAAAAGAAGGAAACCCACAAGAGCGGATTGTTGTTTGATGTGGCTTTAGGTACTGTCTAATGTGTATAAGTTTTGTTAGATGTGTAATTATAATTATAGGTGGTATTGTATTTAATTTTTTAAATTTTCTTGCATTTTTTGATAAGGGTTCTACCATCAAGAATTCAAGACACACCTCTTTTGGTAGTATCCCTAAATACCAATTACATATAATTTAGTGAGATTCTTTGATTGTAGTTTGTTCGACTCAAAATTCGTTCTCTCTCTCACAAGAGTGTTTGTTTACTTCTTGCATATAATGTTATTCTACACTTTCTATGGAGTAGTTGTTGTTTTATGAGTTGATTCTTAGATCGAATTTGGGGAAAAAAAAAAAAAAAAAACCTTTGATGAAAATTGACATTTACTCTGTTATGTATCCGCCTATCCGGTCCAAGCCTAATGATTATAGTAGAGAAACTGGGCTAAAAGGCCCAAATTCTGTATCAATTTTCTTGTTTTTGAATTTGGGCTTTATCTCTAATGTCTTTTACTACAGATAGAACTTGAAAGAAAAAGTTGTGATACAAACATGTCGCCCTAAATTTTCTCATTTGTTCATAGTAAACATCAAGCTTGAGAGTTAAGGAAAATAATTTAAATTTTTTTCTCTCTTCTTTTTCTTAATACTTTTGTGGCAATTTAAAAGGTTTGGTTTGTCTTTAGCCTAACAAATAGAGATATGTGGCCCTTCCAAGTGTCGTTGGTCAATTTCTAACCTTTGATGGTAAAAGTTTATCGTAATTTTCTTATAACAGTTTTCTCATATAATATATAAAGACACGATAGGAAACTTTTGTCTGTTGATTCAAAGATCATGGATTCAAAATTTGTAATAATTAATTTGCTTTTGCTAGAATATGTGTGAGTTCAGTGTTTCTGATTGTTATTAACCTAATTAGCATCTGAGTTTAATACTAGGTTTGGAAGAAGAAACTTAGGTTTTGTAACTGTCATAACATTAGCACAAACCAAGCGTCTACAAATATTGCATGATCGTATTTATATGAAAAAACTTTAGGATACCTCATAATTTTCTTATTTAAAAAGAATCCTCCTATTTTTTTTTTTGAATCGCCAAACAATACATTTGTACTTCTATGATTTGCCTAACATATTTTTTTTTGCAATGAGCTTTTAAATATTTTTAACTGAATTCATTTGAATTTCCTTGAAATATATGGAGTCCAATTTGTTGGATAGTATAGTAAATATGTTAATATAATGCAGTACAAAAACTGGTATGTGGTGCTGCCGTAATATTGAATAAAATATGTTAATATTTTGACGAAAAGTAACATTAAACTTCAATAGTTTGTTCAGAAATTGTATTAGATTTAATAAATAATAAGACTACGATATGTGGTGCGGCCGTCATGCACAGAGTACTATTTTGTGACCTCTCATTTTCTGTATTGTCCAATATTCACCATTTATTATTTTATTTGATACTATACTATTAAAATATGAATATTCTCATTAGCAAAAGAAATATATTAATATTTTCACATTCGTTTGTTGGTTTAGAATTAATGTGAAAACGCGGGAAAAGTGACGACAGTTGAACATTAACATTATTCGACGTCGGCTGCTCTTTTTTCACGTCAAAACGTAAAGCATAACAATAGAATCTACTTGATAGTTCTATCTAACTACAACTCACGATTTCTTTAAAAGAAGTTGGATTCATTTTTTATCGAATCATTTTTAATAAGATGAGAATCTTAATTCAAAATTTATACTGTTTCCTTTTTAAAATCTTTAGTCGTGGCCCGTGGGAATCAATACCATTTTTCAAAAGCTGCAATTTTTTGTTTTAAGAGTTCACAATTGACAAAAAAAAAAAAAACGTACTAAACGCTAAATCATCATCACCTATCTCAATCGTTTTTTTTGTTTCCCATCAATTAATTTCAAATGTGCTATAAAATAGAGCCTTGTGTTCTACTTCTGATTTTAGAACAACGTGGTGAAAACTAACAAAAAAAACGTGATGAAAAATACTTGAATAAATTTGGGTAAATGGACATAATTAAATTGGTCAAACAAATGTTTTTAAGAGAAAAGTCGGTCAATTATGAAAAAGAAACGTCGGTCATTGTCTCTTTAAATTCCGAAAGCAACAGACAAAAATGCGGAAAGATACAAACACTTGTAATACCATGTTTGGTTTTTTCTTAGTAAGAACTAAGTAGTTTATAGACTTTTGACCCGTAATTTTCTTTTGAATCTTCAAAGCATATTAAAATTGAATGCCGTATAGTCGAAAAAGTATCGAATAAAAAAGACATTGGTTACAGTTACATTACACCATGACACTGTCTCATTTATTTCAGTTTTTGAATTGAATTGTCCTAGAGTAGTTTAAAGTGTTAAACTAGGGTAAATGAGTAGTTTTCTCAATCCTTTATATATTATTTGAGAGACACACATTTGAAAATAACCTTCCTCCAATATATGATTTACAGATATGTCATGCTGACGTGTTGCAACTATAGCGATTCTCAAGATTTTTTTTAAACAAGACAAAGATTACTAGACTAATTACAGATTTTGCCATTTGACATATATCATTTGTCATGTTGTATATTTCTTATATAATTCATTTAAATTAAATTAAAATTTAAACTCTATTAGTTAGATATAATCCTTTATATATTCGGATAGTTTTTAAATAATTTAAATAATAGTTTAATATTTCATTATTGTAATTATAAATTAATATTCATATTAAAATTATTTTAATCTCTATTTAAATTTTATGCAAATACAAGTTTATTATTTGTTAAGTTTAATATACATATATATAATACTAGATTAGGACCCGTGCGTTGCACGGGTTGAATTCATTAGTAATTTTTGTATGAATTTTTAATATTTGTTCAAATATTATTGTACTTTATTAATCACATATTGTATGTTTTTCTCGTAATAAATTTTAGTTTAATGTTCTATATTTTAAAATGTCTGAATTTAAAATATGGATAAATTTTTTAATTTTTTATTTAAATAAGGACCAATAAAAATCTTATATAAAGCAAGTGAAAATTTAAAACAAATACACTGTTTCCATAAGATTTTTTGTTGTCCAAAAAATAAATAAATGTAGATTTGTTTTTTACCTGGTGATTTTCTTTTTTTTCTTTCTTTCTCGACAAAGACATAAAATGGACAATAATTCTATATATTTTTAATTCAAGACGTAGACGTTGAAGTATATATGCTCGTTTGTGTTTATTCAGTATGAAACTGTTTGCGTTTTTTTATTAAGAAACGACACATTGTTTCTTCTATATTGTAGAAACAAGAAAACACATTCTTTAACAAAAAAAAAAAAAAGAAAACTCTCTTCTACTCGTTCACTCAATCTAGTCTCTCAATCGATCTAACTCTCTCTACTCTCTCAATCATCTTCTTCTTCAATTAATCTTTTTCAATTCTCCACCTCCCGAGAACAACTCTCCACCGCCTGAGAGCAATTCTCCACCGCTTGAAAATCAAAACGCCCTATGGATATTGATGATTTACTTTGTCTTCCCAACCGTGAGCTCTACTTGCCGTTCTTATACCCAATCCCAAGAGAAAGCACTATTTGGTATGATTCCAATATCAATTAGCTTGTGATTTGTCTTTCTTGTTTATGATTGATATCGCAAATCTCTCGCTTCATGTTTTTTTAATTGATATCGCCCAAAGATCTTGTAAAGTGTGTTAATTGATTAATAATACTACTTGTAACGTGTTTTAATGATTGATAATACTACTTGCTTTTTTGTCATGTTTCAATTGGAAAATTTTAGTTAAATATTGTCTTGTTTTGTTATGTTTTACTAATTGCAAAGCTCCATGTTGCTTTATACCAACAGTATGTTTTTAATCTCAAAGTGTTTGTTGTTTGATCGATTTTCTTACTGACCAACCTGTTTGCTCTTTGTTGTTGCTCCATGATTCCAAATCAGTTCCACCTGATGATTGCTTGGTTGTTTTTAGTTTGTTTTGTCGTTTGATTGGTCTCTTGATGTCTGTTTAGTCTCTTGTCCATATTTCGATTGAAATGCTGAGATTTGATGTAAAAAAAAATATTGTGTCTTTGTTTCTAAGATATTCTTATATTGAATGAATTAAAGTGATTGTAAAATTTCATATGTTGTTGAAAATTTCTTGGTATACAATGTTATCTAAGATATTATTGTCGTATTTGTTCGTTCCAACATTAAGAATTTTGAGTCCTGCAGTTGTTGTCACTCTTGATAACGCAACGTATAGTTGTCCGTGAGAAAAAAACTGGATTTGGCAAATATAGACCAACTTTGTTCAAGCTTTGACCTTGGCTTTTGTTGATAGTCAAACTAAACAGGAATTGACGCCTTCTTAGTTTGAAAGGCCATCTTGCATCTGTTGGTGTTAGAATTATTCTAGGAATAAGAACCTTTTTCCCTACTTGATCTCCAAGAAGTATCTCCGCCCGATAATCCTTGTGCCCATGCGAGTTACTATTAATCTTGTCCCATTGCAAAGCCCTCTCTTTGATTTAAATTCCTTAGTAACATGATTGGTGTATTTATCTTGAGAGTTAGTTGGTGGTTTGGAATACCGAGAATTTCAGAGTGTTTAAAAAACTCTGTGGGGTAAAAGAATATGTTGATTTGCCACTTCTTCTTTGTCATCACCGATACTATCGAACTCAAATATTCCTTTTCTTCTTCTTTTAGGCAAGATAACATGTAGTTATTCACTTTATCTACTGTCTCGTTTGTAGGAGTAAGAATTGCACGCTCAATCGATAATCCTTGTCTTTAAACAAAGTATGGAAATCTGGATATGTAGTCTTCGCAATGTGTTCTTCGAATCTTCATCGTTTTGCAAGAGCAATTCCCGGTCTATTTGCAGCTTGGATGTTTCATCATTTGAATTTCTATGTTTTAGAGGCTTAGGTGTCGTGCCATCACCAACACATAGTAACCATCTTGCAAAATCTTTTTTCCGCTTGGTGCAACCTCATATTTCTCTCAAGAGTGAATACAGAGCAAGAGTTCCATAAATTTGATCGGTTGATCGTTGCTTTAACTGTTTCTTGTCTGGTGCCTTGCGGTATGACCGCAGAATTTGTCTAAAATCGCCTCCAAGAAGAACTGTTTTCCCACCAAAGGTTTTTGCTGCTGATCTGGATCTGTCAGAGAGCACATCTCGCAAACTCTTATCAAGAGCGTCGAAAGCAAAGCGATTACACATTGGTTCTTCAGCCCAAAGTATAAGATCTGTTTGTTTAATTAATTCAGCGAGCATAGAACTGCGAGTGATGTTACATGCTGTCTTGATGAAGATCTATCGGAATCTTGAAACGGGAATGTGCAGTTCGGCCATTAGGTAAAAGTGTAGCTGCAATTCCAGATGACGCCACTGGTAGAACAATTTTTCCTTGTGATCGTAACTTCGAGATAATCGTCTTGTAGACGTATGTCTTTCCTGTTCCACCCGGTCCATTTAAAAAAAACAATTTCCCTTTTTTATGGTCGATTGAGTTGATCACAGCGTCATAGACTTTCTTCTGTTCGTCATTTAATGTTTTTATCAACCTGCAATGTTCTTCTTCTTGTTCAGAAATGTTGTAATTTTTCTCGTCAGTTAGCATTGTGTTATTCATTTTCTTTAGCAACTCCTTGTCTGGTTTTGGCATATCTTCGAATTCGCTTAGTGATCTATCATTCAGTGCCATGATTCTCTCTATCTCTATAAGTGTGTAACTTTGTAAGACTTGATCTGGGAATTCCATACTGTTGAAGTCTAACGTCTTCCTTTGTATACGTGGAATATCTTCTGCTAGATGACGCCAACAATGCTCCCATAGTGAATGTGGGGTACTTAACTCGCTGGAGATTAACCATGTCACAAAGAGTTCACGGAGCTGGTAAGGATATGCATATTCTGCTGCTTCATCCATGGCATCTTTCCATTCTCAGACGCCATTCAACATACCTATTGCATAGCATGCTGCTTGGAAGGATGTGTGCTTTACATTGTCCACGGTAAGTATATCATCAAAGCTTGTTTTACCGCTGTCTATATTCACCAACATTCGCAAATAGTATAGATCTCCGGCTCTTGGATGAATGTTCACTAACCTTCCAATGCTGAATCCTTTTTGTCTTTTTTTCCATTTTTTCCCATCTGAATTCCACACAAACTTTGTAGGAACCGGCTGTATGTAAGTTTTCTTGCTTCAGGACAACGTTTGTTCATCTCCAAATATTCGGTAAACATTGTTCTCTCAATTCCTTCTTTTGAAATAATGTTTTCTAGATTGCTCCTTCGAGGGTAAACGATGGTCTGTTGGTCCGGTAAGTGTAACAGTAGCCTTGTTATCGCAGGTTTTCGTTCATGTATATCGAATTTTGAAAATTCGCCACGCACTTCACATGCTGAAAGGTAACGACATTCCAAGTAGTTCTTTATTTCATTAATCTCTTCTTTTGATTTTTTCTTCTTCGCTTTCGATTCACTTGGTTTTACTTTCTCGATCAAGCATAAGTAGCTATGTCTACACCTTTTGTGATATATTTGAATAAATATTTTATGGCGATTTGTTGCACCACTCTACATTGATGTGAGCCTTGTATTTTTTCAGGAGTAAGAGATTATGAGGCACAACGTAGCGATTGTCAAGTCGCCTTTCATTACAAATTTTGTTTCATCGGATCTTCTACGGTATGTAATGTAGCCAGCTTCACCGATAGTTGAAGCGTCATTATAGGGCCTTGGAAATTTTTTGTGCATTTATTATTTTCCATACACTTTCTCCCGCATGGTCCATGCATCATAAGTGTTTCAACCAATCGAAAACCTTCTGGATCACTTTCTTTGTTTGGTAACTCAGATGTAATGAAACTATCAATATCTTCTGGAGATGGATTTTCTTTAGACTTGTGTAGCCACAAAAGTATATGTGCATGTGGAAGGCCACGTTTTATAGAGGTGGGAAATTAGAATTCCTTTTCCTTTTAGAATTGTATTCCTTTTCTAAATTTCTTTTTCTTTTTTTGATAATTCTATGGTTTTATTCTTTTATTTTTGATTTTAGGTTTTAGGATTAGGAAATAACTTTAAAACTTCCTTTTTCAAATTAAATGTTGTAAAAATATAATTTTAATTTAATTATAAACGTTTTTATCCTTTTTTTTACTTAATAACTATAGAGATGGAATAATAGAATTCCTTTTCCTTTTGAATTGTATTCTTTTTTAAATTTCTTTTTCTTTTTTTTGATAATTCTATGGTTTTATTCTTTTTATTTATTTTAGGTTTTAGGATTAGGAAATAACTTTAAAATTTCCTTTTTCAAATTAAATTAAATGTTGTAAAAATATAATTTTAATTTAATTAAAAAACGTTTTTATCCTTTTTTTTTACTTAATAACTATAGAGATGGAATAATAGAATTCCTTTTCCTTTTAGAAGTGTATCCCTTTTTTAAATTTCTTTTTCATTTTTTTGATAAGCGATGGTGTTATTCTTTTTATTTATTTTAGGTGTTGGGATTAGGAAATAAGTTTAAAATTTCCTTTTTTAAATTAAATGTTGTAAAAATATAATTTTAATTTAATTAAAAACGTTTTTATCCTTTTTTTTTTACTTAATAACTATAGAGATGGAATAATAGAATTCTTTTTCCTTTTAGAATTGTATCCCTTTTTTTAATTTCTTTTTTTTTTTTTTTTTAAATTTTTGGTTTTTTTCTTTTTATTTATTTTAGGTTTTAGGATTAGGAAATAACTTTAAAATTTCCTTTTTCAAATTAAATGTTGTAAAAATATAATTTTAATTTAATTAAAAACGTTTTTATCCTTTTTTTTACTTAATAACTATAGAGATGGAATAATAGAATTCCTTTTCCTTTTAGAATTGTATCCCTTTTTTAAATTTTTTTTTTTTTTTTTGATAATCTATGGTTTTATTCTTTTTATTTATTTTAGGTTTTAGGATTAGGAAATAACTTTAAAAATTCTTTTTTCAAATTAAATGTTGTAAAAATATAATTTTAATTTAATTAAAAACGTTTTTATCCTTTTTTTTACTTAATAACTATAGAGATGGAATAATAGAATTCCTTTTCCTTTTAGAATTGTATCCCTTTTTTAAATTCTTTTTTTTTTTTTAAGATTATGGACTACCTTTAAAATTTTCTTTTTCCTTTTATGTAATTTCCTTTTTTTGTTTTGGTCATTATCTTTTATTTTTTCTCTGATAATCTATGGTTTTATTTAATTTAACACGTGTCAAAATCTGATAATTTTAACTGACACGTGTCACGATCATGCGAGTTACTAACTTTGAATCATTCTCCTTTATATAATAAGATATAATAACAAATATTATATGATATGAATTATGAACAAATACTGGAAAATAAAATGATATATCTAAACTCATAAAAAGTAATGAAAATAAAAATGATGGATTTTTAATATAAAAATTAAAAACGTATTAATTTAGTTAAATGAAAAATTATTTATATATAAATATATCTAATATATATTATTTGAGTGTCACGAAGCTATTCTTACTTTGGATGTTTACCGACAGTTTCTAAATACTTTTGCTTTGTTCTTCTTGCATAAATGAAAAAGTTTATAGGATGAACTTTCAAATTTTTATCTTGGGATGTACTCAGAGGAGGTATGAAACATGTGTGTTAAATGACTGATAAATTTGTTAAAAATAAATCGATATTCAATTGCTAGAAAGGGATTTTTAGTTACAGTACATATAATATTGATATTAGAACATGGAACAAGACATCATCAACCGATAGAACAGAGTTCACCACTAAATGTATGTAACCAAATGATATGTGGCTATATTTTTTCACTGCATCAGTTTTAGTTAGAAGACTTACTCATGGTTTTTTCATGCAGACCTTCATTCTGGTGTTCAGAAGCACTATGTTAATAATGAAATCTGAATGTTGGAGCATTTTTGGGTAAGTAACGAAGTATCATTCGACATTGAACCTTCCACATTTTTAAACATAAAGATATGAAATTGCCTAAATGTTGGTTCATTTAGGGGGAACTACTTTATAATAAAGCATGAACGTTGTCTCTAGAATGGAGATTCTGATTGCATCATACTTGAGCACCTTGAATATGACGTGTATAAGCATTTGGAAACTTTGATTCAGGATCATCCAATCATATTAGTTTTGTTGACTTTGTGTCGATTAGTATGATAGTATCTCCTATTAATGTGCAAATATGTAGAAGCTTTGGTGACTTTATGAGTGCTTACATTTACATATATCTATGTCGAATTTCTGACCAATGGAGCATTGTAAAAAAGAGGAGATAAAACTCCATTAAATCCTTCTCTAAAGTCCATTATAAATCTGAACCAAATTAAAATTTAATTTAAATCTATAAAATTAATTTTATACTATATTCTAAAAACATAAAGAA
The DNA here is from genome assembly GCA_028015245.1 of Cardamine occulta. Classification (NCBI taxonomy): domain Eukaryota; kingdom Viridiplantae; phylum Streptophyta; class Magnoliopsida; order Brassicales; family Brassicaceae; genus Cardamine; species Cardamine occulta. The sequence goes on from CM051384.1 coordinate 590,877, forward strand.
TATAAAATAATATCAAAAGGAATATATGCAAAACTGTTTTTAGTATATTTTACAACCTATATATTTGATAATTTGAAAATTAATTCTATATTTTTTTTGTTAATTAATGATTGCCAAATATTTTCAAAAGCTTACCAAATTTTTTTTTGTTTTTTTTTTGAATAATACAGAATTTTTTAGATATGGGTTGTTAAATGATTTAATAATCTTTTCAAAATATTAGTTTTTTTGGGAAAAACATTAAGTAGGTCTTAACAACAATAATTGTGATTTTATATTCAAAATCATTAGGATACAAAAAATAATTAAGTTTTGAATCATTAGTATTTTTTTTTAAATAGATCATAACGATAAATCTAAGAAATAAATAAATATACAACCTAAAATAATATCATAATATCCAATATGCACAACCAAATCGTGCACATCAAAAATCAACAACATAAAAGAAAAGTTCTTCACTCAACCTTATAATAGATATTACTGAACAATTAAAAAAATAATGGCATGAAGGAATTATAAAAACTTTAGTATCATGATGATTATACGATTTTATATGGGTTCATACTTTAATTTCCATATAAATTCACTCAATTTTAGGTAAACTCGAAACTAAAATCATGACTATAACTAATAATAATAGAAAATCAAAATATATTTGTTAATCATTAGCCATATAAATATTTAATAACAAATTTCATAATTCACCAAAATAATGAAAACTCATTAAAACTCAAATCCCTCCAAATATTTAGTTCAAACATCCCCTAAAAGTATAGAGTTAGGTAATATCGAATAAGAATTGGGTACAGCCGTACAAGTAGTTCGGTCTCAGAAACTACTATCCAAATTATATCCGGTCCAACTAAATCTTAGCATTAAGGATATAGGATCGACTAATAGTGAATAAAAGTAATTTAGATCTTGGAAACTATTACACAAAGTATATCTGCTAATAGAAAGGTCGGATAATAGCATGTAAGGATAGGGTTGGATGGTTAAAATTACTACCCAAACAGGTAAAAAGATTTTCTTATAAGATTTGACTATTTATAGAAAATTTTGGGAAAATGATTTTTTTTTTGAACAATTATGTTAATATTGAATAACTTTAAGTAAATTAATGAACATATAAATAATTTAGAATTTTTTAAAAAATTATAATTATCCAAATGGGTAATTCGAGTATCTTGGATAATTATTACAATATTCGACCTTTTATTTGTTGGATTTTTTTGATCCAAACGGATAAATTTTATTATGCATACCCAACGGATTCGAATAATTCGGATCGGTTCCAGAAATAGTTAGGATACCTAAACTCTAATGCGATGGCCGAGACCTAACAATATACACATCTTAATACAATCAAAATTTTATAACCAAAAAACATAATCAAATTTTCAAACACACATACATATTTAAGTTTATACAATATAAACAAAAACTGAAGCCCAAAAATTAATTATACTAATAGAACAAAAATGTATAAATTATGACAAAAAATCATTCAAATTGGTAATTAAAAAAAAGTAAATTTCATAATGTTTTCTGCGCGAAGCGCGTGTTTCTTACCTAGTACTCCCTCTGTCCCAAAATATAAGATGTTTTGGTTAAAAACACAGTTATTAAGAAAAACTTTTTACACAAAAACAACATTAAACAAAGGCACTAAAAGTTAAAGAAAGTAGTAATTAAAAAAAATTAGAAAATAAATACTCCTAAGAAACTAAACAGTCACACACGTTTGTAAACTAAAATTTAGTTGGAGCCAATTTTTTTATACAAGTTTGTAAACTAAAAAAATCAAATTTCAAAATGGAGCCAAAACTCATTTGTTTATCTATGTATAATCTCTTCACTAAACAATCGTTCACAAAAATATTCATGGATTCTAATATTGATTTGAATATTCCAATTCTAAATTCTGAAAGTGAAACTTTGTTCGATCTAAACGCAATTCCACCGACTGAAGAACATCCAAGTAATGGCCATGAAGCTTTGTCGATTGATCATAATCCAGGTTAGAACTTTTTTCTTATACTTTTATTATATTCTGTTTTATTGTACTCTGTTTCCATATAATATTGCCGTTCAGAAAGAATTCGATGTCTTCTGTTTTTTTTTCAATAAAATATTGTAGTATTGATGATGATGATTCACAATAAAATAATGGTTTATAACCTTCTAATAAAAACTTGTATGGTGGAAATTTAGCAAATTGTCACGTCACAGGATTTGCGTAACTTGGTTAGATCAAATTTGTGAGGATTTTTTTTGTTGATGGGTTGAGCATTTTGCTCCATTTTTAGTTTTAGATTTTTTATTATTTGTGCTTGAAAGAGAAAGAACTAGTTAGGGTTATATAAAGAGAAAGAGATATAGAGTGCACATTTTTTAGGCTAAAGAAATAAATGACTTTGACCAAATTAAATCCTCTAATTAATTTATGTGATAAAATAAATAAAAAACTACATATATATGTGAGAAAATCTAATAAAATGGAACAAGAGAAAAAACCTTAAACATCTTATATTTTGGAACAGAGGGAGTATTTTATTTTATTCATATACACTTATTTTTCTTAAGAAATTTTTACTATTTCTTGATTAGTGTACATAGAAAAAAAATATAGGATACAATCAGAATCAGTCCTAAACATTGAAGGCTTCCAAACATACAAAAAAACTTTTGCACCACTAATTATTACCATATAAAAATATCTAAAAACCTCCACCACAGAATCGAACTTATGACATTTTAATTAATGACATAGGCAAATATCACTAGAATTATTAGCGTTTTAGTTAATCACTGGAATATCATTCACCACAGTTGTTGATTGCCCAGATGATAATAGAGATGGTAATGATGGTGACATGGGAATCAATCCATGCTTTCGTGATGCATGATTTACAGATGCAATAGGAACATTATCAGGCAAATCAAATGCAACAGGTGAATGATCAATATTATCAGATGCAACAGGAAAATGATCATTATGATGAGATGCAACAGGTGGAATATCTATGCTAGGAGATGAATCAGGGACAAACACATGCAATGGCAGAATCATATCAGAGAAAAACTCAGAATCTACCTGATGTTGATTTTTATTAGAAAATATTGATTCATGAAAAACAACATTCCTAGTGAATGAAACCACATTTGTACTCAAATCTAGAACTTTATAGCCTTTGTATCCAGATAAATAACAAAAAAAAAACACATGATTGAGCACGAGGTGAAAACTTATGTCTATCTTTTAGTAAAGTACTATAATAACATATGCAACCAAAAGTTCTAAGAGAACTATAATCCGGAGTATTTTTCATTAGCATTTCATATGGAGTCTTATTCTGTAACAACGGTGATGGAGTTCTATTTATAAAGAAAGTTGTTGTGCGAATGCAGTCACTCCAATAAACCAATGGAACATTTGATTGAAAAAGTAATGCCCTAGCCACATTTAACTCTGATGCTTTCTTAAAATGTTATATGCAAATATACATTTCACACCCAAACAAGAACATGAAGACAACGTAGATTTCTTTGAATCATTTCGATTTATATACTTTTGTCATCTATATTTCATATTATACCATTTTTGTATGTGCGAATGATGAAACTGAAATAAGACTAGTATTGGTTGAAGAAAAAAACTAAAGAATAACAGTAGTGCAAAATAACTAGACTAAAAGTCTCGAAGATCAGAAGTCAGAACTATACATTTGTAGTTTGTAGATGTATCTTATATGATTATATCATATCTATCAAAGAGTAAAGTCAAAAAATAAAACATTTTTTAATCTTGATGACTTCGTCGTTTTATACTCATTAACAAAATTTAATGTTGGTCGTTGCTACCACTCTCTCTAATCTCTATCAGTGTATGTTGGTCCCGTTTGTACACCTTCTCTTGGAAATACAATAAATTATATTTAAACTATACGTAAGTTCAATTGCATGTATTTTTTCGTTATTCGGCAAGTGATTGTTAGAGTATATATAAGTTAATATAGGAATAATGTTTTCAGAATTATCTAACATAATGGCAAGGGTGTGTGACTGGTCAAAAGGTTGACTTGAGGCCAGAATATGCATGTCTCGGTATCAACCTTATTCTGTTAATTGGATATTTCTTATGCTATCATCATTAGTTTCATGATCTTCGTTAATACTAGCATATAAACATGACACATGGATATATCTATAAAATAAAATAAAAACTATATAATATATAGTTTATGGCCCGTCTATTGGTCCCATTGACTAATTCACAACTTATTTGATGAAACATATTATATACGCATGCATATATATACATGTCACAACCCATATCACAAAGATTCCAAAACACAACTATTTTATTCTTATAAAATAATATTATCTAAATTACCACTTCCTAACTGGATAATGCATATCTATTAATTAATTATGATGTTGCTTCCTAACTGGATGATGGCATATATTATAGCATAATATATAATACTCTTTCATAATAATATACACTTGACAGAAAACATTAATATATATCACAAGCTTAGTAATACAAAGTAGTAGGTGACTTATTCCTTGGTGGATTGTTAAAACAACATGAAATTTAACGTGTTAGTTAAAAAATTAACAATAAGTTCATAGTTTATGACATACGCACTATTTAAAAACAATATTATGATATAACCATGATCTAGTCTAATGCTTTAATTTATGTTGGTGTTCTTGTGTATGTGTGATCTTTAAATCAAGGTGGGATAATTCACAAAGACTTAGAAGAGAAACCCACAAGACATACAATTTTTCCTATTTTTAAATCTATGAATATAGAAAGAAACCCATGAAATATAATTTTGAAAAACATATTAATTATACTGATATAGATATATGGGGCCTATACAAAAACAATTTATTTTCTATTTAAAAGTAATATAATTTGTTTGATATGAAAATTTTCAAAACAAATTAACAAATTGGAAAAATATGTTTGATTTTCTTTGATATATAAATTATCTACTAGTTTATTTTACATTTCATATAATATATATATATATATATATTATGTTACAGTCTCATTTTTAATTATCTTTAATAGCATATTTTATATATTTATTACAAAAGTTTTAAAAACCGTAAAATAGTGGGATTTTTAATTTGAATCCACAAAATTGGGGTCCATACAAATATTTAAAGTAAATATGCTCAGGGCTGGCTCTGCTGATATGGATATATCTGGTAGAAAATAAAATTCAAAATAGTCTTTTAAATAATGTAAAATGGTATTGATGATAAACCAATGGAATAAAAAAAAAGGAAATTGAATGATACTACCATTTAACATTATATGAAAGACTATTTTTGCTCCATTGGATATGAACAGTATAAGATTGAATAAAAAAGAGAAAACAAAGATAACAAGATAAGAAAGAGTAGAGCCGGTCATAGAGTATCTAAACCGATGATTGAAAACGGTTTAAACCGGTTTATGTAGCCGAGCCATAATGGTAGAGGCGTAGAGCTTTCGTTTTCGCTGACTTCACAAAACTAATCATTATACCCAACATAACTCATACCAGTTATTTAAAAAAAAAAAACGAAATTAACAATGAACCAATGGGTTTCGGTTGGGATAATAGCTTTAACCGGGAACCGGAAATTCCGGTGGCTTCACAAACACACAGTAACCAAGAAAAACAATTGTCTTCCCAATGCACCTGCCACGTGTAGAGACAGTACAGAAGTGTCACCACGTTTCGACTTTCTGCTGTTTAAATGACTTTAATGCCCTCCGTAATGATATTAATTTACTGTTGAAGGTAAACGCGGAATAGATAAAACGCTGTTTTAAAGGGTTGGCAGCGTTTGGTTGAACCACCTAACAACCACCACTTTCCTTCACACTTATAGTTTCCCTTTATTTATTTTTTGTTGGGAATCTATTTCTTTTATTTATTATATGCATTTGGGTTTTAAAAATATATAAATTTAAAGCTAATTGGTAGAAGTATTAAAAAAAAGAAAATAAAGCTGACCGATAATGGAGTTGATTGTTTGCAACGATATGTCCAGAGCTGTAGATTTTTACTTTAAATGGTTGATTGCATAAATCTTGGTTACAAAATAATGGAGTGGTTTCTTATAAACTAAAATTTACATATTACTAATTTTAGGAAAAACATAACAAACAAAAAATATTTAGGTTGTTTTAGGATTTTTAAAATATAGTTTTAAAGACTAAAATAAAAGTAACATTTCTAAAAAAATTCTAATATACTTTTAGTCAACCGGCTTTAATATGACACTATGTATAAAATTACTAATGTGTTTTAAAACAGTAAAACCAAGCAATGTTACGAAAATGAAAATGATAAGATAAAAACGAAATAAATACAAGAAACAAAATAAACATAGTAAACAAATATCTTTATCATAAATAAATTTCAATAATGCTTTACACATTATGAATGGCTTTGGCTTATACTTTTCACTAAAATAATTTCTATACATAATTTAAAAACGAATAAGTTAAAAAAAAAAAGTACGCTTGTCCACCTTAAAATTGATACCGAATCATGGATGTTATATTTTTCTTACTGAAGCGTATAATTTTCTTAAAACAGTGATTAAAAATTCAAACCCAACCGCACCAATCGCAGCAAAAACGTTAAGAGCGTTTATTAAATACCTAATACATATACGAGTTGAGAAGAATTTGGGAACCTTCCCGATACACACCAAATTTTATGGAATTATTATTTTTAATTAGAAACGGCTTTTGTGTTTTTTAAAATTACGGTGGCCACTAAAGCATACACGTTTGGAGTATAAAACTCTAAATTATACTTTCCTAACAATTTTTTCCGGTTTTCCAAGTTTCTTCCTCTCTTGGGTCCTTTTTTAGCATCTCTACAGTTTCTCTTTCCTCTCACGCCGGAAAATAACCGATTTCTCCGGCCGGTTTCCGTTGTTTTTCTCCGTTCCTCTTAATAGCTTTCGTTCTCCGGTTACCGGAATCTTCCTTTGGTGGATAGTGTATGGTTGATTTTGAATGTTCGTTTTTTGACTCGGTTACGCGGCGATTTGGATCTCCGCGTTTGACTCGGTCCTTGGCTCGTTTCGTGGTGTTTTTGTAGAATGTGGTTTACTTTGTTTGCATGCCAGGATTTGTATTGAATTCTCTGTTCAAAATCGTGATCTAGGGTTTCGTCTCTGTTATTTGGTTCGTTGCTTGTTGGTTGAGGAAGACGAAGAGGAACAGTATACAGATTACGGAATGCTATGGTGAGATGATTTTCCCTCTCTGATTTCTTAGTTTTTGATCAATTTCTCTCGTTGTGGAATTGTTGTTTTGCTTGTGAATTTTGTTGTTAACGATTTTGCTAGATCAGATCTCTTACATTACTCGAATTTTATTGAGATTCCGCCATTGTTTTTCCTTGAATTGGTTCTTCTTTCTCATTTCTGCTTCGTACTTTTATCGTCAATGGATGATAATCTTTATCATGTTTTCTTACTATTTTTAATCCCACGTGTGAACTCGAGATTTGAGCTTTGTCTGCTGTTGAAATGGCGACGAATCTTTAACTTAGGTCAAATGGTTTTGTGTTGTAGAGGAAGCTGTTGATGGTTTATGACTCGCGTTCTTCGAGGGTGTTGAAATTAGAAATTTTCATATTCTTTGACTTTGTAGGGTATTGGTCAAAGAGATAAGGCCGTACCTGGAAGTGAAAATGCCTTTTGAAACTTCTAGGTGTTGACTGTTTCCATTTTCTGTGTTCACTTTTATGGTTCTTAGCTTTTTGTGGCGTTAAAAAAATATTTTGGAGTTATAAGTGTGAATGGTAGACCTATTGTGTATCGATGACTTGGTATATTTATATGTTAATATGTATACTTTTGATGTCTATGTTGAGGAATGTTTGCTGACACTCGGCTTTGTCAGGCGGAAAGGAGGATCTGTTTGTCGAAAGAAGCTAAAGATGGGTTAGAATATCTGAAACGTAAAAGGCTTCAAAAAATGAGATCAGATTCTGTCAATGAAACAGTAGGCTTTAACACAATGGCTAGAAGTGGAGGTGATGCATTGAGACCATCTTCAGCGTCATGTGGAATGAGATTAAGGGTAACTTCAAGTGACACGGTATTGAAAGTGAATGGTGTGTCTACTGGTAAAGGTGGCTTGTTGAAGGAAAAAGTGGAGAAGTTTGAGACAGATGATCTAAAATGGACTGAGAGGCTTCCAGAATGTCCTGTTTACAGACCAACAAAGGAGGAGTTTGAGGATCCATTGACTTATTTGCAGAAGATTTTCCCAGAAGCTTCAAAATATGGTAAAACCAAAATCTCAATATGGCAGCAACAGTTAAAGCCAATGATTGCTGTAGGACTAGACCGGTTCTCCTTAATTCATTGGCTGCATATGTTAGTAGAAGCCATTGATGGTGTTGTGTTCAGTATTAGCTTACAAATGTATTTAAATGGAAGGAACATGTGATGTAGGCATTATAGTAGACTATTTTTTTTTGATAATATTATAGTAGACTTTATATCCCTTCATTGACATTTAAGTGTAGTCAAATCTCATTATGTATTTTGTCCAATCTCTTATTCTGCCTCTGTCTTTTGTAGGTATTTGCAAGATCATATCTCCTTTGACAGCAACAGTTCCTGCAGGGTCTGTGTTGATGAAAGAGAAATCAAACTTTAAGTTCACTACCAGAGTACAACCCCTTCGACTTGCTGAGTGGGATTCTGATGATAAAGTTACATTCTTCATGAGTGGGAGGTTTGTATTCAACCCTCCAGCATTTAGCACTACATCTTCACCTTAAAGTTTGTATTTGATTATTTGTAAACTACTCAGGACCTATACATTTCGCGATTATGAGAAAATGGCGAACAAGGTATTTGCACGTAGATATTGCAGTGGTGGCTCTTTGCCCGACTCATTCATGGAGAAAGAATTCTGGAAGGAAATTGCGTCTGGCAAGACTGAAACAGTTGAGTATGCATGTGATGTAGATGGAAGCGCATTTTCATCTGCACCAGGTGACCCGCTAGGAAGCAGCAAATGGAACTTGAATGTATTGAATTATTACAGCTTGTCTCTTTTTTTTTTGGGTTAAGCATTAAGGAAATCATATGTTTGGTAATTTAAATTTGGTACTTATCTGTCTTTTCCGTCTCTACTTTCAGAAAGTTTCAAGGCTACCAAAGTCTACCTTGCGCCTTCTTGAAACTACCATTCCGGTATGTGACTAGTAGCGCAGTTATATTTTGTCTTAAGATCACATAAGAAGTTTCTGTTCATCTTCTTATAACTTGGATTTGCTTGTTTCAGGGAGTCACTGAACCCATGCTTTACATAGGAATGCTGTTTAGTATGTTTGCCTGGCATGTCGAGGACCATTATTTGTACAGGTAACAACAGTTAAAACTAATTTTGGTTCAGTATATGGTTACTAAAGTATCTTAATCTCTTCTTTTTTTTCTTATCTTCTTTCTCAAAACAGCATTAACTATCAACATTGTGGAGCATCAAAAACTTGGTATGGAATTCCAGGTTCTGCAGCTCTAAAATTTGAAAAGGTGGTTAGAGAGTGCGTGTACAATGACGATATTCTGTCAACTAATGGTGAAGATGGAGCTTTTGATGTGCTTCTAGGGAAGACAACTATATTCCCACCAAAGATTCTGTTGGATCATAATGTGCCTGTGTACAAGGCTGTACAAAAGCCTGGAGAGTTCGTTGTCACATTCCCTAGGGCTTATCATGCTGGTTTCAGCCACGGTAAAACTTTTTTGTCTGAATGTACATTTTAATTAGTCATTTGATATGGCATTTTACTGAAATTGTGGTTTGTGTTTGAAAAATCTTCTAGGTTTTAATTGTGGCGAGGCAGTGAATTTTGCGATGGGTGAATGGTTTCCTTTTGGAGCTATTGCCAGTTGCCGGTATGCTCATCTTAACAGAGTGCCAGTACTTCCTCATGAAGAATTGATTTGTAAAGAAGCAATGCTTTTAAATTCAAGTCCCAAATCCGAGAATTTGGATCTTACACCTACGGAATTGTCAGGACAACGTAGCATCAAGACGGCATTTGTGCACCTAATTCGTTTTCTTCATCTGGCTCGATGGTCTCTAATGAAGTCAAGATTATGCACAGGCCTTGTCTCGAATACATATGGAACCATCGTCTGCAGTTTGTGTAAACGGGATTGTTATTTGGCATTTATAAACTGCGATTGTTACTCACACCCCGTCTGTCTCCGTCATGGTAAAGCTCTTTTTCTGTTATTTCCATCCTATACATATACTTCATTATTGTTTCTAATTGACAGTGTTATCATTGTGTAGATATTAAAAAGCTTGACCTCCCATGCGGGTCAACACATACTCTTTTCTTGAGGGATAACATTGAAGTTCTGGAAGCTGCTGCAAAGAAGTTTGAGAAAGAAGATGGAGTTTCAGATTTGTTAACAACTGATGAAGATTTATATACGTATCCATCATCAATCACACTTCCAGCTGGGAAAGAAGACGGATATTCACCGTATTCCACGATATACTTTGACTTCAATACCGAGTTAGAGATGACATCTCATGACCAGTTGCAATCTGGAAATCCTGTCATGAGCTGTGAAGCAAACGCTTCATGCATCTCCTCAGTTGCTGATGATTATGAATGCTCTGATTACGTAAGTTTCTGAACCAAGAACTCGCGACAAATGTTCATTAACCGTCTCTTTCTAATATTCGATTTCTGTTATTTTGAAAAGCAGGTAAATAGACGAGCTAACTATAGCAGCAGTAGTGATTCTAAGCTCTCAGAAGAAGTAGCATGCAGTAGTAACAAAAAAACTCGATTCTTCCCTGCGGTTCAAGATGAACAACTAGTCACAGATCAGGAAAGTGATGGTTCTGACTCCGAGAGTTTCAGAGTCAAACGCCGTTCTTCGGTGAAGGTTGAGAACCGAACAGTTGTTCACGACACAAGAGATTCCGATCATCATCAGGTATATATACTGTTCAAGCCATATAGGTCACTTTCTAATTTTACAGTTATATTTATATATTATACGACCTTGAGGGTTTTCGTGTTTATCAGGAATATAAAAGACTGAAGAAATCGCATCATCACGAAGGAAGGTATAGTAGTAGCAGTAGTATAATTAGTAAGCAAGAAGAAGAAGAAGAAGAACAAGAAGAAGTGTTAGTAAATTCAAAAACTCATCAGCAGCGAAGTAACGTGAAGAAGACGAAGATGAAGATAGAGAATCATTTTGGTGGCTTTAAACGTCTGAAAGTGAAAGGGCTAATAAAGCCGTAACGTGACAGCTTCATTCAAATTTCCTCCTCCTAACTACAATTCTTTTTATAAATGGCTGTTCTAACAATACAGGGAAAAAAAAGTATTCAGTATCTGATTTGATTATTATGATTTTTTTTAATCATGGGAGAAAGAAGAAGAAGAAGCAACAGACAAAGAAGGGAAAAAGCAATTAACCAGCCAAACCAACAATATTGGTTTCTTTTTTAGGATTTACCAAATCTTTGATTCTTTTGTGCACATCTCTGTACACACAACTTTAGTCTCTTTCTTGTTTCTTTTTCTTTTGCTCTTATGATGTAAATCTCTGGGGTTTTCATTTTCTATTACTATGTCAACGAAAAAAGGTTTATCTATTTTTCTTCTTCTAAAGGCGTCTTTTGGTGTTGATGATGATGCATTAGGAAATGTGAAGATATCTCAATTCTCTATAATTTTGATTACGAAGATTAAGAATACGTCCACGCTGAATTGATGCTACGGTGATGGTAATAGAACAAAATTGGCCAATAGGGCCATCAACGATACATAAGTAAGAAAATTTTGATGGTCAGGAAAAATGAAAATCATACCAGATTGATGGCAAATATGAAGAATGAAAAAACTACATATTTTATGTAGTGTTAAGATGTTGAATAGGGGAGACTTGCTTTCTTATCTTTCAACTTTCACTCTATACTATCATTATGTAGTAGCCTAGTAGGCTAAGAAAGCTACACCTGAATCTATTGGGCCTATAACCTATCGGGCCTTTGATATTTTAATAAAATAGTGGGTTTTCAAGGCCCAACTTGTTTGCTTACATCAAAGCCTAGTCATTCAGGTGTGAAAATGACTAGGGAATCTATTAGCTTTGAGAAACTAAACTGGGTGTGAAAAGCAAATACTTGGGTATGTGTACTTGTTGATATTTGGTTTCCTGTAAAGAAATGAATTCTACATCAATTACTATTTTGCTTCTTTTTTTTGGCTTATATGCATTTGAAGATTATAACTCAAAAATCCTTTTATAAAGTTGAAGCGATCTTTCTACAAGTTGAACCCAACCTACTAGGCTACAAAACTCGTAGCCTAAGCTTGGTGTCTCTTCACATTAAACTCTAGAATTTTACAGTTTAAGGTTTTACAAACTTTGAAGCCAAAATCTTTGATTCTTTTGTGCACAAACTTAAACATTCCTACACTTTCTTGCACGTTCTTCTTTCAACTTTGAGCTGCTGATGAATCCGATTTCCTACTTTGTCGAGTGTAATCAAATTAAACATATTACGGATGTGGTCTTGTTCGTTTTAGATGGTCTACCTGACACATGAAAAAAAAAATTAGACTAGGACAAGCAACATTAGATAGATCAACGAGAGTTAATGATTAGGATCAACGAGAGTTGATGTTTTGTTTCTGTATGTTCATATTAAGCCCTAGAAGAATATGAAACCGATGGAAGACAAGTAAGCAGAATGTGGAGAAAGATTGAACTTTGAACTTGTTTTATGCGGAATCTCTCACAATCACTCATGAAACTTTGGATCTCTCGTATGTTAACTTAGACGAATGAAAAAGATATAGAAAGAGCACACACACTGACACACAGTTTAACGAGTTCACGTTTCCAGACCGGAAACGCTACATCTCGCCGAGTTTATACTCGGAAATCCACTAGAAAGCCTTGGTTTCGGTTACATAAACCCTAGAGGCAAACTGGACACTCCCAGTCGCCTCACTCAAACCCTCATCTTGCTCTCTGCCTCAACAAAGGTTCAGCTGTCTCTCTTATATACTACATAGCTCTCTCTCTCTCTCTCTCTTTCCTCTAAGCGTGCTCTGTTTTCCCTTACAAGGGAAGAAAACAAAATCCGCAACAAGTTAGATAGGAGTTAATTACGTTCCTATCCCTTTGCTACTTAAGAAACACGTGAGTCCCTTGTATTTTCTCCTTCTCCCTTAACTGAAACCTTTTACCTCAGATAGAGTCTTTAGAAGTTTCTCTTCCCTTTAACACTTAGGCAGAAGCTAACACAGAAGACCAGAAAGATTCAGAAACAGTAAACAAAATCGATAAACCTAGGGATAGACAAGAACGTACCTCACAACCGACTTCTGGTTCTTGATCAACTGAGAGTTGATTGTGATCAACCAGTGTTGATTAGGATCAACGAGAGTTGATTAGGATCGGTAGATCAATGAAGGTTGATGATTAGGATCAACAAGTGTTGATTATGATCAACGAGAATTGATCATGATCGTTGCAAGAAGGCAAAGAATGATTATTAACCAATACTGTGCCATCCACGAAACCAAAAAAATGTATCTTTTTATTTAGGATTTTTGACCTGCGAAGCAAGCTCACCTGTCATGGCAAAGGTCATATACATCCCTCTCTATTTTCTTTAGTAGATCTTTTTCTTTCTCAGTTTGAAAAGCTCAAACAAATAAAATCTCTGCAAAAGTTAAATCTATGGAGATAGATACGCAAAAATATATATATCCGGAGCAAGATCAACAAGTATTGAATATAATTAGGATTACCAAGTGTTGATTAGATGGGTCAACGAGGGTTGATGATTAGGATCAACGAGAGTTGATTAAATAGATCAACGAGAATTGATCAGCAAACGAAATCGATAAACCGTAGGGATAGACAAGAACGTACGTACCTCGATGACCAAACCCTAACAAGAAAGAACTAAGAATCTCAGGAAAAGTATAAACGCAATTTGAAACCAAACTCACATGAAAAATAAGATGCAGAAGCGATGAAGTCGACCTTATATAGATGAAGCAAAACCTAGAATCCAAGTCGGTTTTAGTTTCAAAGATCCTACGGTTTATTTTAAATAGCAATCAACGGTGCAGATGATATCTAATGAAAAAAGGCGGTTAACATGTTAGCGCCTTTGGCAAAGATCCACCAATTATGCAGAGCCACGTGTCACCATATTTTTTTAGAGAAAATAATTGGGATAAAATCCAAAATTTAATAACTTAAATATTTTGGTTGCTATTTTTCTCAGCAATGTTAAAGTTAGGCTTTGGCGTAAAATATTTGAAATTGAAAAACCGAACCGAATCCGACTAAAAAAATAGTATCGAATTTGAACCCGAATAGGCCTAGTCATAAGTAATCTGACCCGAAGACCTCACCCAAAACTACCAGAACCGGATCCGATCTAATTTTTAAGAATATTCGAATGAGACTAAAATCTGAGTTACTTCGGGTTTGGATCGAGTTTAGGTAATACCCGATACCCAAACGGGTACCCGAAATAACTGAAACATTATGTATAAAATATATGATTGTTATTTTAGACTAGTTTTATGCCATGTTTTAAAAATCGTTAGGCGTTAGTTGGACGGGTAGGTAGAGCCTAGCGCCTAATCTATTAAACAGAGATTAAGCAGGGATTAATGAGGAATTTGTTTTAAAGATTTTTTACAATTTTATATGTCAACTAGTGAGTGTTCTAGTTAAATATTATTTATGCGAATTATTTACAACTACTCCAACAGCTGAATCGGCTAACTTAGTGATTATGGGTGTGGTAGATGTTGAGTTCGAATCTCATACGTTGGTTTTTTGCTCTTATTCTCATTAATGTTAGTAAGGGTAAAATATACATTTTATAATCATCTTCTTCGTACGATATTTGTACTTCATAAATAGTATTTCATGGCCGATGTTTGTTTTTAACAAATTTTTCACCGATTACATCTTGTTTTCACCCTGTTCTATCATCAAATTCATAGATCAGGTATAAAACATCTCATTTCAAGTCTATATCAACAACAAAAAAATTACTTTTCCGATTTTTTCACCGATTTCACATAATCCCAACGAAAGATCGGCGCCGAGCATTTAATCCCCGCCCAGGAGGTCTCCGCGCTCGTATTTTAGAACGTGGGTTTTAGGTTACTTCGAGTACTTTTTAGGTTAATTCGAATATATTTTAAGTTATAAATTTATTTTTTATGTTTCAACATGTACTTTTTAGATTACTTCGGATACTTTTTAGGTTATTTTGGATACTGTTTAGGTTACTTTGGATACTTTTTAAATTAACTCATTTTTTTTAGTTACTTTGGATAACTTTTTGATTACTTTGAGTACTTTTTGGTTATTTATTCAAAGTACCTTATCCAAATCATAACCAATGGGTATTCGGGTAACTATCGGTTCTTTGAAAATTTACTTGAACCGATCCAAACCCAAAATTATCCGAACCAAATCCGACCTAAAATTTAGAAATAGCCGAATGGGATCTTTAGACCTAAACCCGAAGATCCGAAAGACTCGACTTGATTGGATCCGAGTATCTGAATGCCCAAAGCTAAATCCGAACCGATAAAATATCCGAATATATCCTAGACTTATACTTAAAGAATTAAACCAAAAATCGAACGAATATCCAAAATACTCGAAAAATAATTAAAGTTACTTTTTCTGTAAATACTTTGGTGTGTGTACTTGTTGGTATTTGCTTTCCTATAAAGAAATGAATTTTTAACTCAATTACTGATTTGTGTTTTTTTAGAAGTTTTATCTTTATATATTCTCCCACATGCGTAATATGATCATTATGTATACATCTGAAAAATGATTAACAGGTCAAATACCTTAACCAATTAAGAAAACATAATACTCATCATTACCGTTGTGCTGGTCATTAATTAATTAGAGGCTGAATTTTGATGATTTTCACATGCAAAAAGCATATTAAAGAGACACCACTGATAGCTCAATATTGGATTTGAGTTTGATTTTCATATGCAAGAAGCATAATAAAGAGCATAAGCTAAGCCTCAATATTAGGTCTGTGATCCTCTTTATGGTATGCAAGAAGCATAAGAAAATAAGAGAGAAACAAGATATAACCAATACCGTGCCATCCACGAAACCAAAAACTATGTATTTTTTTATTTAGGGGTTTTGACCTGCCAAGCAAGCGCACCTGTCATGGCAAAGGTCATACCCGGACCAAGATCAACAAGTATTGATTGGGATCAACGAGAGTTGATTAGTGGGATCAACGAAGTTGATTAGATAGATCGACGAGGGTTGATTAGATCGATAGATCAACGAGAGTTGATGATAAGATCAACGAGAATTGATCAGATAAGGATCAACGAGAGTTGATTAGATCGGTAAATCAACGAAGGTTGATGATTAGGATCAACAAGCGTTGATTAGGATCAACGAGAATCAACGAGAATTGATCAGAAACAGTAAACGAACTCGATACACCGTAGGGATAGACAAGAACGTACCTCACAACCTAATTCTGGTTCTTGATCAACTAAGAGTTGATTATGATCAACAAAGGTTGATTAGATCGATATATATATCAACAAGGGTTGATTGTGATCAACAAGTGTTGATTAGAGGATCAACGAGAGTTGATGATTAGATCAACGAGAATTGATCAGATGTTTTGTTTCGTCTCCGTAAGTTCATATTAAGCCCTAGAAGAAAAAGAATACGAAAATTTATAACCAGAAGACTCGAAATATTCAAAAACAGTAATAACGAACTCGATAAACCCTAGGGAGAGACAAGAACGTACCAAACTCGCATGAAAAAACTAAGAATCTAAAGAAAAATATAAACGCAATTCGAAACCAAACTCGCATGAAAAAATAAGATGCAGAAGCGATGAAGTCGACCTTATATAGATGAATCCAAGTCGGTTCTAGTTTAAAAGATCCTACGGTTAATTTTCAATAACATAAAAGCAATCGACGGTGCAGATGAAATACAAGGAAAAGGCGGTTAATATGTTCACGCGCCTCTGTGATAACTTTGTAAAAGATTCACCAATTATAAGGAGCCACGTGTCCTCTTATAGTGTTCCCAATTGACAATATTTTTTTAGAGAAAATAATTGGAATAAAATCCAAAATTTAATAACTTAAGAATTTGGTTGCTATTTTTCTCAACAATGTTATAATTAGGTTTGGGGTAAAATATTTGAAATAAAAAAACCGGACCGAATCCAACTAGAAAATTGTACCGAATTCAAATCCGAACCCGAACCAAGAAAATACTCGAATGAATCCTAGAGTTATATCTATACTATATAAAAGTTAAAGTTATAGTATTTTAAAGTTGTCCACATAGGATTTAAAAAACATGTTCTCATTGGTCCACAACAGCATTTAACATAAATTCTGACGATAACCTACCAAAAACTAAAAAAATGGAAAGCTCGATATCTGTCAAAAACTTAAAAATAAAATTCTCGCCAAAAACTAAAAAACGGAAAGTTCGATACCTGTCAAAAACTTAAAAATAAAATTCTTGCTAAAATAAGCAACAAAATAATATAAATTACTCAAAATAATGAGTTTAGTATATAAAAAATCATGTCTTAATTGCTTATTAATGAATAATTAAAAAAAAAAAATTTATAACTTCATATTTTTCTAAACATTAATTAAGAAATTATTTAATATTAAAAATTATATAAATCTTCAGCCTTTAAAATAAAGGCAATTGATCGCATAATATTTTTGAATCCCTATTTATATAGTATAGATTTGTGCTAAGAAAATTTACATGATTATTGCAAGTATAAATAATTCTCACAATTCTTTCGCTTTCTCAATAAGATTTAGATATTTTCTAAAGCAGAAAAAGATAATATGAGAAATTAATCTCTACGGTTTAGGGTTTAGGATTTAGAGTTCAGGGTTTAGGGTTTAGGGTTATGGTTTAAGGTTTAGGATTTATGGTTTATAGTTAGGATTTAGGATTTAGGGTTTAGGGTTTTGGATTTATGGTTTATAGTTTAGGGTTTAGGTATACAATTTTTACAAAATTTAATATTATAAACACAGTAATATCCTAATAATTAATGTTGATGATTTATGTTTATAGAATAATTAAATTAAGTTAATTTTCCAGCAAGTCCTGCTATATGGACTTAATTTATTATTTGACATGCTCATGACCTTAACCTTCCTTTGCCGGTAGGACATTGGCATTCCCTTACTGATATGCAAACTCTTCTATGACATTTCATTACCCTTACTGTTTTTGGCACCAACTTGGAAAAAATGGTACAATAGTTCAAAAAATTTTAAGAGTACTTGTTTTTACTTTTACACACTTTTCTGTGTATGTTTTTACAAACTTTAACATAAAAATATATGAGTTCAACGACTGTCCAAGATTATTCATAAGAGTTTACTGCATCATCTGTTGTAACCATTTATTTATTAATGTTTTCCAGCTCTAGGATAGCCCAAAAAAGAGCAGTTGAATCTAAACATGATGATTCTTGATATTATTGATATTCTTGAGCTCTTTCTTCTAAATGTTCAATATGCTTACCTCAGTAGGCTTTCATGATCTATTCAAATTGTTGGACGTGGTGGAGATGAATTTTTCAGATTAATATTTATTGTTTTAGGAAACAGATAAATCTCATCGAGAAAACAAATAAGTCGTGAGAATCAATTACACTTGCAAAAATAATGTAAAATTTTGTAGCAATGGCGACGATGTGGAGACTTCAATAAGACAATCAAATTGTGGGATTCTTGCAAAGTCTTTGCTGTGAAACAAAACATGAGACTCTAAAAATCAGAAAGAAGTTTTACAGCATGGTTACTAAGTGTTGGAGATGGAAATGCACTCAAAAGTGAAACAAAAGATGCCAATAAAAATAATGGTCAGATGGTGGTCGTTGATCATAAATTTCGAATGCAATCAAGTAAAAATCATTTGCAAGACATATTTCAAGTCATAAAAACAGAATATTTTATCAAAAAGTACTGATGCAAGAATTACATAGACATTAATCCTAACTCTATATTAAAAATGATACATCATATTTCAATATGCTTTAAATAAAATTAATCTTCAAATCTTCATTCTTTATTAAATTTATTTTTCTAAAAACTTACATAAATAATACTAAAAGTATAAAAAATATATCTGTTTAAAATAAACCAAAATAAAATATTATACAATACTCTAGCTACTTATAAAATTGAATAAATACACAAATATATTAAACAAATCGATAAAAATAGATCCGCGCTATAAAATACCTAGTCTAAATAATAAAACCGAGAAGTGAACGAATATCCGAAATACTCAAAAAATAGTTATATATTAAAAATATTGATTATATATTTAAATTTGATACAATTTAACTGTCCATTATTGAATTACAATTATAAATCCAAAGATATCAATTATTTTAAAACCTATACCTAAAATAATCGAAATTTCCTAAAACTTTTAGTTATATTTGTGAAATTTAAAATTTTATTCAAATTTAACCAATTTTTTTAATTATTTTATGATCTTTCGGGTATTCAAACCCGGATGTAACTAGACCAAAATTTATAAATTTTCGAATAGGTCTTCGACCTTTAAACCCAAATGATCTGAACCGAACTCAAATGAATATCCAAACACATATACTTAGTTACGGCTATTTGACCATTTTCATTTAATTTTCTTTCGCAGATCATGAAGGTTGCATTTTCTGTAAATATTTGGGTGTGTGTACTTGGTATTTTCTTTCCTAGAAAGAAATGAATTCTTAACTCAATTACTGATTTTTTTTTTTTGGCTTTATGCGTTTGAATATTATAACTCCAAATCCTTTTATAAAGTTGAAGCAATCTTTCTACATGTTAAATACAACCTAGTACGCTAAAAAATCGTAGCTTAAGCTTGGTGTCTCTTGTCATCAAACTCTATAATTAATTAATTTACACCTTTAATGTTTTACATCTTCGGATAGGTACACAACTTCCACACTGCGGCGAACAGAAATCTACACCAACTTAAACATTCCTATACTTTCTTGCACTTTGTTCTTCCAAATTTGAGCTGATGAATCCGATTTCCTACTTTGTCGAGTGTAATCAAGTTAATATATTACGGACGTGGGCTAGTTCATTTTAGATTGTTTACCTGATCACACCTGAAAACAAAAAATAGACTTGCGAGCAATTAGGACAAGTAACATTAGAGAGTACTACTTCATCAAATAAAATAGAAAAACATTCACAGAAAAGTAATCTTATCTTATATTTATAAAATGCAATATTGAACTGTGAGCCTAGTCCTAACACAAGTAGGCCAAGGTTTTGAGTAGTTTTACCTTTATTCTTCCACATGAATGTGTAATATGATCATTATGTATCGGAAAAATGATTAACAGGTTAAATACCTCTACCAATTAAGAAAACATGATACTCATTACCTTTGTGCTGGTCATTAATTAGAGGCTCAATTTTGATGATCCACATGCAAGATGCATATTAAAGAGACACAACTGATAGCACTGATTTTCTGGTTTGCACCGATGGTTCATATGCAAGAAGCACAATAAAGAGCACAAGCGAGGCCTCAATATTAGGTATGTGATAAGCATAAGAAAATAATTGAGAAACAAGACACAGAGTCCTAAGGCAAAGATTGAATATTAACCAATACCGTGCCATCCACGATACCAAGCAAGCACACCTGTCATGGGAAAGGTAAATGTACACACAAATTGATTCTTGTTCTTGATCAAACCGAGAGTTGACTGGATCAACCGAGAGTTGACTGGATCAACCGAGAGTTGATTAGATAGATCAACTGAGAGTTGATTAGATCGATCAAGGAGTGTTGATGATAAAGCCCTGTTCTGAAAACTCGATCTTTGGCAAGGGAATTTCATAAAGTGCAGGTTTGTAATGGAGAATCAGCGTCTTTTTGGTTTGACATCTGGTCAGAACAGGGCTGTCTCTATGATAAGTTGGGATCAAGAGGAGTAGTCGACCTAGGAATTCCTTTGTCAGCAACAGTTGCCACAGCATGGACAGTGCATAGAAGGAGGAGACACAGAACTGATATTCTGTGCCAAATCGAAACTGATTTAGAAAACCAAAGGCGGCAGGCATCTTTGACAGAACCGGACATACCGCTATGGCGAAGTGACATTGGAAAATTCAAGGTGGATTTCAATGCAAAGAAAACATGGCTGCAAATCCGATCAGGCAATACCGAGCATAGCTGGCCTAAAGGGATATGGTTTAAACATTCTACTCCAAAATACTCGCTCTTCAGTTGGCTAATCTAATCATAACCGCTTAGCTACAGGTGAGAGAATGTCATTATGGAATGTTGGTGCGAATACCTCTTGTGTTTTTTGTAGGAACCCGATGGAGTCAAGGGATCACTTATTTTTCACATGCGGTACTCAAAGAAAATCTGGGCTTTTTCTACAAGAGGAATACTGAAGTCTCAGTTCACTACGGCTTGGGATAAAGTTTTAGCAATCATTTCCGAACCAGCCATGGGGACAGCCTCGACAGATTGTCATTGTTCCTCTTTCGATATGCGCCAAGCAACAATTCATATCCTCGTGGAGAGAAAGGAATGCGAGAAGACATGGAGAAGTTCCAAATACCATTTTGACTATCCAAAAAATGATAGACAAACAGATCAGTAACAGATGTACCACACTTGAAGACCCTGAATTAAAGGGCGTTTTACTATGGTTCTCAAGAAGACGATTCTCAGCTCCTCAATAGTGGTATGTACTTTTTTTCCCACAATCGAAGTTTTGTCCCAAATGGGTTTTCTCGATTGGGGGTTTTAATGAGGCATCCACTTATTGACCATCAACATATGAGCTCAATTTATTCTCGATTTTTTAGTTATATTCAGCCATTCAATAAACCGTTCACACTTGATGTAAAAAGGTTTTTTTTGAATTTAATTTTTACATATTTTCAAAAAAAAAAAAAAAAAAAAAAAAAAAAAAAGTGTTGATGATTGGGATCAACGAGTGTTGATGATTGGGATCAACGAGGGTTGATTAGACGGATCAACGAGGGTTGATGATTACTGATTAGGATCAACGAGGCTTGATTAGATAGATCAAAGAGTGTTGATGATTGGGGTCAACGAGTGTTGATGATTAGGATCAACGAGGGTTTATTAGATTGATCAACGAGAATTGGTGATAAAATCAACGAGAATTGGTGATAAAATCAACGAGAATTGATGATAAAATCAATGAGAATTGATCAGATGTTTTGTTAGGTCCTTGTATGTTTATAGTAAACCTAAAAGAATATGAATCTGAAGACGTATAAGCAGAAGACGAGAAAGATTCAGAAACAATATGAATCATAACCGCCTTCTGATTGTTAATCAACTGAATGTTAATTGTGATCAACGAGAATTGATCAGATTAGGATCAACTGAGAGTTGATTAGTTATGATCAACGAGAGATCATTAGATCGGTAGATCAATGAAGGTTGATGATTGGATCAACAAGTGTTGATTATGATCAACGAGAATTGATCAGATGTTATTTTCGTTTCCATATGTTCATATTAAGCCCTAGAAGAATATGAATACGAAGATATATAAGAAGAAGACTCGAAAGATTCAGATATAGTAACAACGAACTCGATAAACCCTAGAGATAGACAAGAACGTACCTCGATGATCAAACCCTAACAAGAAAATCATCGCTCAGGAGACTTCAAAAGATAATCAAACCCTAACAAGAAAATCATCGCTCAAACTAGGAGACTTCGAAAGATAATCAAAGGAAGAACTAAGAATCTAAGGAAAAAATATAAACGCAATTCGAAACCAAAATCACATGAAAAAATAAGATGCAGAAGCGATGAAGTCGACCTTATATAGATGAAGCAAAACCTAGAATCCAAGTCGGTTTTAGTTTGAAAGATCCTACGGTCAATTTTAAATAATATAAAGCAATCGACGGTGCAGATGAAACACAACAAATAAGGCGGTTAGTATATTCGCGCGCCATGTGATAACGTTAGCAAAAATTCACCAATTATGAGAAGCCACGTGTCCTTTAATAGTGATCCCTCCACGAATCTTATGCAATATCTTTTTTTTTTTGAGAAAATAATTGGGATAATCTCAAGTGACACTGACATTGGTACCACATATTACTTCTAAGAGCATCAGCACTGAGGAAAGACTCCTAAAGTCTTCTTAAAATTTCTCAAATATAATATTTTAACATTTTTAATATAAATTATTTATTCATTTAAATTTTAAATAAAAATAAAATATTGACACGTAAACAGATAATTTCTAAAGATGTTCTTATTTGAAAACCAATTCTCTTCTCTTTCTTCTACTTTTAATTATTATTTTTTAAAATTGTTTAGAATCAATTATGAGACTCTCAATGATGATGCTCTCATGTACTCTATAATAATCTCAAGTGACACTTAGATTCATGGTCATGATTATTTTCTGCAACAACTGCATAAAGTATGCAATATCTCGTCAACTTAAATGACCTACGTCTAGGAAAATGTCTCTCAGTAATCAGGTCATTAGTTTGTTGGAAAAGCTAGCAGCATTGAAAATGGTCAAAGTAAAGAGAACCAAAATCGTATTTATTTTTGCATAGCCAAACTAGACTTTGAGAAGTTGAAATTTTCCCAAGTGACTCTAATCTCTAACATTCCATAAACACTAGCGAGTTTGGAAAAACTTAACGAAATAACTACATATTATTGACGTATAAAATCACTAAATCATAAGCATAAACAAAAGGAGTTGTTATAGTTTCTACGATTCTATTGGCTTTTAACAGAGCAACGATAAAAAAAGAAGAGATATGATCGCTTAAATCTATCTAACATTTCAAAATTACTAGCAAGTTTGGCTTATGAGATTATATAAAAAAAAAAAACTGAACCAAGGAGCTACAACATATTGGCTTATAAAAATTAAAGGACAAAAGGATTTCTTAGTTTCTACGTTTCTAATGGCTTTTAACAGAGCAACGAACATAAGAATCCACATCTGGTCGTAGCTTACGATGCAGAGATTATAAAAGATCACGGAGGAATTTGATGAACGCTCGACTCCTTCTGGTTATTTCCTTGCAGAGATGGTTTTAGACAAGATCAAACGCTGAGGATGCTTTAGTGAGAAGAAGAGAAGACGATAATGTTTCGAGATTACATCTAATAACACTTACCAATTTTAAACCAGAGCCTTTGCTTTCTGGAAATAAATGAATGGTAAATAAAATTTTGGTGTGATTAGCTTTAGAGAATCTATAAGCTTTGTGTTTTAGAGAATCTATTAGCTTTGAGAAACTCAATTGAGTGTGAAAAGCAAATACTTGGATGTGTGAACTTGTTGATATTTGCTTTCCGGTAAAGAAATGAATTCTTTAACTCAATTATTTTTATTTTTATTTTTTGTTCGCTTCTATGCATTTGAATATTAATTATAACTCAAAATCCTTTTTATAAAGTTGAAGCGATCGTTCTACAAGTTGAACACAATCTACTAGGCTACAAACAAACGTGAACATTGCTGCATGTTGTTCAAGTTTCTTAAACATTCCTATACTTTCTTGCACGTTGTTCCTCCAAATTTGAGCTTACTTTGTCGTCTGTAATCAAATTAATTATATTACGGATGTGTGCTTGTTCATTTTAGATGGTCTACCTGACACGGAAAAAAAAATTTTTAGATTTGCGTGCAATTAGAACAAGCAACATTAGAGAGAAGTACTTCATCAAAAAAGAAAAAAAACATTCACAGAAAAATGATCTTATCGTATATATATATATATAAAATGCAGTTAACTGTGACCAGCCTAAGTCCTAACACCACTAGACCAAGGTTTTGAGTAGTTTTACCTTTATTCTTCCACATGCGTAATATGATCATTATGTATATATGAAAAAATGATTAACAGGTCAAATACCTCTACCAATTAAGAAAACATGATACTCATTACCTTTGTGCTGGTCATTAATTAGAGGCTCAATTTTGATGATCCACATGCAAGATGCATATTAAAGAGACACAACTGATCATAGCTCAATATTGGTTTTGAGTTTGATTCTCTTTCTGGTTTGCACTGATGGTTCATATGGAAGATGCATAATAAAGAGCACAAGCGATGCCTCAATATTGGGTCTGTGATCCTCTTTGTGGTATGCAAGAAGCATAAGAACTAAAGAAAATAAGAGAGAAACAAGAAACAGTGTCCGGAGGCAAAGAATTAACCAATACCGTGCCATTCACGAAACCAAAAAATGTATCTTGTTACTTAGGGTTTTTGACCTGCCAAGCAAGCGCACCTGTCATGGCAAAGGTCATATACATCCTTCTCTATTTTCTTATTATCCGGACCAAGATCGACATATATTGATTGGGATCAACAAGTATTGATTAGGATAACATGTGTTGATTAGATGGATCAACAAGTATTGATTAGGATCAACGGGAGTTGGTGATTCGGATCAACTAGGGTTGATTAGATAGGTCAACGAGGGTTGATTAGATAAGGATCAACGAGGGTTGATGATAAGGATCAACGACGGTTGATTAGATAGAATCAACGAGGGTTGATGATAAAGATCAACGAGGGTTGATTAGATAGAGTCAACGAGGGTTGATTAGATAAGAATCAACGAGGGTTGATTAGATAAGAATCAACGAGAGTTGATATCGATGATAAAAATCAACGAGCTAGAGTTGATGATAAGAATCAACGAGAATTGATCAGAAGTATTAAACCCTAGAAGAATATGAATCCGAAGACATAATGCAGAAGACCAAAAAAAAAAAAAAAAAAAAAAAAAAGATTCAGAAACAATAACAACGAAATCGATAAACCCTAAGGATACACAAGAACGTACCTCACAATCGACTTCTGATTATTGATTAACTGAGAGTTGACTGTTGATTGTGATCAACGAGAGTTGATTAGATGGATCAACGAGTGTTGATAATAAGATCAACAAGAGTTGATTGGGATCAACGAGAGTTGATGATAAGATCAACAAGAATTGATTGGGATCAACAAGAGTTGATGATAAGATCAACAAGAATTGATCAGATGTTTCGTCTCCGTATGTTGACTAGGATCAACGAGGGTTGATTAGATCGTTAGATCAATGAAGGTTGATGATTAGGATCAACAGATCAACGAGAATTGATCAGATGTTACGTTGTTTCGTCTCTGTATGTTCATATATATGAACCCTAGAAGAATATGAATCCGAAGATATATAACAACGAACTCGATAAAACCCTAGGGATAGACAATAACGCACATTGATGACCAAACCCTAACATGAAAATCATCGCTCAAACTCACATGAAAAAAACTAATCAAAGAAAGAACTAAGAATCTCAAGAAAAATATCAACGCAATTCGAAACTAAACTCATATGAACAAAAAAGGATGCAGAAGCGAGCGAAGAGATTTTTCCGAGTAATTGGGAACATAATGAAGTCGACCACGGTTTACATAGATGGAGCAAAACCTAAAATCCGAGTCGGTTTAAGTTTTTAAAGCTAATTGAAAGATCATACGGTTAATTTTAAATAATAGTATAATACTATAAAGCAATCGACGGTGCAGATGAAATACAACGAAAAGGCGGTTAATATGTTCACGCGCCTCTGTGATAACTTTGTCAAAGATTCACCAATTATAAGGAGCCATGTGTCCTATTAGTGTTCCTTGGCAATAATTTTTTTTTTATAAAAATAATTGGGATAAAATCCATAATTAAATAAATGATTAAATCAACAATGTTACAACGAAAAGGCTATTTATGCATCTTTATTTATTTATCTTTCACACATTATTAAGGTTGCATTTTTGGTATTTAAATATTAATCCTATAGTATACAAGAAAATCTTATGTGGGCTTTATTTTCACAATCTCAACGACGATTGGGCTGGGCCACAGTAGATAATTTAGCAATATACATTTCAAGTTTTCAACTTTGACTCGTATAATTATCATTATGTACAAGGCTAAGAAAGCTACACCTGAATCTTTAGGCCTATAATCTATCAAGCCTATGATTAAAGGCCCAACTTGTTTGCTTAGTCCATTTCATGTTTCTTCATCGATTCCTCTCAAACCAGAAATAGCAAAAACCACCAGGTTTTGGGGTTTAACATAGGTTTACACAGTTTCCACCATTTCCCTGAAGAAGAAGACGAAGCTTCCATTAATCTTTCAATCAATTCATCTCTGTAAGTTACTCTTTCTCCCAAAATTTCATAACTAATTCAGTTTTATCACCTTCTAATTTCTCAATAATTCTAACACAATCGTTAGATGAAATCTCCAGAACTCCATTTTCAATCACCAAAATGCGTCGAAGCTTCTCTATTTTGAATCCTTACAAAAAGCTAAAACCTTCTTCTGCATTTACCAACGTTTACTGCTTCATCAAAAATCCTAACCCTAACGGCTCTACAAATCTCCGATACCTCTCCTACTTCTCCCCTCAACGACGACAACAACAACAATCATCACCAGATCCAGATGATCCATCAAATCTATTAAAAGAAGATGGAGTTTCACTTTGTTCTCAGATGTGGCTTGAGAATTTCAAAGAACCTGATAAAACTGCTACCAATTTAACTTCATACCTTCGAAGATTCGAGCTTTGGGTATTAGCTTATCAAAAAGTTTGTTGTGATGAGTTAGGTGCTTATGTTCCTCGTAGCTCAATTCAAAGATCAGCTTTAGAGAATCTATTAGCTTTAAGAAACTCTGTTCTTGATGATCGGTTTAAATGGGGAGCTCGTTTGGATTTCTATATAAAATCTCCGAGGGATAAAACTGAGTATGAGTCTTTATCTAAGAGGAAGATTAAAGCTATTTTGACTACTACTCAACCTACTCCGTTTCAAGATAGGATTGTTCAAGAAGTTTTGGTGATGATTTTGGAACCGATTTACGAATCTCGGTTTTCGCAGAAGTCTTTTGCGTTTAGACCCGGGAGAACCGCGCATACGGTTTTGAGAGTTATTCGGAGGAATTTCGCGGGTTATTTGTGGTATGTTAAAGGTGATTTGAGTGTTGTTTTGGATGGAATGAAAGTTGGTTTTGTGATTAGTTCTTTAATGAGAGATGTTAGAGATAAGAAAGTTATTGATTTGATTAAGTCTGCGTTGGTTACGCCTGTTGTTACGAGTAAGGTTGAAGATGAAGGTAAGAAGAAGACTACAAAGAGAAAGTATCAGAAGAAACGGGTTTTGGCTGATGATGAGCCTAAGCCTGATCCTTATTGGTTAGAGACGTTCTTTGGTTTTGCTCCTGAAGAAGCTAGCAAGTCTCCGCAATGGGGACATTGCGGGATTCTTAGTCCTCTTTTGGTTAATGTATGTCTTGATGAGCTCGATCGTTGGATGGAAATGAAAGTGAAAGATTTTTACCGTCCTTCTAAAAGCGATGTTATATGGAATAACCCGGAAGGAGAAGCGGATCAAGGAAATACTTCCTGGCCAGAATTTGTTCCTAC
The DNA here is from genome assembly GCA_028015245.1 of Cardamine occulta. Taxonomy (NCBI): domain Eukaryota; kingdom Viridiplantae; phylum Streptophyta; class Magnoliopsida; order Brassicales; family Brassicaceae; genus Cardamine; species Cardamine occulta. Next base: position 619,507 of record CM051384.1, read on the forward strand.
AAGCGGTCCTGATAAAACAAGGAAAATGGATTATGTGAGATATGGAGGTCATATCTTGATTGGAGTCCGTGGACCTCGAGCTGATGCTGCAACATTAAGGAAAGAGCTGATTGAGTTTGTTGATCAGAAGTATATGCTTAGACTCGACAATGAGAATCTCCCCATTGAACATATAACCAAAGGTATAATGTTTCTTGATCATGTTTTGTGTCGCCGAGTTGTTTATCCAACTTTGAGGTATACTGCAACCGGCGGGAAGATTATAAGCGAAAAAGGCGTGGGAACGCTTTTATCCGTTACAGCGAGTTTGAAACAATGCATCAAACAGTTTCGAAAGCTGAATTTTATAAAAGGAGATCGAGATCCGGATCCGCAACCTTGCTTTAGAATGTTCCACGCCACTCAAGCTCATACGAACAATCAGATGAATAAGTTCTTGACTACAGTTGCTGAGTGGTATCGGTTTGCAGATAACCGAAAAAAGATTGTGAATTTTTGCTCTTATATTATCCGTGGTTCGCTAGCTAAGCTTTATGCTGCAAAATATAAGCTTAGATCACGAGCGAAAGTGTATAAGATCGGTGCTCGGAATCTGAGCCGTCCTTTAAAGGAGAAGAAAGGTCAATCACCAGAGTATCACAATCTCTTGAGTATGGGTCTTGCTGAATCGGTTGATGGACTTGTTTATACAAGAATGTCTCTAGTTCCACAAACAGATTACTCGCCTTTTCCGGGTAATTGGAGGCCTGAGCATGAGAAGTTTTTGATCGAGTACTTAACTCTCGATGAACCAAAAACCTTAGAAGAGCAAAAGAGGTTTATTAGAGAGAAGGGACTTGTTTCGCCTCAAGATTACACATCGATGTTGGTTTGGAACTATAAGAGAAATGCAATTCCAATGGACCAGTTTTCAATTCTAAAGGATCAACCTTTCTTGTTGGGATCATCAAGTAACTACAACTGCGACAATCATGATGATCAGAAGAATAAGGAAGAAGATGAAGATAGCGACGATGGGCTTCACATTGCACGCATGTAAGAAAAAACTAAAACTGTTTACTTTTACTCTTCGTATCAAGCTTGGACAATGTTATATTAGCCATGTCCTATCCTCTTTGTTTCGGTTTATGAAATTGAGAATTGAAGGGAATGTGGAAACCAAATATCATCTGGTTTGGTATCGGTTTCTGAAAGATTTCGGTTTATCTAAAGCTTCTGTGATCTGTTAAATATGCAGATAACTCTTTGTTCAAGATTTTGAAAAGGCTAAGACCATTGCTTCTACAGTGAGCAAGCCGATTACTCTAAGGTACATTATCAATATTATTACCTTTAATCCAATGTGTTAATACACTTTTAGTAAAATCTCATATCAACATATTTGTAAAAGCTATAGGAATCTGAACCGTTTGAAACATAACATCGTACTCTTTCGTAAATGGTGATTTCTGAGGCTTTTTTCTTTCTGTGAACCCAGTTTCGCAAGTGCCCGGTGCATCCATTGCAGCACTCATAAGCATGGTAGCGGTTTTGTAATCACGCGATTTAAGGCTACCTAAAGATTGGTTTAAGGAATCAGTAGCATTGGTATAAAGATCGAGGCAATCGTGTAACGGCCTCTCCACGTCAGTTTTATTCTCCATGAAAATCTTGTCAACCATTTCTTTCAAGCTAGTCATTTTCATCGCAGCGTTCTTCGTCGATGCTAAGACCAATTCTTCGAGACTTTTTGCGGTTTTGCTCTGTGGATTCTCTTCGAGAGACTTGATGCAGAAATCGTATATGAATTTCGGGTTTCTAGCTGCAGCGTTTTTGCAAGAATCTTGAATCAGAGATTGTGCGGTTGCGTTTAAGAGGAGAAAGAACATAACAAGGTAAAACAAGAATTTCATTTTGTTTGTTTCTTTGGGGAAGCAGAGTGTTAATGGAAAATTTGAAACTGTTTATAGTAAAATGAAACAAATAATATTACTCTTTCTTATACGTCGTCGTTTCTTACCTTTTTGGTTTGTTAGAACTTAGAAGAAATAGACCAATGTTTGGTAAAATAAATTAGAAAAGTATATGCATTTATCAAATTCTCTATAAAATAATTCATCACGTTTTAAGGATGCTAGAATCCATAACTAAATTTATTGATGCTATAACAAAATTTTACAAAAGCGGAGTCGTAAACCATATGCCAAAAGGAAGTTAAGCTCAATGTCCAAAAACTGTTGATCACATCATCTTGCACATTCTAGTAGACAGCCAAAAGGTACTCATATGAGAGTATTAGATTACAATATTAATCTAGATTGTAAAATCAAAATCTATCATAAAATTAACACATATATCCTGATAGGCTATATCATAGAGAACATATTGAATCTTGATCTCGGGGTTCGTAGTTTCGATCCATCTCGACTCGGTTTGGGTCGTTCCCATGGTAACAGAATGCTGTCTTATGGGAGATTTTATGCATTGTATTGGATTTTGAGTGAGGAAAATAGATTGTTATCCTTTGCTTAGGTGGATAAGCAATAGAGGAACCAGCCTCGTAGGATTATTTGGTTTAATACATGTACATACATAATTTAGTTTGTAACAAACAAATGTACGTATAACAATATTGATGGATGCCCAAAATTTTTGATGGGTGGTAAGTGTATGTGAAAAAAAAATTCTGAAAGATTTCGGTTTAATACACTTTTAATAATTTCAGTTCAACATAGTTGAAAAAGCTAAAGGAAGCTGAATCATCTGAAACAAAGCAGTGTTCTCATTCACAACCGGAGATTTCTTCTTTCTTTCTGTGAATCCAGTTTCACAAGTGGTTGGTGCTTCCATTGCAGCACTCAAAGCCGTTGTAGTGGTTTTGAAATTACGCGATTTAACGCTCGCTAAAGCTTCGTTTAAAGAACCAATACCATCAGTATAAAGCTGGAGGCAATCACGTAATGGCATCTCACTCTCCTTTACAAATTTCTTCCCCTTTAGAATCTTGTCAACAGTTCCTTTCAAGCTTGTCATTTTCGACACGGCGGTATTCGTTGATGCCATGACCAATGCGCCGAGATTTTTTGCGGTTTTGCTCTGTGGATTCGCTTCGAGTGACTTGACGCATATATCATATTTGATTTTCGGGTTTTTAGCTGCGGCTTTCTTGCAAGAATCTCGAATAAGAGTTTGTGCGGTTGCGAAACAATTTAAGAGGAGGAAAAACATAACAAGGTAAAGCAAGAATTTCATTTTTTTTTTCAATTTCAATCAAGAATCTCGAATATGATTAATGAGAATGGATCAATGAAGAGTTTGAAAGTTTTATGATCCAATTTATAGTGAAATGAAATGAGAGTGATAACTAATTCAACGGCTTTTTTTAAGAGGGCCTCATGTCACGCTTGACCACTCCGCTCAAGTCGTGTGGTCTAATTGTTCGTTTTAACACTCTTTCTTATACGCTTCTAGTTTTTTTTTTTCTTTTCTTTTTCATTCGGACAATATGAACAATTCTACCTCAAACACGTATAAATGTCGAGTTTTTCTAGATGAAATACGGAAAAATGATTGTACTTTGATGATATAGACAATTAAATCAATTTTTAAAAAGAAAAAATGTCATAAATAGTGTAAAAAGTATCATTTGAGCAAAGAATTCAAAAACAGGACATAATCGCTAATATTTTTTTTAAGTGATATTATGCACAAATTTCTCAAATCCCCCGCCCCTTTGTTTTTTTGGAAGAAACCTAATTGATTTGAAGTTTTGAACAAACTTCTATTTACTAAATTTTAACCAATATATTGTTATATGGTAGTTAACCAATTACGCCTTATTATTAATATCTTCAAAGCTGTTGAGTTTTCTAAGCATACCTCATAATTATGCTTCAAATTCAATAAAAAATGTGATAACAAAATGGTGAATAATTAGTAAAGTAAACTATTTTAATCTTTAACTACTTAATAAACAATCTCTTGAGAAAAAATATCTCATATTTTAATTAATGATCTGTGTTTCTGAATATTTTTTACAAGAAATTTATATTATTGTTGAAAAATATTATAAGAAGCAAACCTACTTTAAAATAAACAAAAAATGATGTACAAACGGATTTCATATCAATAAAGCAGTTTCACAAGCTAGATTTGAAGATAAATAAAATCATTTGTGTGAATAAATACTTTCAAAGTAGCCAAATTTTATTTCCATTATTAAGATAAAAGTCTCTTTACATTAATCCATATTTATAAAACACTTTAATAATTCTGTTATACCATATTTGAAAAAGCCAAAGGAATCAAAATCTTATGATACAATACATAGTTCTCATTTGAAATCGGATTTTGTTTCTTTATTTCTTTGAATCCATCATCGCAAGTAGACGATGCATCTAAAGCAGCACTCAGATGCACATTAGCACTACTATAATCACGCGATGTAACACTTGCCAAAGTTTCGTTAAAATCATCAGTAGCATCGCTAAAAAGCTCGACGCAATCACGTAAAGCTTTTTCAGTAGGCTTGTCAAATTTCCCGGTCTTGAGAATCTGTTGAACAGTTCCTACCACGTTCGTATCCTTCGTCGCAGCAGTCTTTGTTGATGCTACAAGCAAATCTACAAGATTTTTTGCGGATTTGCTCTGTGGATCTTGTTCAAGAGATTGGACACAAAAACCGTATTTTAAATTTGGGTCACTAGCCGCAGCTTTTTTACAAGAATCTTGAATGAGAGTTTGTGCAGTTGCAAAACAGTTTAAAAGAAGAGAGGAGATAACAAATAACATGAAGAACTTCATATTTTTCTTTTTTCTTTTGGGAAACAGAGAGAATGAGAATCGATTGATGAAGAATATATTCACTTTGTGATTTAATTTAAAGTAAAATTAATGGAAACAAAGAATTTTAGTGTAAGACTCTAACGTAATCGGCTTTGTCATAATTACCTAATTGTTCGTTTAAAGACTTTACTTATACGTCATCGAATCTTGGGGTTCTTCAAAAATGAAAATAATATATTTCAGTGTTAAAAACGGATAATATGCCAAACCAAAAACTCTTCTACATTTACACTTGTAAATTTTTATTTCTTTATCAGTTTATTTGTTTGAAAAAATTGGTCAACATGCAATATTGCTTTCTATATACGCACGCTATATTTAGTCAACTTGTTTTAATATGTTTCCAATTTTCAAATCATGCACGATATCAATTTCATATTGGTCAACATGCAATATTTCTTTCCCATATTTGCACGTTAAATCTAGTCAACCTTTTTTAGTGTTTCCAAATGCCATTGTCAGTTTTTCATCAACATTTTAATTAAAAAAATATCAAAGATATCATTTTATAAATTTATATTTGAGACTTAGGATTCTTAACAATACACTTTAACAATTTCAATTCAACATATTTGTAAAATCTGTAGGGATTAAAATCATTTGAAACAAAACATCGTTATCATTTGTAAACGGAGATTTCAGATGTTTTTTCCCATATTTGAATTCTTCTTCGCAACTGATTGGTGCACTCTTTGCAGCACTTAGAACCACATTAGCTATTTTGTAATCACGTGATTTAATCACCGTTAAAGCTTCGGTTAAGATATCTTTAGCATCCGAATAAAGCTCGAGGCAATCGCGTAATGGTTTCTCACTATCTTTCTCATATTTATTCTCCTTGAGAATCTTGTCCACAATTTCTTTCAAGCTCATTGTTACCAATCTATCGAGGTTACGTGCCGTTTTGCTCTGTGGATTCTCTTCGAGAGACTTGACGGTGTAGTTGAAATTCATGTTTTGATCTGCAGCTTTCTTGCAAGAATCTCGGATAAGAGATTGTGCAATTGTGAAATTGTTTAAAAGGAGAAAGAACATAACGAGGTAGAGCAAGAGTGTCATTGTTATTATTATTTTCTTTGGGGAAGCAGAGGATTTGATGAAGAGGTTTAACTTTGTAATTCAATTTATAGTAAATGAAACAAATAATTTTACGATTGTTTTATCAAATGAGACTGTTTATCTAACATGACGGCTTGTTTTTAGAATGCTCCATTTACTTCGAGTTGCCTAATTGTTCGTTTTAACACTCTCTACTTATACGTGGTTTTGTGTATTTTATTTTTCAAAATTAAATGCTAAAAATAAAACATTACGCGATGTCCAAAGAAAAACATTATGCTACATAATTCGTTCGAATTTAAAGGCTAAGAGCCTACGATCCATTTAGATATTTTAGAATTTTAGTTCAGGTTCTATTCGATTCAATTCGGCTTGGGATTGTGTTCAGATTCGGGTACCCAAAATATCAGAAATTTTTTTTGAATAAAATTTGGTTAAATTTTCACAAATATAACTTTTTTTTTTTTGATATTTCAGTTATTTCAGTCTAAAAATTAACTGATATCTTCAGGTTTGTTACTGTAATTTTGGATAATTATATTATATCAAGTTTAAATACAATTAATAGTTTTGGATATATAGTTATATTTTGGGTATTCGTTCGTTTCGGGTTTGGTTCCAATTCTTCGGATATAGATGTCTAGGATCCATTCAGATATTTTGTATGTTGTGATTCGGTTTAGTAGCTCTTTTCGGGTCGGTTCTGGTTTGGTTCTTCAATTTCATGTATTTTTGTCCAGACCTAATGCTACACGTTTTGGATAATATCTCTCAATCGATTTGTAATGATTTTGGATAATATCACTCTATCGTAATTAAAAGATAGAGCAATGTCGACCATATCGAAGAGAACTTCATTCTTTTCTTTCACCGGAGATTTTGTTTATTATCATCGTTAAATCCCATTTCGCAAACTCTCGGATCAGCTCTTGCTTCACGAATACTACTGACGGCCTTTTGATATTCTCGCATTTTAATGTACTCTAAACCTTTGGTTAACGAGTCATATCCTTGGGAATAAAGCTTAAGGCAATCGCGCAAGAGCTTCACATTTAACTTAATCTTATACTTTCTCTCTTTTAAAATCTTCTCCACAATTCCTTTCACGTTTGTCAAGTTCGAAATAGCGTTAATTGTTCGTTCCTACCACGATCAATTCATCGATATTTCTCACTTTTCGACACTCGGAGATTTCTTTGATTGATGCGATGCAAAACTTATAGTTGTGTGGTTGCGAATATTTTGAAGCTTTCTTGCAAGAATCTTGAATTAGAGAATCTGCATCTCTATTGGCTATAAAACCATTAAAGAGGAGAAAGAACATAAACAAGATAAATCAAGAACTTCATTCTTAGCTCTTGTTTGTTTTGTTTGGGAATCAGAACACTTTAGAATAGATTAGTAACTAGTGTTCCAATATTATAAGCAAAAAAACTTCTAACGTGAAAGTGTTATTCAAAAACATGTTATTTTCAGTTGGCTCATGTCACGCATCGCCACTCCCATTAAACATAAGGCTAGCTATAATTAACGAAAATTTCGGTGGACCGAAAGCTAAGCTCAAAAACATTACAACAAACGTCATTGTAAAGAGTTTTCATATTATCATTAGTCTCTAAATTTACTGTTTGGAGCCTTAATCGTATAATTTTATAGAATCATAATTCTTGTATTTTGATTTTCTGTCATTTTAATAGAAAAATATTCTTTGTTGTGGTTCCTAATTAAATCGATTTTCCTGGCAACCTTATCAAGTATAAAATGTATGTTAACTACAATTGCTTGCTGTGTAATATTTTCTTTTATCTGTATATACTTTCTGGTGTGCCTTATCACATCTAGATATACTTTAAATACAACAATTTGATTTTTAATGAAAAAATTACACATCCCATCTTGAATATACCAACCTATAACACATAATTTTGCTTATAACACATAGCTTTTAAACACATATATATACCAACCAAACATTTTTTTTCTCCTCAATTTCTCCTTTCTCCTCGAAAATAGAAAACAGAAATATGATTACTTTGTTTTTGTGTTTGTTTTTGTTCCCTTATACGTCGAGCTTGTTGAAATGGTCACACCTACGTCTCACTTCTCCTTCACCATCACCCTTAACACCAACCGTGCCAAGTTTCTCCATAGCACGTGCGAAATCATTAAAGAAAGCTGTCTCATTAGTTGCATATAGATCCACAAATGGTTTCGTGCTATTGTCTTTAATAAGGATATGGTCAGAAGCCAAAAGCCCTAGTCCTCTCTTTAGGTTCTTGAAGTACATGTTGTCAAATTTTCCCGGAGTCATCACATCGTTAAACGCTGCGATTGTGTCATCAACGGTGTGGTTTTTACAAAGATCTTTAAGAGCGGATGCGAATCGCGGGTTGATTTCTTTATCAGCTCGTGATCCGTAGAGCCGGTCAGAAAACTCTTTACAATGAGAGAATCCAATTGTGTGAGCTCCGCTTAATGCTACCATCTCACGAAGACTAAATCCATTTTTCTTGAACATTCCATGAATGTCATGAACTGATTGGTTTGCCATCGGGACATTTCCTCGGACTTTATGAGCTTTGGATTCGAATCCATCTTTTCGACCAAGCTTTACGTCGAAGTAAGGTCCTCCTACCATTGTAACAAGGTCACGTGTAGCTTGGGCTAAGATATCAGCACAAGACACTACACCAGGACAAGACAGCTCGAGAGCTGTCTTGATTCGGGTGACGATGTCAAAAGCATCTCCCGGAAGAGAATCATTGAGATCATCATCACGTTCCGCTTTGTTAAAAGAGTTGGTCGCTATCAAGACAGATCCATCACAACCTTCAAGGAAACAATCATGGAAGAAAAGACGAAGTGTTCCGGCCGCAGTTGTTGGCTGTTGAACCTGTTTGGCTGTAACGGTTTCACGTACGATTTTGTTGAAATCAGGACATGTTTTTTGGTAATAGTCCGTTCTCAAGATAGCTACATCAGCTGATGCCACCCCGACGAGAAAGAAGAGAAGAAGGAAAGGTTTAGGATCGCAAGAGAATCGCATATTCGACATCGAATAACAAACAATGAGGCTTGGATTTGAGAGAGATGTCTACAAGGTAGACTTCTCTATGATTTGATTGTCGTCGAAAGCAATTAGAAACAATGAAGAAGAAAAGATTGCGACTATTTCATGGCTTAGGAGGTTACTAAGAAGAGGCTATGGTTTTCATTTCTTTATATGTATGTGGTTGTTTTTCGTTTACTCTTTTCTATTTTTGTAATTTATCTATTTTTTGTACGGTTTTGGTTGATCTGAATTTGTTTCTTGCTTTTGTTTTGGTATATATAAATTACTGGTGTAAAAAAAAGAATAAAGGAAAATTTTGATTGTTTGTTATATATAGATCCCTAGAATTCGAATTTGTAAATTTGGTTGTAGGATATTTCCTACATTCGACAAATTAATGCTAATATGATGATTGATTAATAGTAGGATTTATACACTTGATATTAAGAGGAGATAATATGAACTTATATGAAGAAATAACAATATTAAGATTATTATTAATTAATCTCATTCATTATTTACCAACCATACATTAAACTCCAAACTAATACACTCATTTGGATCATGACTTGTACGTTCGCACAACGGACGAGAACAATAGCTAGTGTCTAGTTAATTGGTCTACTTCCTACGAATTTGAGAAGGTTTAAAGATTATTTCACTTTTTTTTTTCTCTATGTCATTCCACGAGACTTATATTCTAAGACGAATCGTTTAGTATATGTGCAAGAATATATCCGCATCTAACAAAAACCAAAAACCATGTTTTATGGGGTTTTCCCAAAAGAATTGCGAGAGTTTTGTTTTGTTTTTGTCATCTCATTATGCATAACTAAAACAAAATAGATTATAACAAAACTTTAACCCGAAAAACAGAACATAACAAAATAAAATTCAAGCTGAAATCGATAACCGGCTTTAGATTTCAACCTCAATTGTGTGTTTTCGTTTTCTTAAAACTCCTTTTGTTCTAGAATTTGTGTGTGTTTTAGTCTTCTTTTTGTTATAGTGTTGGTATGTTTGGTGTATTTTTTCTTTGTCACCTTCATTTTAGTTTAATGAGCATTTTTAATTTTTTTCGTCTGTCCTAAATTTGTAGGCATTTTCTATTTTTAAAAGTACTACAACCACATAAATCTCTTCCGTAATTGTGATAAATATTTTAAAAATATGATTAGTCGAATATGTGATTTTTTGTAACTGAGAAATTGAGATGAAAATTCTATGTTAATTTTGAATTATCAAAATACAGAAAAAAAGAAATTTGGGTCATTTTAAACATTAACAATAAGAACTGATGAACAAAATTAAATTGACAAAATTCGAAACCTAGTTTTTCAACTATTGAATTACTATGAGTTAGGCCTAAGAATAAATATCAGGATCCGAAAAACGGATATCCGGATCCGACCTAATAATTTTTTTTTGTTTTAGAAAAAAAATATGATTTATTTTTGTTTTGAGCCTTTTAAAATTTAGCCCATATTTTTTATTCAAACTCAAATCTATTTTTCATATTCTGAAAAAAACCTTTGAAAATTATTAATTCATGATTATTATAACATTTTTTATATTTTTTTTATTAAAATAATTATTATAATATATTTTATTAAAAAAAAAGGCCGGATCCGAATATCCGCCGGATATCCGATTTTTCGTACGGATATTCGGAATCCAGATAGTAAAATTGCGGATCCGGATATCATGAAAAAACCGGATATTCGAATCCGTTAGAGGGCTACTATGAGTTAATTCAAATATGTGATAAAAGATATTATGTTTGTGTCTTTTGTTTTATATTTAAAAAAAAACACGAGAAAAACTTCCAACAATAATATATACAAAACCTTAGGCTATTTTATGACAAGGTAGCAATACTAATATAAACCATTAATAATATAATATCTTATTATATAATATTTATACCAAAATAATCAGTCGTACTTACAAAAATAATTAAATCAAAAAGTTTAGACTAAACTGTTTAGTGTTATTGAACCAAATTAGGACTAGTTGTACTAAATGTAAGAGGTTTTAGGAGAGATAAAGGAAAAAATAGAGCCATAAGTGTAAAGATTGAAAATTTAGGATACCCAGAAATTTAAGACAAAAGACAAGAGGGCACGGTTAAGTAAATAGATAAAAGTAAAACTGAAGTAGACAACAAAAGGAGTGACAAAAAAAAAAAAAAGTAGACAACAAAAATAAATTGATTATTTGTTTTAAAATTTAAAAATCAGAAAATAAAAGATTTTTTATAACGCAGTTATTTCAGATTTTATTTTTCTTTCGCCGAGAGTTATATGAGATTAAGATCCTTTTCGTTTCAGTATCGCATAACCCTAACCCTAACTCTCTCGTACTGCAGAAAAAAACAATTGAAGAAGAAGAAGCGACCCGATCGTAACCAGGGAGCTCGATTTCTCCCCCGATTTCAATGGATTCTCAACAGAGCGATCTCTTTGATACGGCATCGCAGCCGGATACGGTTGCCGACGCATATACCTTTTTGGAATTCAATACTGAAGGTGATTCGGAGTTCGATTACTCAGAGTTTCGATCACCGACGGCATGGCCAACACCGTCTGATTCTATCGCCATTGCTGACCAATCCGATCGTGGCGGAGGTGGAGCTGCCGCGGATCATCATTCCGAGGCTTCGTCACCTTCTTCCCTATCTGCCGTTGCCGGGAATGGTGCTAAAGTGGGACGCGGTGGAGTTGGTGTAAGTGGTGGTGTTAGTAGTAGTAGTCAGGTTGATGCATTGGCCGCTGGTATGGGAAATTTGAACTTTGAGGAGACTGGTGATGATGATGGTTTTGATTATGGTAAGAATGATTTCACGGAGCACGCTTGTAAGTATTGTGGTATCTCGAATCCAGCTTGTGTGGTTAGGTGTAATGTGGCTTCCTGTAGAAAGTGGTTCTGCAATTCAAGGGGAAACACCTCAGGCTCGCATATTGTGAATCACTTGGTTAGTAATCGTCACTGTAATCTGTTTCTTTGGGTCTCCCTCTGTAGAATCCTTTTTATGGAAGTGTTGTAGTTTCTTGTGATGTGGTATCTGGTTTGGTTTGTTTGCTGCATCATTGCTATGCTATAGGATTACTTATCCAACTCTCGGGTTACCACGAATTGTACTTCTTTTAATATTCTAACTGGATTTTCTTCTGTTGGTTATTTTTAAGGTTCGAGCAAAGCACAAGGAAGTTTGTCTACATAGAGACAGTCCTCTAGGGGAAACTATTCTGGAATGCTATAACTGTGGGTGCCGAAATGTCTTTCTTCTTGGTTTCATCTCAGCAAAGACAGACAGTGTTGTCGTTCTTCTTTGTAGAGATCCTTGTTTAAATGTAAATGCCCTGAAGGATATGAACTGGGACCTAAGTCAGTGGTGTCCCTTAATAGACGATAGGTGTTTCCTCCCCTGGCTTGTTAAGGTTACTGTCTATCTTTGCCTTTTCTTTTCATGAAAATACTTTTTCATGCGAGAGCTGTTAGAGGTCCCATCAGACATTCTCATGAAAAGACATTCTTGTTTTACAGGTCCCATCAGAGCAGGAACAGCTGAGGGCGCGCCAAATTAGTGCACAGCAAATAAACAAGATAGAGGAATTATGGAAGGCAAATCCGGATGCTACTCTTGAAGACCTTGAAAAACCTGGTGTAGATGATGAACCTCAGCCTGTTCAACCTAAGTATGAAGATGCCTATCAGGTATAGATTTTGTCAGCCTTTTGTGAAATAAAAACAAGTACTTCTCTGTTCATATAATGAGAGAAACTGTTAATTCATTCATGCCAGTTTACTGGACGAGGTCATTGTTAGTATTATGCGTTGACACTTATTCTTTTGGTGGTTGGCAGTATCAAAATGTGTTTGCACCTCTAATTAAGCTTGAAGCAGACTATGACAAGGTGTGTATTTAGTAATTCATTTTTAGGATTATTTTTCATGTCCCTTTTATACTTTCAGTTGTGGCTTATTATCTGATTCTGCTGTAGATGATGAAAGAGTCTCAAAGCAAGGAAAACCTCACAGTTCGGTGGGATATTGGTCTTAACAAGAAGCGCGTTGCATACTTTGTCTTCCCAAAGGTGGTTGAAACCTAGTGGTCGTTAGTAAGAATTGATTAGAACATTGCCCGATTTAAACTTTTGATGCAGGAGGAAAATGAACTACGATTGGTGCCGGGTGATGAACTACGTCTGCGCTACTCGGGAGATGCTGCTCATCCAGCCTGGCAATCAGTTGGACATGTGGTATATTTCTTTCTTGGTTTTGATATGATTAAACAATATCTGTTCTGCTAGCAGGGTGAAATCCTGTAGTTGAGAATGTTTAGGTCCTTACCAATATTTTCAAATAAAATCTCCAGATCAAGCTAACGGCACAAGAGGAGGTTGCTCTTGAACTCCGAGCTAATCAGGTGACTTTAATTCCATTGTTAGCCTTGTTTTTGACATTGACGTGTGGAGATATGTTCAATCTGACTTACTCCTGTGTAGGGAGTTCCAATTGACGTGAACCATGGATTCAGTGTTGATTTTGTTTGGAAAAGTACAAGCTTTGATCGAATGCAGGGAGCAATGAAGAATTTTGCTGTGGATGAAACAAGTGTGAGTGGGTAAGTCAGTCAACTAAAAGATGTCCTTCTTTGTGCGTGTCCCTTTGTTACTGCATGCTAATTAACCACTGAATTACTATGTTTCTATGTGAAGTTATATTTATCATCAGTTACTGGGACATGAAGTTGAGGCCCAGATGGTTCGTAACACCCTACCTCGACGTTTTGGGGTACCTGGTCTTCCAGAACTGAATGCATCTCAGGTAATCAATAGCTTACAGCTTATCCAGTTAACGAAGAATGTTTGTGGTAACTGTCTTCTTGGAACCTTCAGGATTGTTTTGATCCCATATTGAGAAATTATTCTGTATCTATAAAACGGATTTCTAACAGGTTCTATCGCATCCTTGAGCAGGTTAATGCAGTGAAGAGTGTCCTTCAGAAGCCCATCAGCTTGATCCAAGGTCCACCCGGCACGGGTAAAACTGTAACCTCTGCAGCAATTGTGTATCACATGGCAAAACAGGGCCAGGGACAGGTAAATCTGATTGTTGTGATCCCCTTAATATGTTTTTTATGAGTTGACTACCAGATATTTGATATTTTTGCCTAACAGGTTCTCGTTTGTGCCCCAAGCAATGTTGCTGTAGACCAACTAGCTGAAAAAATTAGTGCTACTGGTTTAAAGGTAAACATTTGAATCTCCAATGTCTAATCTTTCTATTAAAAAATTTCGTAAGACGCTGGATACTCATATTTATTATTCATTTTGGAAATTTGCCGTATCAAATTTTATTTATTGCGTCTTTTTAAACTTTATCCTACTCTGACTCCAGGTTGTTCGCCTTTGTGCAAAATCAAGGGAAGCTGTAAGTTCTCCTGTAGAGCATTTGACCCTTCACTACCAGGTTAGTTGACATGGTTGCACGCATTAACTTTCTGATTCATTCTCTCCCCTTTATCTCTCTTTCTTTGAAGATAATTCATATGAATGGTTGCTTGCAGGTACGACATCTTGACACATCTGAGAAGAGCGAACTGCATAAGCTACAGCAGTTGAAAGATGAACAAGGTCCCACATTTACAGCTTGTTATCTGTTGTTGATATTTGTTAATCTTCATTTACATTGTATTGCCAATTTCTTGCAATGGATCTGTTGAAGTTTATGTTTGTGCTTGCATTCCTTGATAATTGAAGTGACCACATCTTTTATTCTCTTTGCTTTTTGGTTTTGTTGTCTCTAGGTGAGCTGTCAAGCAGTGATGAAAAGAAATACAAATATTTGAAAAGAGCTACGGAACGCGAGATAACCCAGAGTGCTGATGTCATATGCTGCACGTGTGTTGGTGCTGCTGATCTTCGCTTGTCAAACTTTAGATTTAGACAGGTTAACATCATTTACTTGATTTGGAGCATCTCTAATTGTATGAAGCTGATATACCATTCCTCTCTGATAGGTACTTATTGATGAGTCTACTCAAGCAACAGAACCTGAGTGCCTTATCCCTCTGGTCCTTGGGGTAAAACAGGTACTAGGGTTCTCAGTGAACTGAGTTGATATCTTTTTTTGCTATTGATTGCTCACAGAAGTGTTTTGCGCTAGGTTGTTCTTGTTGGTGATCATTGTCAGCTTGGCCCTGTCATCATGTGCAAGAAAGCAGCTCGTGCTGGCTTGGCACAGTCTCTCTTTGAACGCCTTGTGCTTCTTGGTATCAAACCAATCAGATTGCAGGTACTGTTTTAATCACTCTGCTCTAGGGTAGCATATTTCACCATTAAAATGAATATTTTTATTTGATAATATTCTCTTTCTTAAAAGGAAGTTATGTAAGATTTTCTGATCATTATTTCTTATTCTGGCTATGCTTCACAGGGAACAAGGAAGATAATTTCTTATATTTCCCTTTCACTATGTATAGGACTGTCCACTTAATGTTATATCATATTCTTGATTTCAGGTTCAATATCGTATGCATCCAGCTTTGTCTGAGTTTCCATCCAACAGTTTCTATGAAGGAACACTTCAGAATGGAGTCACAATTATTGAAAGGCAGACAACATGGATTGATTTCCCGTGGCCGGTGCCTAATCGGCCCATGTTTTTCTATGTCCAGGTATCAAACTTCACTATGGAATTAGCTTAGAACATTTATGGTCTATCAGATCCCTTGGCTTAGCAACCACCGTCATATACCCATTTAAATCAAGCTCAATCTTAGTTTTCATTTCTCTTGTCTTGTAATTGTAGCTGGGACAAGAGGAGATTAGTGCTAGTGGAACATCATATCTTAATAGAACCGAGGCTGCTAATGTGGAGAAACTTGTGACCGCTTTCTTAAAAAGTGGAGTTGTTCCCAGTCAGGTGAGTATACTGGGATTCTTAATTAATGTCTTGTAAATTCTTTTGGTATCTGTTGAAGTTATCAAATTGTGCTCGTGGTTATTAGATTGGAGTGATAACTCCATACGAGGGACAGAGGGCATACATTGTTAATTACATGGCAAGAAATGGGTCTCTTCGTCAGCAACTATACAAGGAAATTGAGGTAGTATCTTCAAGGTGTATTTTCAAAAGGTTTACTTGATCCTGTCTTTTATTAACAAGCTCTCGAATCCACAGGTTGCCAGTGTTGATTCTTTTCAAGGAAGGGAAAAAGATTACATCATATTGTCCTGTGTGAGAAGTAATGAGCATCAGGTATATAGTCCATACTCAGTTTAATGGTTTTCCTTTTCAATGTGGTGCTCTGTGGTACAGTGCTTCTGAGAAACATTGTTGTTGACATGTAACTGCTGGTTATATGGTTTTCAGGGAATTGGATTCCTTAATGATCCACGGAGGCTCAATGTTGCACTTACTCGTGCTCGTTATGGAATTGTTATTCTCGGAAACCCAAAGGTTCTTAGTAAACAGCCTCTGTGGAATGGCTTGTTGACACATTACAAGGTACATAATGGGAATGAGTTCTTTTACTGGATCGTTACTGTCACCTTCTCTTTCCATTCGGTTGTTACAATCTTTCCTTGTGAAGTTTTTGGGATGTTATCTTTTGATTCTAGAATTGATTTAAGAATTATGAATGATTTTATGATACTCAGTTGAGCACTTTGTTTCCCTGTAACTGACAGGACCATGAGTGCTTGGTCGAGGGACCTCTTAATAATTTAAAGCAGAGCATGGTACAATTTCAGAAACCAAGAAAGGTACCAAATGAACCTCGATGTCCGTCAACATAGATTACAAAGATAGGCAATTTGAACATTAATCCTCTTACGTACTTGTTAGATTTACAATGATCGGAGACTATTTTATGGTGGTGGTGCCGGCATGATTGGAAATGATAATTTTGGTTCGGGTAACCCTAATGCTGACAGAAGAGGGAATCGTGGAAGGGGTAAGTGTCGAGTACCCTTTTTTTGTGTGTTTTGTGTGTTTTGTGTTGTTATGAGTATGCTTTAGTCATTCCTGTTTAAACCTTTTCTTCTATTGATTCAGCTGGTGGTTCTTATCTTACTTCTGGGCCACCTAATGGTGCTAGACCTGGACTACACCCAGCTGGCTACCCAGGACCTCGGGTTCCACTTTCACCCTTTCCGGGTGGTCCTCCTTCTCAGCCATATGCTATTCCAACTCGTGGACCTGTTGGTGCTGTTCCTCATGTTCCCCAACCTGGAAACCACGGTTTTGGAGCTGGTCGTGGAACTTCAGTTGGGGGCCACCTTCCGAACCAACAAGCCACCCAACATAATGTGGGAACTATTGGCCCTAGTATAAACTTTCCCCTTGATAGTCCAAATAGCCAGCCTTCACCCGGTGGTCCTCTATCGCAACCTGGATATGTAAATACTACTCTCAGCTCAGTTTTTTTGTTCTCATCTAATTTTTGAAGCACTAGAGCTCAGTTATTTTGTTTTATTCTGAATCATGACGCGGTAGTTGCCTTTTCAGGGTAGCCAAGCGTTCAGGGATGGATTTTCTATGGGTGGTATATCTCAGGTTGTCTTTTCGTTTAATGTTACTTGGTGATTTGGTCGCATTGTATTCTACCTTTTGTCTGTATTCTGTAATGTAATCTCCTTATTGCCAATGCGACTAGGATTTCTTGGGTGATGATTTTAAGAGCCAGGGATCTCATGTTCCTTACAACATGGCCGACTTTTCGACACAGGTGTAGTTTCTATTCTTAGCCATTTGAAATGTTGTATACTTTGGATAGGATAAGTGTATTTTGTAAACTCAAAGCCTCTCCTACATTCATATAGGAGGCTGGGAAAGGCTTTAACTATTTGCTGAAAAGTTGATACTTTTTTAGTGTTATGTCTAGGAAGCACAACCTTTTCTTTCTTTCACGTTGGCTGTCTTTGATGAGTTTTGGGCCATTTAGGCCTTACAGGGTGGTTATGCTGTTGATTATGCCACACAAGGAGCACATGGGGCGTTTCCTGGAAACTTTATGAACCAGAATTCTCAGGGCGGTTACTCTCGTTTCGGTGGAAGTAATGATTTCATGTCTCAGGTGTGTTTCACTGGTCCTTTCCATTTAACACAGTTATTATTCTTACACCACCATCTGAGCCTATTTTGTTGCATATGCAGGAGTATATGGCACATGGAGGACAAGGTCTTTTCACCCAGGCTGGTTTTATTGACTTATCCCAGGATGATGGACAACAGAATCCTTTTGGTGTGAACAATCCTAATCTTCAGTCTCAGGTTTGTACTTTTGTTGTGAAGAATCTTAATCCTCGATTCTTTGTTTGCGTCTACGTTTACAATTAACAAAACAATAGAGGATTTTACTAGTGTTTCACCATCTTTATATGCATACCAGGATTTCTTTGTCTGTGGTCAAAAGATGCTAATGATTCTTTGTCTAAAACTCACTCAGGGTCTCCCAAATTCACTCTACTCGCAGCCTTTCGCACACTACAACACACAGCCACTAAACCTTTCAGGCCCACAACAATCTCAACCTAACCAGAGCTCACAAAACCCAAACCTTCCTTACAATGGCTGAGGGTGAGAAGGCAAAACTTATTGATGCAATGGGTTTATAAACTCTTTTGCAAACTCAAGAGCTTGCTTTTGTGCTGTCACGGCTCCAAACAAACATGTGGTGGCTTCCGGGTGCTTGCAAGGTATGTGCCTTTCTGGCTCTCTCGCTTAACGCAGCAACAGGTAAATGATAATGCAGAGAAACAGGTACCTAAGTAACCTGGGGGAAAGTCTTAGGTCCGTAAAATCCTTGGGGCTTATATATTTTTGTTTTGTTTCTGCTGTGTAATATTATTATTATACGACCATATTCTCTTTTATTGTAGTCGGTTAATCTGAAGCTACCCATAGTTAAAATTGGTGATGGTGTTTGGTTATGATATTCATATGATTACAAACTCTTGGTTTATTATGTTTTTTTGAAATTTGTGTTCTTCTGAAATCGGTATACATCTGTAAGATATGTGCAAGTTTTGCTTCCAGATCGGTCTAATTCAGGTTTTGGTTTGGATTAACCATTAGTACTGATTTCGATCGGTTTAACAGGGTTTAGTTTTGAATTCTATTTTTTTTCTCTCCAAAAAAGGAAATTTGAAAGTTAGATTTCTAGGATTGGACAGCATTGGCTAATGATCACGAAAACGTTATATATGGACGGAGTGTCAATAGCAAATCGTGATCTTGAACACGTGTCGTTGCCACAGGAGACTCTTTGTTTGGTCCCCCAATAGCTCAAATATCGTTTAATGAAACGTCACAAAGCGCTCTATCTGTCTCTGGTTTGATCTCTTAACATACAAGAAGCTATCTCATATTTTGGGTTTTAGGCTTTTTAGTTTTGGCTTTGAAATCAAATACAAAAAGACTCTCACGGACCAGAATTCATATTTGAAAAATAAAAAAATACAGAAATGCGAGATGCCGTGAACTTTATACCTGCTCACTAGATTCAGAATCTAGTTGGGCCTTCTTCAATCTTTCAAAATTTCCCCTAAAATATAGGCTTTCGACACGCCTCAAATTTCTTCTTTTAAAATTACTGTAACATGCCAATATGTATATACAAGTTTCTTAAAATTTTATTATACAATCTAATCATAGCTATAAGAGATCAATTTTTTTCCTGCGTATCAAAAGATTTAAGTCGGTCAAAAATTTGAAACGAAAACGATGGATTAAATCTGTCTCTGATATTTTAAATAAATTTAGATATTTGTATGATATTTTTCTTTCCTAATATTGCCTTGACCCGTCTCAAATATTTTATTAGTTATAAGTAATACGGACAAAAAAAAAATGGTAACGGTTGCATCACACCTGCAAACTCAGAATGGCAATCTCGTAATTGATAGAAAAATAAAGGACAATGTGGTGAACTGTGTCAATAAAACTATTTTTTTTTCCTGTGAAAGCAAAACAATATTTTTACACTGAAAACTTGTGATTTAAATGGACAGAATTAAATAAATAACTCCTTTTATTAACATGAAAATCAAATTACATATTGCAAAATGATAAAGCAAGATTTGAAAAAAATAAAATAAATAAACAGTATTTATTTTTTTGATACAGAGGACAGCTGTTCATTTGATTTAAGCGTAGCTTCAACTCCATAACAGTCTCTCTCTCTCACAAACGCTGAAGAAAAAAAAGGAAAGCGAAGTAAAACAGAAAGAGACCATCTCTGACTCACTCCGGAAGATCCAAAGCTTCTTCACAGTAAAAATCCAGATTTTTCTCCTTCGTTTTCTCGATTTCTGAATCAGGTTTTAGCATTTTTCTACTCTCTTCTCTTCGCTTTCTTCGTTTCGCTTTATCTGATGACGTCTCGTGGAACTCTCCTCGCGCAGTGACTCATTGTTTTTTCCGCTTTTTTTAGGTTTTTGAAAATTTCTTATGCGATTTTTGCTTTCTTTGTTGTTGCAGAAGAAGAATCTCTTCAGATTTTGTATGCGAGACTGTTTATGGAGGAGATAGTTGTGAATTCTGATTAGTGTCGTAACGAAATTGTACTTAAGCAATCTGAGGATTTTTCTTAAATGTCTTCTAGTGTCTTTCGTGTTCTCTGGGATAGTGTGTGACTGATTTTGCTTCCTTTGGTGATGCTTGGACTCGTGTTCTTGTGTGTCCTTTTGGTGTCCACGCCATATTTTAGCTTATCACAGTCTCAGGGCACAGAATTAGAGAGCCCTGTGAGATTTTTTTCAAATGAAGATTCTGGGAATTCTAGTTCCTTAAGTTCTGTGACTTGTCAAGACCTGGATGGTGTTGGATCGTTGAATACCACTTGCACATTGAACTCAAACTTGCGTTTTGATTCTGATGTTTATGTATATGGAACTGGTAGTCTGAACATACTTGCTCATGTCTTAGTTGATTGCCCCGTTGAAGGATGTATGATCACCTTCAATGTTTCTGGAAATATTCATGTGGGTCAATCAGCAAAAATCGTTGCTGGTTCTGTGGTTCTTTCTGCTATCAATTTAACAATGGATAGCAATTCTTCTATCTACACGACAGCATTGGCTGGACCACCACCTTCTCAGACTAGTGGAACACCGTTTGGTACTGATGGTGCGGGTGGAGGCCATGGTGGGAGAGGTGCTTCGTGTTTGAAGAGTAATATAACTACCTATTGGGGTGGTGATGTTTATTCTTGGTCGTCTTTGCATGAACCGTGGAGTTATGGGAGCGAGGGGGGTGTTAAGTTATCCACAAAGAAAATCAGAGGCAAAGGTGGAGGTCGTGTCAAACTCCTAATGAATGACACAATACAGATGAATGGAACTGTTTTCGCCGATGGTGGTGATGGTGGACAGGATGGGGGCGGAGGGTCTGGAGGAAGTATATGTATTCATTCAGTAAAGTTGTAAGTCCATGCTTCCATTTGAGCCCTATCTCAATCATTTATAAAAATTTTGGGTATACTTTGAAATTGATCTTACTATCTATTTAGAGCTGCAACCTTACTGTAACAAATTGTTGGGTATACTTTGATATTGATCTTCATCTTACTATTAAATTTTGTCGTGGCCTTGTGGGAATGTGGTAAATCAAGGGTTTGGATGGTAACTTGTTAATTTTGTTTCAGTTCGATCTTTCTCATGTGCCATTTGAATATGTAGGAAGGGTTACGGTAAAATATCTGCATCGGGTGGGAGGGGATGGGGTGGAGGTGGTGGAGGAAGGATCTCCCTTGACTGTTACAGCATACAAGAAGATGTCAAAGTTTTTGTGCATGGTTTGTATATCTTATGCTACCTTTCAGCTCTCATACAAGTGGCATAGGTCTTCTACAGGCTGTATTTATCGTCCGCATGAATGTCATTAGTTGTTCTTTCAAGTAGTCTTAAACCTTGAAATATTTTGCCGTTTTCCCTATTATGGGCAAACTTGATGCCCTTTCTTGTTTCCTGTGGATATAGTTTTCCATTTTAGGCTGTGTTTTGAATATTTCAGCAGTTAATCCATGCTAAATTATTTCGTTCTATTGTCTTTTAACTGCAGGTGGCGCAAGTATTGGGTGCCCCAAAAATGCTGGAGCAGCTGGAACGTACTTTAATGCAGAATTAGTGAGTTTAAGAGTTGGAAATGATAACATGACTACAGAAACAGAAACACCATTGCTTGATTTTCCTACAAGGCCTCTATGGTCAAACATCTATGTAGATAATAATGCAAAAGTTTTGGTTCCGCTGCTGTGGACCAGAATGCAGGTCAGTTTAAGGCATTTTACTATTTTCTATTATATGAATAATTTTCTGTATTCAGTTCTTTTTCTTATTAAAGGTTACTTAAATAGAAGCTCCTTGGTCTCACTTTCTTTACATACTTTTGAGTTGGCATACCCCCTAAATGCTTTTATTTTTATTTTTCTGATTCTGAAGGTCAGAGGTCAAATCAGTCTTTACCGAGGAAGCAGCATTGTCTTTGGATTATCAAAATATCCAATTTCAGAATTTGAGCTTGTTGCTGAAGAGCTTTTAATGAGTAACTCCGTTATAAAGGCAGGTTATTGTTCCTAACCATTCAGTAACAACCTTGTTTCTCTTTTACCTATAAGTTTTGTTATGCTAAGTTATTTTGTTCTTAACATGAAGGTTTTTGGTGCATTACGACTTGTTACGAAGATGCTGCTCATGTTGAATTCTGTAATTCAAATTGATGGTGAAGGAAACCCTGCAGTGCCTTCCTCTGTCCTTGAAGTTCGCAACCTTGCAGTTCTAACGGTATACTTGTAAATTTTTTCATGTTTCTTTTTATTCCATTGGTTAGATTGGAAGACAGATCTTGACTTCTTCTTGTTGTAGGAAAATTCCGTCATTACTTCTAATGCGAACTTGGGTGTATATGGTCAAGGAATGTTGACGCTAACCGGTCGTGGGGATGCAATTAAAGGACAGAGACTTTCGTTATCTCAGTTTTACAACATAACTGTAAGAAATTATTGGCTTTAAGTTATAACTTCTAACTTCTGTTGACTTGTATATCACTATGTTATTATGAGATTATGTTTCTCTTTGTAATTTACTTAGACATAGTAA
Source organism: Cardamine occulta (assembly GCA_028015245.1). Lineage (NCBI taxonomy): Eukaryota > Viridiplantae > Streptophyta > Magnoliopsida > Brassicales > Brassicaceae > Cardamine > Cardamine occulta. The sequence goes on from CM051384.1 coordinate 642,550, forward strand.
TCGGTAGAGAATGCAAACTTCGTTTTTAACAGCTCCTCAATTTTGCAGGTTGGACCAGGTTCTATACTTCAAGCGCCACTTGACGATGATGAAAGCAAAAACGCGTGAGTATGACTTCCTATACATTTACATTAATTTTTGTGACTTAATAATTGAAACTCTTGTGCTGAAAATCTCTTTCTTTTTGACAGGGTTACTAAGACCCTTTGTGAGAGCAAGACATGCCCAATAGACTTGATTAGTCCGCCTGATGACTGCCATGTCAATTATACACTATCCTTTTCCCTTCAGGTAAGTTTGATAAAGAAGTATCCTGGTGGTTCAAAATTATCTTTCTGGCACGAATTAAATTTTGTAATGGATAGACTTTGTACTATATACTAGGTACACAAATAAAGAGTACTATTAATAAATTATTATGCTGAAACTTTTTGCCAATATAGGCCAAACAATTGTGAGTTCCATTATTTTGTAACACCTCTAGTTGTGCTTAGTAACCCTTTCTGTGTTACTCTCCTGGAGTAAATTTAGACTTGACTGCTACTTGATAATGATTTTTCTCTTATTTAGTGTCGAACTTTTCATAATTCTTCAACTTTTTAATTTACTAGATATGTCGAGTTGAGGACATTCTTGTGAGTGGACTTGTGAAAGGAAGCATAATTCAAATCCACCGGGCGAAGACGGTAGTAGTTACTGATGATGGCTTGATCACTGCATCTGGATTTGGTAAATAAACTATGAAAACCTCACCCTTCTATTTCCTTTTCAACAAATTCCTATAGCTGTTTGCCTTTTCACTGCAGCGGGATTCTAACTATGTCATTAAAATTTTGAATACCTTTCTGCGTATTCAAGAAGATTAATGTGGTTTCTAATTCTATACATATATTCTTATGGCAGGTTGCAGTGGTGGCCTGGGGAAAGGACTTTATTCAAATGGAGCTGGTAGTGGTGCTGGGCACGGAGGAAGAGGGGGATCAGGCATTTTCAATGGGAGAGTATGCAACGGAGGTCATACCTACGGTGATCCTGATTTTCCTTGTGAGTTAGGGAGCGGAGCTGAAAGTCCAGATAAATCATATGGGAATGTGATTGGTGGAGGGATGATAGGTCAGTAATATTATAGCTCACTTTTCTGCTTATTTATTTTTATATTATTCTATGAAAAGCTGGCAGCCAATAGTACACTCTGAATTATCTTTTTACTCATCTGGCACTGTCAAGTAACATCTACAAATTTGTTTTCACCTTTTCAGTAATTGGTTCCATCCAGTTTCCTCTTTTGATACTTAATCTGCGTGGATCTCTGAGCTCTGATGGCCAAAGCCTTGGGAAGCCAATAGTTACTGGTAACCAATCTTTGCTGGGTGGAGTTGGTGGAGGATCTGGTGGGACGATTCTTCTTTTCCTTCAGATGCTTGAACTCTCAAAGAATTCATCTCTATCAGTTCGAGGGGGCCGGGGTGGCCCTCTAGGAGGTGGTGGGGGTGGAGGTGGGAGACTTCACTTTCACTGGGACATGTTACACACTGGTGACGAGTATTTTCCTGTTGCAACTGTAAAGGGGTCCATTAGTAATAGGTATGCACCATTATCGTGATTAGTATAGCAATCTCTCTCGTGTGCTTGCTACTTTTTGGGTTATTTGTAGTTACCGGGGTAAGGCATGCCTATACACGTTGATTTCAGTTCTATGCATCAATATGGATATGAGAGGATAATGATATCTTAGTGTTTGATACTTGAGTCTCTGCCTGTACTATTTTCTTTATGCAAAATTTGGAACATATCTTGGAGTCTGTGGAATCGGACAGAAATTTTTTTTATCTGCAAAAGGAGTCTTCATGAAATTTGAACACAGATCTTGAATTGTTTTCTTTCTGATGTCTTCAGAGGAGGTGCAGGGGACAACGGAGGTCGTTTTGGGGAAGAGGGAACAATGACTGGAAAAAAGTGTCCAAAGGGACTCTATGGTACATTTTGCTTGGTAAGTCTTATGGTTTATTAGGTTGTAGTTACTCTGACAGTGGCCGTTTATCTCTTATTTTCGCAACTCTGTTTATCCCTTATTCTAGCAAATAAATGGGCATAACAAATCACGAAATTAGACAGGACAAGTAGTGTAGCATAATTGCAAATCTCTGCCTTGTTTGCTTGTGCCTGATACTTCTCAATATTTCTGATTCATGTGTTGTTTCAGGAATGCCCCATTGGTACTTACAAGAATGTTGAAGGCTCTGACAAACGTCTTTGTACACCCTGCCCCGCTGAGCATCTTCCAAATCGTGCAAAATTTGTATATGTACGAGGTATTTTATCTTAACAGTTCTCTAGCTCTTCCATTCCCGGATCTTTTGCTTCTTCTTTGTTGTGATGTCTTCTGATGGAAGGAGCTTTGCATCTGCAGGAGGAGTTAGCGAACCTGTTTGTCCCTATAAATGTGTATCCGACAAGTACAGAATGCCAAACTGCTATACACCTCTAGAAGAGCTTGTTTATACATTTGGAGGGCCAGTGCCCTTTGCTCTTCTTCTATCTTGTGTGGTAGTAGTTTTGGGTCTGTTGCTAAGCACATTAAGTATCAAATTGCTCAGATTGAGTGTTTATGGTACCAATTCCATCGAAAACCAGAGTGCTCATTGTTTACCCCATCTTCTGTCACTCTGTGAGGTATTGTGTGGTGAATATTGGCTTATCCCAAGTCAACCAAAGTCTCATGCCTTTTTCTTGTCATTCCAGGTTCGAGGCGCAAAATCTGATGATACGCAAACCCATGCTTACCGGATGTACTTCATGGGTCCAAACACTTTTAGGGAACCTTGGCATCTGCCCTACTCTCCTCCTGATGCAATCATAGAGATAGTGTAAGGATACTACTTGACTGGTTCGAATTCTGTTGCATTTGTTGCCACCGAAAATGAAGTGTTGAACTAAAAACATATTGGCAATAATAAGAAAGCTGAAGTTACAATTTATTTTGTGCTACTTATTAACAAGTATTTTCTTAAAGTAGTGAGACTATCTATGTAATTAATCCAGAGTCAATTTTGTTCAGTTCTACCTTTTGCTTGCCAATGTGACATTAGCCTTTGGCTCATTTTATTCCACAGCATATCCACTCATAGTTATGTACATCTCTAATTTTCAGGTATGAAGATGCTTTTAACAGATTTATTGACGAGATTAACTCTACCGCAGCATATGATTGGTGGGAAGGGTCTGTGCACAGCATTCTATCAGTTCTAGCAAATCCTTGTGCCTGGTCTTGGAAGCAATGGCGCCGCAGGAGAAAAATTCATCGCCTTCAGGAATATGTCAAATGTCAATATGACCACTCTTGCCTACGCTCATGCAGATCTAGAGCTCTCTACAAAGGGATGAAGGTTCGGTTTCTTATTAATATTATCCTTGTTGCTTCACCATCATGTAGTTTTTACTTCTTATTTTTGACACTCTGTGTCGAAGCAGGTTGGAGCCACTCCGGATCTGATGGTTGCATACATAGATTTCTTTCTTGGCGGTGATGAGAAGCGTGTAGATATGGTCTCTATTATACAGAAACGATTCCCAATGTGCATACTTTTTGGTGGAGATGGAAGTTATATGTCTCCCTATAGTCTCCATAGTGATTCACTGTTAACAAATCTTCTTGGCCAGGTTAGCTCATCTCTCTCTGTGTTTTTATTTGTTCAAAATCTCCACACTGAAAATCTCCTAAAGGCTCCAATTTAATATTCCAGCATATCCCACCGAGTGTTTGGCACCGGTTTGTTGCCGGTTTAAATGCCCAGCTTAGGACTGTGAGGCACGGATCAATTCGTTCAGCATTACTTCCTGTCATTAGGTGGATAAATAGCCATGGAAATCCTCAACTCGAATTCCATGGAGTTAGAATTGAACTTGGATGGTTTCAAGCTACAGCTTCGGGATATTACCAACTTGGTATCTTGGTTTTTGTTGGCGATTTTCCTCTGAGCACTGTAAACCAATCAATTTCATTCAGTAGAAGTGATGAAGAGTCCCCTCGGTGAGCCATGATAGATTGTACTTCTCTTTGATCTAACCTAATTCTAGACCTAAAGACACTCAACCTGCTTAATCATTATTCCATTTTCTAGGATCAGCTCTGCATGTCCCAGCAAATCTCTTGTCGAGCTGCAACAAAACTTGATCCAACCAGGACATGGATTAGCTCGGAAGAGGATCAATGGTGGAATCAATGGAGGTCTCATCAATGAGATTTCACTAGAATCTCTGGAGTACAGGAGAGATATACTTTTTCCATTTTCTCTCTTATTGAACAATACCCGACCCGTCGGTCGGCAGGTTACATTTTCTTCCCTCCTGAATAACTCTTTTTTTCTTTTGTTTGTTTTTACTTTTTCGTTAACATAAGCAAAATCTTCTTCCGGTTTATGCAGGATACTCTTCTACGTTTCATCTCCATCCTTCTTCTTGCGGATCTTTCAGTTACGCTTCTTGCATTGCTTCAGTTCTATTGGCTTGCCCTTGCAGCCTTTCTCGCTGTCCTCCTGATCCTCCCTCTCTCTCTGCTTTGTCCATTCCCCGCTGGCCTTAACGCTTTATTAAGTAAAGAAATGAGAAGAGCCTCTCTTACTCGTATCTACGGCCTTTGGAACGCTACATCTCTAACAAACGTCGTAAGTCAATACAAACGGTGTTCAAAACAAGTGACCTCTGTTTTTTTCACTATTGTATCTTATTCGCAAGTATTCTGCAGATTGTGGCTTTCATTTGCGGTGTCATTCATTCTGAGTTTTTCTCTGAAGAGCTACCAAACATCTGGAACGCCATAAGGTAATAAATAGTGTTTTGTTCTCTCCTTGTGTCTTTTATTCTTCCACAATTGCGGATGTTGGATTTTGATTACATGATACTAATCTCTAGTATCCATACTATAATCATTCTTAATCTTTATCATTCAGAGATCTTTGCCATTTGATGATTGCCTTTGTTTAACATCAAAATTCGTATTCGTGACTAAAATGATCTCAAAATTGTTTTATGTTTTTGGCAGAGATGATGATAAGTGGTGGGTATTACCAACAGTCCTCTTGTTACTCAAGTCAATACAAGCTCGGTTCCTTGATTGGCATGTCGCAAATCTCGAAGTACCGGACTTTTCTCTTCTTTGTCCTGATCCAGATACCTTCTGGGCATATGAATCTGGAGCTTGACCATCCAAAAATAATAATCAACCAAGCCAAAGGTATATGTTATGTAAATCTTTTTAAAAGGTACAAAGTTCTTCTCAGTGATAGTTGTTAAAACAGTTCTCTTGAACATCTGGTTATATTTCTGGTTCTGAATTAGGGTTTTGCCAGATGAATGGTAGTTTTAGAAACTAGAGAGAGCGAGAGCGAGATTGTAAGTTATGTAATTCTTAAAGTTTTTTGTTTTGCAACAATGTACAAGCTTTAGAACAAATTGGAGACTGATCCTATAAATTTATTTTGTTTTTTATACCTAAAAAAATCTCTTAACCGAACTTAAATATTGAAAATCAATATATTATTCTCTGCTTTGCTTTTTTTTAACTGAAAGTTGAATTGAAATGAATGATTTTTTAATCAAAGTATATTTGTAACCTTTTTATAATTGAAAATATTTAATTAAAGTAACCGTTACACTCAGTTTTTTTTTCTTCCTATTTTCTATGTTTCTTTCAACTGAACAATTAAACGTAAACGTGAACCGGAAACCGGATTCAACACACCTGATTCAAATGTAAACGGGGTATAAATGGGCTTATATCTAAGGTTAAAATAGCAACGTGGGCTATAAATGGGCTTAATAGTTTTTAAGTTTAGGCTTTTCCCCAGCTACTGTGGGCCGAAGCTTAAAAAATAGAGAACTACGATCACGCGCAGCCAATGCGCGTGAACTACAGAGTTCGAGAAACACTTGAGTTACAGAAATTTTAAGAGATTTCAGATTCTCTCTATCGACTCTCATCTGCGGACGTTTATTTCCCAATTTCTGGAGACTCAAATCGCCGCCATGTTCAAACAAGCTTCTCGTCTCCTCTCCCGATCTGTCACCGCCGCATCTTCTAAATCGGCGACGTCTCGTGCCTTCTCATCGGAAGTTCCATCGACGCTCGATTCGACTTTCATCGAGTCATGGAAGAAAGTCGCACCGAATATGGACCCACCTCAGACTCCTTCTGCCTTCATGAAACCTCGTCCTTCGACTCCTTCTTCTCTCCCGACGAAGCTCACCGTCAATTTTGTCCTCCCTTACACATCTGAGCTTTCCGGGAAAGAGGTTTGGTTTTTCTTTTTCATCTTCTTCGATCTTTGTTCCCATTTTGTGTAATTTTAGGGTTTGATCTATGGTTTTGTTCTTTGGTGATTTCGTGTGGATGCCTCTGGATATTGGATTGTGTGTGAATTTTGGTTAGTGATTTTATCTGCTGATTTGTGTATAATCTCGAACAGCATTTCGGATTTGTTCCATAATTTTTGGACGATGGTGTTTTGATTCACGATTAGGTATGAAAATGTGCTTAATTCGGTCTTAGGACCTTTAATTTTTGTTAGATCTGACGGCGCTAAGTTTTAGGGTTTTTCATGGCACAGTGATAAGTATTAAGGATTGTTTGCAGTGAAGATTTGTGAAAAAAACTTGCACCTTTTGGTGATTACGAATAAGCAAAATTCTTCTTTGAATCTCAGTTTAACCATGTTTTCAGTATCTGAAAATGTTGCTTGTTAGATTCGTCACTGAAAAGTTGAGACTAGTTGATTAATCCACTGCCTCTAAATTCTTTGTTGAACAATCATTAAAATGGGAATTTTGTACTGCAAACTCTTAAAAGAGGTTTCTTATTTTCTATTCATAGAAATGATCCCAATTTTAGTGTTTCTTCTAGCTTTTGTTGTTCCAATACAATGGTATTGACAAATAATGTCTGTTTACATGGTCTATTGTATTTCTTTAAACCATGAGATTCATGGTCAGTGTTGATCCTAGATGATGTTGTAAGGACATACGTGGTGGCTGTTAATATATGTGAATTGGTTTATTGATGTGTATATCTTTTCTCTTCCAATGATATGTGATGTTGGTATTCGAGTAGACTGATTCGTTAGTTCATCTCCATGGCAAGTAGTAATCTATTCATTGTTATATCATATAGTATTCAGATTCTCATAGTGTTTTTCTTCTTGACATAAGATTCTCATAGTTTACAGTTGAATATCAGTATGGTATTAGATTATACATTCTCTGTGGGCATCATTTCATGTCCCAGATCATCTTCTTATTCTATTCATATGAAACTTAAACAAACCCCTACTTCTTGAGTTTCATTTCTTATATCACTAATCATAACTCAAAGCTGATTGGTTTGTCTTCATCTACTTGAAGGTCGACATGGTCATCATTCCTGCAACAACAGGACAAATGGGAGTTTTGCCCGGACACGTTCCAACAATCGCTGAGCTGAAACCAGGTATCATGTCAGTCCACGAAGGCACTGACGTGAAGAAATACTTCCTGAGCAGTGGTTTCGCATTCCTCCACGCAAATTCCGTCGCTGACATAATTGCGGTTGAAGCTGTTCCGCTTGACCACATTGACCCTAGCCAAGTCCAAAAGGGATTAGCTGATTTCACACAGAAACTTGCTTCTGCCACAACTGATCTTGAGAAAGCAGAGGCACAGATTGGTATTGAGGTTCACAGTGCTATCAACGCAGCTCTTACGGGCTAAAAGAAGGTTTCTCTCTTTCTTTATTTCTTCGAAGAAAAAAACAACTAAATCATTTGGCTTTCAAGTGATTAGTGAAGTCCCTTTTTACTACAAAGGATGGAATAAACTAGAAATTGTTTTTTCTTGTTTAATTGTGTTTGGATTTGTTTGAATAAATGATATTGTTTAAGGGGCATAAACCCACAAAGAGCTTCTTCTGTTCATCTCTTTCCGCACCTTATGACAACTTTGTTGGGTTGAGAAACCAAGTTTGGAACTAATTTAAGATTCCATATCCAAATATCTTCTGTAATACCTATTTTAATTTGTTTTTTTTTCACTTTTAAGTTTTTTTTCTGCTTTTTCAAATCAAAAAGAACATGCAGGTTTTCATGTGCGTTTTCCTAAATAGATACCGTCAAAAAAATCTTAGATTGGGGAAAATGACAAAATATTATTTAAGCAAAAAAGTGAAAAATTAACGAATCGAACTAACGGGTATTGGACCTATCCCTTATTTTCGGCTGTTGGTGGAACTGTGGACCAGTAAAATTAAATTATAAATGGGCCGGTGAATAAAAAATAATATGGGCTTGTACAAAATTATAAAGGAGATAGATCGAATTCCAAGGCCCAAGCATACTTAAAAGTCAGCGGAACCCAGATAGTAGTTGACCAAATCAGCGCATGAAACAGAAGTCCTTCAACTTTTCCTTTGCAGATAATTTGCGTCGTTTTTTTTCAATTCTTTCGTATTACCAGTTACCACTAAAGTATAATATCTTATTTATTATTGCCATTTTTACAAACTTTTTCTACAGACCCTTAAGAAAAAATTGTCAATTAATGCCTAAATAAAACTGTCAACGCTCAATTTATCCAAATTTATTGCATAACTTTTTCTTATCCTAATTTATAATCGTTGGCTGTGTAACTTATTGCATAATAGAATATTAGAACATCAGTAACCACAATTTGAGTACGAATTTGTGTAAATAAGAAAAATTGGAGCTTCACGAATAATATTCTAACATACACATAGAATCATATTAAATTAAAGGAAAATTTTGGATAAATCAAAATTTATTGGTTTAATTGGTTTTAAAATCCAACCAAATACAGTAAAACCTCGATAAATTAATAAATATTATAAAATAATAAAAAATTTGGTTTCGAGTTGGGCTAGTGTAAAAATTAACAAAATTCGATAAAATATATAATAAGATAATAATTTTTTCAAAATTCTTATGTAAATATATAGTTCTATTAGTATCGTAAATTAATAATCATATATATATATATGTGTGTGTATAAAAGATAATATACTAATGTATGGTTTTAGTATTTTTCTAAAAATTGAATATTGTTAGAGTACATCTATAATTTGTATTGTTCCAAATAATTGTTCTGTTGTGTTGTGTTTTAAACAATCGTCTATAACGTTTTTTTTTATTAAAGTAGCTAACGATTTTTGTAAGTTTTAACTCGTAAATAAATATGGATCGTTTGTATTTATAGTCTTATAAGTTGTCATAAGTTGTTAAAATATGATAGTTTGGGTAATTAATCATAAATTTTAATTTATGTATGTCATTTGCGTAAGTGAGTTCATCGGTAGCATTTGTTATTTACGGAAAAATGGGTAAAAAAACTCTGACCTTTTTCAAAAACATTAAAAAAACCCTCAATTTTTTGTGGGGTTTTAAACCCTCATATTTTAATAAATGATGAAATAAACCCTCAATATTATCAAACCAATACGTACATCATTATATTAAAATATAAATAAATAAATAAATTTTGATTTAGGATTTATTTTGAGAAATTTGAGTTTGTGATTTTTTTTCCCAAATTTGAGTTTTCTAACTAAAATAGTATTATAGATTACCACATTCCGTGTTTTGATTCGAATTTGTTCGAACTTTTTCGTTTTGAATAACTAGCTAGAAGTAATTAATAATGTCGCTTTTTGAAATATTTTTAAGTTATACTTTAAATATATCTTAATTTTATGTATTTAAATTAAAAATATTTTGGTGTGGAAATTTATGTACTTTCATAAGAATATAATTTTTCTGTTTTTTTCATGTTAATAAGTTTATGTGACTAAACCAAATAAATATTTATTAACATAAAATTCATATTTGATAATACTCGATAAAATTTATTTTCATATTATAGTCAAATTCATAAAATTCATATTCAATATATTTCATTTCGTAAGAATTTAATTATTCTATTAACATAAACCATCAACATTATTAAGATATTTATTTTTGTAAAACTTGTATGCATGAAATCTTTTTCAGTGGATAATCATAAATATGTGTTTTTTTCAAATTATTAAACTATTGTCATAAATAAATTAAAATTATGAAAACTGCTGTATATGTTAAAATATTCCATATGTTAAATAAAAATTAGAAAAATAGTAATGTACTAAATCAATTAGGAAAAAAATAAAAAATCCAAAAATGTTAGAGAGTAAGTGATAGCTTAAGAAAATATTAACACCAGCAAAAGCAATATTAACATATCTTATGTACATGTATATTTTTATTTAAAAAAATGGAAAAGAAAAAGTAAATGACAATTATTTTAAAACAAATAAAAATTACAAGAAGTATGAACAGAAAATTATCGGAATGGTCATTTACAAATAAAAAGAGAGTGATATAAATGTTAAGAGAAATAACTGCTGTTTAAAAAAAAGACCATGACCGGCAAAAGAAATAATAAAATATATTATGTAGATATCTATTCGCAGTTGAAAAATAAAAAAATAAAAAGAAAATAAAAATCAAGAAAAGTTTAAAAAGTTTGAAAACAAATAAAAATAAAAAATATTTATTGTATTTGCTATTTGTAAATTTTAAGAACCAAGCAAACGACATAGATTCAGAAAAAATCTTACATATGTAAATAGATTTAAATTAAAAAAATATAAATATGAAAAAATAAAATCATATGAATATGTTAATAAATGTTGAACCGAATATGAATTTATGTTAATAAATATTTATTTGGTTTCGTCACACAAACTTATTAACATGAAAACAAACAAAATTATTTTTATTATTATAAAAGTACATAAACTTCTACACCAAACTATTTTTAATTGAAAAACATAAAATTAAGATATATTTAAAATATAACTACTTTTAGTTAGTTATTCAAAAAGAAAAATTCGAACAAATTCAAATCAAAACACGGAATGTGCTAATCTATAATAATAATTTTGTTAAAAAAACTCAATTTTGAGAAAAATAAATCACAAACTCAAATTTTTTAAAAAATTAATAACCCAAATTTTATTTATTTATTTCTAATTTAATATAATGATATACTTATTTTTTTTGTAATAGCTAGGGTTTATTTCACCATTTATTAAAAGGTGAGGATTTAAAAACCCAAAAAAAAAGATGAGAGTTTTTTTAATGTTTTTGGAAAAGGTGGGGATTTTTTTACCCATTTTTCCGTTATTTACCATCAACAATTTTTTTCTTCTAAATATTAAATATTTAAGTTGATACATTAAATTTATACCACTCATAAAAACTACTAAATCACCAAATGCTTTTCTTTAATAGAGATTAAAAAAATAAGTAAAAGGATAAAAACCTAAGACCCAAGGTCTAACGCAAAGGTCTAAAGTCCAATTTCCAAAGTGCAACGTCTAAAAGCAACTCTAACTCATACATCAAATTTAGTGTGATTTTCACACCAAATTTAGTGTTTTGGTGTTTTCCATCTCCAACCCACAACACTAAATCTCACACCAAAAAAAATATTCTTGATTATTATATTATTAAACTTAAGATTCTTTTATTATTATATTATTAAATTTAATTATGGTTAACCGGTTTAACATAGGTTTAATCTCGGTTTAATCTCAAATCAATCATTAACCAGTTTAACCAAATTTAATTTCGGTTTAATCTCAAACCACTCTTAACCGGTTTTAATTAATCCTTAATTAATTTCACTAATCCCATCGGTTTAATGTTTTCAACCTTTTGTTGGTTTAATCTAGCCAACATTTTGGCGACAAAAAAAAAAAAAAATTCAACCGACATTCATCTTCTCTGATGAGATCGGTACCTCCGGCCGTCACTTTCTCTGATCAAACCGACGACGAATTCTCTGTTTTTCTCTTCCTCTTCTTCTCTCCGATCACACATATGTTTCTCTTCTTCTCTCCGATCAAACATCTGTTTCTCTTCTTCTCTCCGACCAAACATTTCTCCGGCCAAAACGATTTCAATTTCATCTGTTATTCTCACCGATCTGGCCACAAGTAGTTCCGAATCGCCTGAATTCTTCAAGGCGCCACCGGATCTGCAAAGAAAAACAAAAAAAAATTAAAATTGAAAACATCAGATTTTTGGCGTTGCCGTCCGGTTGGAGAAGTCACCGACGCCAAATTTGGCGTTAGGCGTGGTGAGCAATGGCACGCCAAATATAGTGCCGCACTGTTCAAGAATCTCCAAAAATAGCGTTTGGCGTAGACTTTGCCGTCGGGTTGGAGGTCTTCCACACCAAAAATGGTGTTTGCCGTCTCTGGTTGGAGATGGCCAAAGATCAACTTCAATGTGACGCTATAACACCAAATTTGGTGTGTTTCTTCTCCACTGGAACTCTATATCTCACACCAAATAAAATTGTTTAGTGTTTTCTTTTGTAAATAGTATCACACCATATTTGGTGTGATACTATTCACAAAACATTAAAAATTAACTATTATTATATTAATTTTCAATTTTAATAATTTAATTAAATTTTTGTTTAGATAAAGATAACATCAATATTTTTGTATCTTTTTAGTTTTAATAATATAAATTTGTAATTATAATTAACATAAAATTTAATATTCTAATTCTGAAAATTTTAACATAAAACTTTAATATACAAAATATCTAAAGTAATATACTAATTCTAAAAATTAATATGATGTAATTTATTTTCTGTTATTTTTAATTTATCGATTGTAATCTTTTTTTCTTATATCTTATTTATCAAACTATTAAAAATAAAAAGAATCTTAAATCTAATAATATAATAGAAAATATATTTTTTAGTGTGAAATTTAGTGTTGTAGTTGGAGATAAAAAAAATAATTAAAACACTAAAACATTAAATATAGTGTGATTTAAACACTATATTTGGTGTTGTGGTTAAAGTTGCTCTAAAAATCCAAAGTCCAACGTCTAAGGGGGGTTTATTCAATTATGATTTAGGTAGAGTTTTAATGACTATAAGTATTTGAGAATTTTGTTAACTCTTTACATACTCTAGAATCTTCTAAAATATTTTTTCAAAGTTTTTCCATATTCTCACAGATTTTAAAATATACTATTGTAGAGTTTTGTTAACTTGTAATTACTTTTGATATTATCTTACCTTTTATTAATATGAAATAATAACAAAATCTTTTCTCTGTTCCAGTTTATATAAAGAACGATATCATCATTCTCCTATTAAAATAAAAAATATTTCATCGTCAAGTGATTAGTTCTCAAATATTCTTCTTCAAGTTCAGAGTCTGCATCACCGCAGTACGTATATTTATGTTTATTTTTTCTCGAGTATAAAGTCACGTTCTCAAGTATAGTGATGTTCTCAAACATAAAGTCATCTTGTTTTATTTGTTATGCATGATTTCTCAAACAAAAAAAAATCAAATTGTTTGGATCAAGGCTAATTGTAGCACCTAATAAATTTTTTTTTCAGACTATTTGTTTTATTGTTTTGGTTTTCTGGTTTTTTTTTGTTTTTTTAATCTTGCATCATCACTTTGCTTTATCAATAATACTTTTTTATTTTTAATGAAATTTTTTAACCTATTAGTCAATATATTATTTTGGAAGGTGTTTAACATGGAGCGCATTGTTGAAGAAGAAGATAAACTACACGACAGAGAAACAATTGAAAAAGAAGATGATGAGTCAGATTTGGACATTATGATTTTATTATTGGAAAATATAGCAACAGCGAGTGCTCCTATCGAACGTCCAATTGCCGAGCCGTCTCAAAAGCTGGTTATAGTTATATCCAAAATGCTCTTACAAATAATGCCCAACATTTCCGACAGTTGTATCGTATGGGTCCAGACGTATTTCATACACTGTGTGATATTATAAGAGTGAAGACATGGCTAAGAGATACGCGGTATATATGCGTCGAATAAATTATGGCTACGTTTTTACTCACAGTTGGCCAAAATTCAAGATATTGTTACACAATGGACACATTTAAGCGATCGAGTTATTGTACAAGCATAAATTTTCATAAGGGACTTGAGGCATTAGCTTTCCTCGCGCCAAGTTGGATGGCGAAACCTGAAGATAGAGCACCTGCAAAGATAAGAGACAGTACAAGCTTTTACCCTTATTTCAAGGTATTTATTTTAATACATTTTTTTATTTATTGAGATTGACTAGCATATATAACTTCTATTAATATATATATATATATATAGGATTGCATCGGAGCCATTGATGGAACACACATTTTTGCGATGGTACCAACATGTGATGCACCTAGTTACCGTAATCGTAAAGGGTCAATATCACAAAATGTTCTAGCTGCTTGCAACTTTGATCTAGAATTTATATATGTTCTTAGTGGATGGGAAGGTTCAGCACATGATTCAAAAGTACTTAATGATGCTTTAACAAGGAACACTGGCAGACTACAAGTTCCAGAAGGTATTTTTTTATACGTATCCATAAGTTCTTCTATATATAATATAGAATAATTATAGGCTTTATTACTTTTATGTTGTTTATACGACTATTTTATCTTGTATTGGTTGCCTTGTAGGAAAATTTTATCTAGTTGATTATGGATTTGCAAATCGCCGCAAGTTTTTAGCTCCATTCCGCAGTACTCGATATCATCTCCAAGATTTTAGAGGGCAAGGCCGCGATCCAAGAACCCAGAATGAGCTATTCAATCTACGTCATACCTCTTTAAGGAATGTCATTGAAAGAATCTTTGGTATTTTCAAATCTCGTTTTCTAATTTTTAAATCTGCACCTCCATTTCCTTTTAAGACTCAAGCGGAACTAGTGCTTGCTTGTGCTGGATTACATAATTTTCTTCGTAAGGAATGTCGGTCAGATGAGTTTCCTCTGAACCGAAAGCATCAAGAGAACAATGAAATCGATGAAGAAAACAATTATGAAGAAAATGAAGATATAGGAACTCTCGAATCTCAACAAAGAGAATATGCTAACAATTGGAGAGACACAATAGCTGATCATATGTGGATGGATGCTACCGGAGCTTGAAGTCAGAGATGATTGAATTGGCTTTTGTTTTGGGCATTTGATGAAACAATTTTCGGTTTATTGTTGACTTATTTGTTCATTTATGTTGTTATGTTTTTTAGGAACTTTCACGATAAAGCTTGGATTGAATACTTTGTTGTTTTGAGTATTAATATGTTTTGAGCATTAATATGTTGGTGTAATATACTCTCTTTAAGGCTCGTTTGCAATGGAACCATCATATTCCCTTCCAAGAACTTTTTACCTTCTATGGATGGTCGAAAGCATGAATGGCTGCAGATCCAAACGGCAAGGTGACAACAAAGAGGTCACTTCCGCAGAGAGACGTGAGAAAGAGGTGTGATGGAGTGAGCAATATCGCTGCAGATGATGAAAAGTTCCTGGACAATCACGGTTGGTGGAATGAGTTGATCAGAGGATTATTCAGAACTGGGATACTCCATGACTCAGTATGTAAGTCAGTGGCTCTTGTTGCTAATTTTATTCGTTTTGATGGCTTTATATGGCTTTGTTCGGTAATACTCTGTTGAATTGAATTATTTATAAAAATAGATATAACTTTGAAAGTAATTGAAAATATCATGTCAACCTCTAGTATTTTTAAAAAGTTTCTATATGAACAAAAAACAATCAACTCAATTAACCAATAATACTAGATTTTAATCTAATGATAAAGTCACTTAAATTCATTTTATTTGAATAACACATGACTTTGATTGAGTTTTTTTTAATCTTGAACCAATAACTCATGACTTTAAATGATTGTAAACAAAAATTAAAACTACCAAAACCAATAACACAATACTTTAATAGAGTTTTGGAAATTCCAGATTGAATAACAGTAAACTTTCTAAAACTTTTAACTTTTTGAAAATCATAAAACCAATAAACCCCTCTAAGGCCCCAAGTCCAACGCCCAAGGCTTAATATCTAAAATCCAAGGTCCAAAGTCCAAGGTCCAAGGTCCAAGGCCCAAGATCCTAGACGCGAGGTCTTATGCCTAAGATCCTAGGTTCGAGGGCTAGGGCCCAAGCGATAAATGTCAGTCAGACTCACAGCGCAACTGCTGCAATTCACTTCAATTAATAACGTGCTCGGGTTAAAAAAAATTAATAACTCAAATCGTATGGTTAATGAATCAAATTTCGGAGAGTATCGACCATCGAGTTACTGAGAGATGAGTAAATTAAATTAGATGAGTAAATTTAAGGACATTACATACACAAACATTACAATACAGGAGAGGTGAGTGAAGAAAAAAAAGTGAGATGCAAATTGTCACGATTAAACCCCTAATCGACTTCAACAGTACAAGGACACAAAACCTTCACAAAGATTATGATTCCTTACCAAACATAGTCTGAGTCTTAACGACAAAGCTTTGGGTGTTTCATAATTTAGAGTAGTTGTTCCGCCATGGACAACCTCCTTCAAATGCATTCTCCAGAACGTCTTCCATTCTCTTTGCCAAGATCACCTGTTTCCACCATTCATACCAGTTTTATAACTTTTCAAAACTGAACCAGAGTAGCCTAGAGCAATGTTTTTACTCTTTTGACTATGTGTTTCAAGAACAAGACTAAGATTGAGGTTAACAACTTACTTCCAGACTGGAAAGTACAGCCGCGGGTACTTCAACTAAGTCTTTCGAGTTCCTCTGCGGTAGAATCACTCTCTTGATACCATACCGGTGTGCAGCCAATATCTGTTCATAAATTTAAACCGTCACTCTTAATATAAACTTCAGGTACTTAAAAATGCCTTGAAAACCATGAAGATTGTTTCCAATTTCAGTTTTTTTTACCACATGTGAAGCTCCGGGATGTTAGCTTACCTTATCTTTGATGCCACCAACGGGTAGGATGAGGCCTCTGAGTGTCATTTCTCCTGTCATGGCTGTGTCTGCTCTAACACGTTTCTGACTGAATAGCGAAACCAGAGCCGTCACCAAAGTCACTCCCGCTGAAGGTCCGTCTTTCGGCACTGCACCAGCAGGAAAGTGAATGTGGATGTCTCGCCCATTAAGAACATTCATGTCACCTGAAAATGCCAGCTTG
Source organism: Cardamine occulta (assembly GCA_028015245.1). NCBI lineage: Eukaryota > Viridiplantae > Streptophyta > Magnoliopsida > Brassicales > Brassicaceae > Cardamine > Cardamine occulta. The sequence goes on from CM051384.1 coordinate 659,618, forward strand.
AAATCCATCGCTCGGGCTCTTACCTATAAAACATCATTAGATGATCAACTATAGAGTTCTGAAGTTCTTTTCTACGTTCTGAATAGTAGATGCAGAGGAATGGGAAAGGTTTTACAAGTGAAGATGTTTACCCATGTGAGAGCTAACTGAGCAGATTCTTTGATCACATCTCCGAGTTGGCCCGTCAAATGCATCTCGCCTTTTCCCACCATAGATGTAGCCTCCACGAACTGGACCTCTCCACCAAAAGTAGTCCAGACTAGACCCACAGAAACGCCAGCCGACGCCACTCGATCAGCCGCTTCACTGTCATCAAACCTTGGAGGCTGCATGCAATGCACCCACAAAACAGCCATGTGGTTAAGTTCCAAAAATATCATGGTTGTATCAGAATCTAAAACAACCTCCATAGGCTTGCGCACCAAAAATAAAATTCCACTATACAAATATTTAGAAGTGAACTGAAGAGAGTTTTACCCCAAGGATTTTTTCAAGCATGGTCTCATCCACCACCAAAGCTGAGGGGCTCTGGAAGGTACTTCCAATCTCATGATCATTTACACCCATTGGAATAACTTCCATTTCCACTTCGCCTCCCTCGGTCATTCTACCATTAAGCAGAGGAGAGGCAAGTTTCTGCACATCTTTGCTCAATGGAAGAGTTTGTTCATGCTCTGCAACCATCACAGCAGCTGCACGAGCCAAAGCAGCCAAGTTTCTCTGTAGACTACGAACACCAGCTTCCCTTGTGTACCTCTGGATTATATTTTTTACCATAGCCTGTGGCAAGTATACAAAGAAACTGCATAAGCGCATAATAGACAGTTATTGGCAACACATCAAAACTTTGAAAATAATAAAATACCTCTGGAATCTTGAGGAACTCAGAACTAAGTCCATGCTGATCTAGAACTCGAGGAATCAGATGGCGCATTGCTATCTTAAGCTTTTCCTCTTGCGTATAACCTGGCAACTCAATTAGCTCCATCCTGTCTAAAAGAGGAGGTGGAATAGGCTGAACCCTATTTGCAGTCGCAACAAAAACCACCTTTGATAAGTCATATGGAACATTCAGATAGCTATTTCTTAAGTTAAGGGTAACTGTTGAGTCCATAAAATAGAGTGGAGAACTAAACCAAGCATCATCTGTGCATCTATGCAAGAATATAGTTATTGCCTACAATTTCAAGATTTAGAACTCGTGCAAGAAACTTTCAACAAGCCTAACAAAGTTTGGACGCTGAAACCACAAATATTTATTGAAGAAGAAAATATGATCGGATACTGATCACTGAAAGATTTGTTCTGCTCTGGATCCAAAACCTCCAGCAGTGCCGAAGCTGGATCACCCCGAACATCCGAGCCGGTTTTGTCAATCTCATCCAACAGCATAACTGGATTGCAAACACCAACCCTCTAAAATCCAAAACATAGAGCGAAACTCTTAGTGATATCATATAACAAACCATCTAACATGATCGTAATCAAACAGAACATTCACATATTAGAAGATCTACACTGCAGTTTTGCCAATGCACGTTCAGAAAAGCTAGGCACAAATCGCTTTTATCATCTATAATACTTTATATCACTTACAATTGTCAAGATTAAACACACACACACACAGCGATCAAGCTTATCTGCTACATCTTAGTTTCATTTTCAAAAAAAATCCCCAAGTTTCTTTAAGAGTTCTTTCTTCGGCATAAAGTAGATATGTCTCCTTAGAAAACAAAAAAATCACCTTTAACCCATCAATGAGGCGCCCTGGCATGCTTCCTATATAAGTCCTTCTGTGTCCTCTAATGTCAGCTTCATCTTTCACACCACCCAAAGATAAGCGAACAAATTTTCTACCCAATGCAGCTGCAATAGATGATGCTAAAGATGTCTTGCCCACTCCTGGTGGGCCAACAAAGCACAAAACTGGGCCTCTCGCATCTGGTTTAAGCTGCAATGAAAATGTTTCAATCAAGATAAAATCAGAGGACCAGAAACTGAAGATGGGTCATCTCAAACCCAGAAAGAGAAAGACAAACAAATGACCTTTCGGACAGCCAGATACTCAATGATACGTTGCTTGACCTTGGCTAAACCATAGTGATCAATATCAAGACTTTCTTTTGCTGCTTTTAGATCCAACTCATGTTCTTCGCTTGCCTTTTCCCAAGGAAGATCAGCCAACAGCTCAAGGTAAACTCGTGAACTGTTATAACCAGGTTGCTGAGGTTGCATCTTTTTTAGTCTCCTGCATTAGGAAAAAATAAAGAAAATTACTACTAAAGAATTTATGAATTCAAGTTGGTCAGCAGTTGTCCTCTAGCACAGCATACCTCAATTCTCTTTGAGCATGCTTCCATATGTTTGACGGCATTCCCGCAGCTTGCATCTTTCTTTCAAGTGCAGCTACATCATCTTCATCGTCATCGTTGTCACCAAGCTCCTCTTTAATAGCTCTCATCTACAAAAACCAGTTTCCTTACTCTGTGTCATACCACTGAAGGACAATAACCTCTCAGATTGACAATGAGCGACAGAAGAAACCAACCTGCTGGCGCAAGAGATACTCCTTCTGTGACTTTGACAACTGGCCCTCCACCTTCTGAGTAATCTTCTCTGCCACGCGAATTGACTGCCACAAGTAAACATCAACATGACCTCCTAATGCCAATCAAAAAATATAGGACAGATATCATAACTATGTGAATATCAACAGCTAACCTGCAAATGGCGATCAACTAGTTCAGTAGCCTTTGAAAGTCTTACTTTAAGGTCAACTGAATCCAGCATAGATAGTTGCTCTTCAAAACTCATCTCAAAGCTAGCGACAAATATGTCGGCTAGTTTATGAATAGGAACTGTCTCCAAAAGAACTTTTGTCCTTCCACCAGTTTTTTGTTTCTGAAACAAGAATCAATGCATGACTTAGTACTAATTCAATTAAGAATCATCCAGATTTCATCAGATTGAAATAAACAATTGATCCCATGGATAGAACCAAAAAATCCCCCAGAGAAGAATCATTTTCATGAAAACAGATACTTCAGTGTTGTCAAGTTGTTAATTAATCTTGGAAACTCTAAAGGAAGAACCAAAAACAGAAAGTCATTTCAGTTTCACTTAAGTTACCTGCTCAAGCACAGAAACCAGCTCCATAGCAGTGGTCTTAAACTGGCGTGACAAGGCTACAAAATCTGGGTCTTGTTCCACTTGCTCCAACTCTGCATATGGCCAGAAAGGGAACCAGCTAAAGACATCAGTGGACTAGCACGTAGCAAAATGCAACAGAGAGATAAAAGATAACAGAACCTGAAATAAGCGGGAAAAACTACCCTTAAACAAGCTCAAACTCAACTATTATCTTTGAAAAGCACAAACGTGTCTAAATATCATGAGCTTACATCTAAAGAAATTAAAGCCCCAGTGAACTCAAAAGATAAAATATAAGTAAAACAAAATCTCAGTTATAGGTCCTTATGATAAAATATAAGACAAACGAATTGCTTGGACAGAAGAACGATTTGACACCAGTGTCACTAAAAAACTGAAAGTGAAATAATATATCTTACCTGCCTTTGTCATCTCGAGCGATGTAATCCGCGCAACTGAATATGGTCCTCTTTTTCCAAGCTCCTGAACATTAAACCGGCTCAAACCTTCAAGGACAACCACATATGTCACCCTTCCACTTGGTTTCTCTACCCCCCTTGAAAGATGAAGAGCACGAGCTGCCACTCCCCTGCATATTAGAAAACAAGATATTCAAACCAAAGTAGAAATCAGATCGCAAGAAAATCTTGAGGCACTTCATAAACTCAGGAATCACAGCATTCAAATTAACCTTACTAAAATATATTATGAAATCACAGCCTATCCGGTGCAAAGATAAAACGAACCTGCCATGCCATTGAACTTCTTGCTGATCTTTAGCATCAGACTTCTGAGCATCTGTTGTACCAACTAGAAATTTCAAGCTTCTAGCTCCAGAATCACTTCCAGCACCTAAGCAAAAGAAACCAAATCAACACAATATCGAATAAAATTCATCCGGTAACAAATCAACTTCCCAGTACCTGGATTAATCATTGTCCCAATTGAAGAACCCTCAGCATCATCTCGAACAGGCAAAATGCCAATTAAACCCTTCTCTTCTTTCTGCCATAGCTCTTGCTCCACAAGTGTGACACTAAATTCGAGAAACAAAGTAACCAAACCGAAAACGTCAATTGAAAATCCATAGTAGAAAATCATGATCACGATTGTATAGTAACTCTAATCCAATTCGATTAGGGTTATCGATATGATGTGCATGTAAACATGCAACCTATTACGATCAATACAACACAAAATTAAACCCTAACTCACGGATTTTGGCTTCGAATTGGCACAATTCGATTCTTGGGACTGAATAAAGAAACAAAACACAGTCCACAGGAAGAAGACGAAGAAGAAGAAGAAAATGATCGAACCCAAAGAGCTAATACCTGCTATGAGAAGTACAACGGATTCGAATAATGGCGCCAGGTAAGAGAACCTTGTTCCGGAATGGAAGAATCGCTAACCTACTCGGTAGCTCCACAGTCTCCGCCATTAACGTCTCCTTGGAGAAATGGTATCGATTTGATCGTCCTTATATTACAAATTTACAACACCGACGCGGTTTTATCGGTCTTCACTATTATGATGAAATTTATATTTAGTCCTTATATTTTTATTTTTATTGCTTAAATTCCCGTATAATTTCAAAATAAGCGATATATACTTTTCCTGGAAATCAGGTTTGCTTTTTTTCCTCTAAATTAGGTTGAATTTGGTATTTTGGGGGGAAATTCAATTGAAAAGAAGATGGATCAATTTGGTATTTCCACAAAAACTGTCACTTGAAAAGAAGATGGATCAATTTAGTATTTTGTTGAAATACCGAGACTATTTGGAAATTCTTTGATAAACTCACAGCCGTTGGATCTTTTCTGATAAGATGGGTGGGACAACCCGTGGCATCAGGTAGACAAAGGAAGAGCAGAGTTTTGGGCCCCATGCTAATTTAATGCCACGTGTCAGATAGAGATAAGGTATCCACAGATATTCGATACGGTTTTTTTTTTTCTGTATGTGCGGTTACAAATTTATTTTATTTTATTTATTCTGAAGGTTTTGGATGACAGAACTACATCAAGCACTTATAGTATAACAAAAACAAAATTGTGATTTAAAAATCTATATAAAAATGCATGTTTTAATTATCAAAAAATTAAAAGTATGCATGGTTTGCGACGAAAAGTTAATTTATGTGATTTTCGTGGCCCTCTTGACTAGTCGACCACAAGAGAAAATAGAAATAAACAAAATATCGGACCTCTCTAAATATTTTACATTTATACAGAAGCCCAATTACATTTTCAGCCCGATATTGGCATTCTGTGCGGCTCACGAGTCACAACCCAACTTAGTGGATGTTTTTTTTTTTTTTTTTAAATATAGACGTTCGGTTTGGATCTTTTAAGTTTTTGAGTTTTTTGACCAGAGGTATAAGTTCTATTCAGGTATTTATAAATTTTGAATCAAGTGAAGGTCGGTTCTTTCTGGGTTTCTGATCGATTCGGATTGTATATGAAATATGGTCCTATCTATTTTTTCGAATACATCTCGGTTCGGACTATTTTAATATAAAATATTCAAAATTATCCAAAGTAACCTAAAAATCATTCGAAGTAACCTAACCGGCAATAATAAATAAAGAAGTAAGAATAAGTCTAGATCTAGTTTTCTGGGTTGTATCAAATACTCATTCGAGTTTCGGGTATTACATGAACTGAACCTAAATCCAAACATGTCAAATCCGATAGGGTATTATGTAGAATCGTATCCGATCCAAATCCGGTTTTTCGAATTAGGTTTGGTTACGAATTTTTTTTTGTCCAGGCCTTATACTACGATTATTAACAACCCGAAATGGTGGTTTGGAGGAAAGTGAAAATAAAATTAACGAATCTTGAAAGGCGAGAATTCATTCAGAAATTTGAAGAAATCATGCACTTTTGAAACAAACTGCGTCATGAGAGACAAGTGTTAACATTTCGCACCCATTAGAATATAACTATTTTCTTGTGAAACATTTTATGATTTTTTGGTCGATTCTTCACAAATATTACACTATTTTTTTGTCATCAATATCAGGTTTGAAACTGAATGGTAACATAATGTAACATCTTCTGAACTTCAATCCACTATTTTTTGTCATCAATATCGGGTTTGATTTCACAAACACTTCACCATCATGTCACTTCTCCTAAAAACAAATTCTAACGTGGCAACTAACTCATCAATTGTTAACGATTTGACTAACCGTAGTAAAATTAACGTATGTTTTTGCCAATTTACATTTAATTCGTGTATGAATTAGCTAAAAAAATTTAGTTGGTATATGACAAACATGTTAAAGCGTCGTTTGCATTTGCATTATATGTAGGATTTGGTAGCTGCGCTTGAAAGATATGGGCCTCTATGTTTCAAAACGCGACCATAATAATGTGTCGGTCTAATCTTCAACCCACGAGTTTGAGTTATTTTGTCGGGCCAATCGTAAAAAATCCAACGCCCAAAGTAGTGGCAATTTCAAGTTAAGTTTCTATTGTTGAAGTCTAATCTTCACCACATAGAAAAAAACCAATAATTTGTTACTCAGAAATGCACAGAAAAAACTTGTTCCGAAAGCAAGATTCATAGAGAATATATGAATCATTTTCATGAAACCAGTTAAAGACTCAAATTTGCTTCTACTTAATGTTTATGATTGTCACGAACACGATTCCCTTTTGGCATGGACAATGAGCAACGACATTTAATGGCATTTACCAAAATCTCCATGACCAAAAATCACATTGTAGAAAGAGAAATTATCCCAAACTTGAGCTAAACAGTGCTCTTTATTCTTCTAACGGCCACATTTGATCGGTCCATCCTCACCGAACACGCGGCACGTTCTTATCACTCCGTTCTTTTTACTCATTCCCACGTGCTATTCACACGCTTGCTTCTGCGTATAATCTGTATCATGTTCATTCATTTTCCAAAAGTCAAGTTCTCACCTATTTGGATGTCCATTGGTATAAAGAAATTTTTTGAAATTTTCCAAGAATTCAAAAAATAGATAGTATGTATTATATAATGTTATACAAAACACGTAGAATTCTATTTGAAAAAAAAATAGCATTTTACAAGAAAATATGGAATTCTATGTTACATAAAATTTATTTTATGTTTCAACAAATATAATTATATAGGTGATAAGATTATTCAATATTTAAAGAAGAGAGGATCAAACAAAAATGCTAGAAACGGAATGAAGATTGGAAAGAAAACAAAAAGATGAAATATGTCTTCACCTTTACCTTTTCGGAGAGAAAATTAAACATTTAAAAAAAAAACTACAAGAGAATTGTGTAATCGTCCACTTCACCCTCAAATTCAAATACGTCAATAACCACATTTTGTAGATTTAATGGTCATTGACCTAATATTCTCTCATTTTATGTCTACACACCAAATTATCCTTTTTATCTTTTAGATTTCTTCATGTACCTGAATTTTTTATTTGTTCATAAGTTACTTACTAAATTTGTATGTTTTTTTTTATATTTCACATACAAATGACAAATAAGACTGATTGTTATAATTAAGCTCTTAGATTTATAGAAACCCCAAAAAGGATACTTACACTGCCAGCATCGGGGCTTAAAGAGCAATAACTAATTTATTTAGTTTGATCATATAAACCAATGTAATCTCGTAGTTTTTACATGTAAGCTAAGTAACTATTATACTTTGATGTTTTAAATATTATTTTTGAGATGTACAGATAAAGGTAAATCAGTCCTTCTCCCACCGTCGAGATTCAAACTTGTGACATTGGAGAACTTTTTCTTTAGGCGATCCCCAATTGGGCTACTTGAGGGTTAATGACCTTGATGTCTCTTGTTTGATTAACCCATAATTTTTTGTTAAAACTTGTTGGATTTAAATTATTTGGCCATACCATAAAATATGGTTGGTCCTTGGTCCCCCTCATAAAGGGTTACAAGAATTTAAAGAGAAGTAGAGGATGGATTGATGGTTGAGAGAATCTAACAATAACAACAACAAATAGTATTCTTATTTAATGGTTTTCCTTCTTTGCCTTATCCCCCATCTTCAAACTTCTCCTTTTATTTTTCCACCATTATCACTTTTCTTTTTTGTTGAAGATTTGGTATAGATATTTCAAATCTTACATTATACTTTTTATATGGTACAGAACAAAGTATATATGTATTCTAGTGGTTTTATTGGGTCTATTGAAATGGATGAGCAATTTTCAGTGGACATATTAGTTAAAGATGCTTTATTTTTTTGTCAGATATGATAATATAAATTATGAGATTTTATAGTTATTATTAATTTTGTTTCTGTTAAAATACATAATTAAATTATTGACCATACACCTTTCGAAAGAAACCTAAATTCAATGAAAACAATTTAACAAAATGATGAATAATATTTCCAGACCAAAAGAAACTGGTAAGTGGTATTTATATTTATATTGTTATAATAAAAAGGGCCGTTTCAAACTATTTGGAGTTCTGTTTCAAAAAATTATTATTAAAAGTATGTTTTGTGAGCTATAATAGTTTTAAGAAATAAATGTCCATTTGTATGTATATTTTAATTTTTTTAAAAAAAAATTATAGGCCCCAATATATGTGTATTTTTTGAAAAGAAAAAAAAAAACTTAAAATTATAGGCTCCAATTTGTTGTTTGTATCGAAATCATGTTCGACCATTTGCATTTGCACTAACACGACGTGTAATATCTATGTATGTTTGTTTTCATGAGTATTCAAACTTGTTATTGCATTTACATATATCCAAGACTCGGATGCTTCAAACTCGAAATGGATCAAACTTGTTCTTAGATTAAAAGTCAAATTTTATCTAGATATATTGAACTTGTGATTGTAGTTTTGCTGTTATTGTTTAGGTTATGGTAATCTGTACAATATACTTTTTTTTAAGAGGAAAATTATGATATTGAGGTGTTGGATTTTATTTTGGGTTAATACCAATTTAATATGAAAATCGATTCAAATATGCAAAAAAAAAAAAAAAAAGTTGGCATTGTCTTTCAAGTTCCACCAAATATGTACCTTGTCTGTCTCGTCTCTGACCATCCTGCGAGGAATCATTAGTCTTGGAAATTCAAAAAAGTGGGTCCAAAATATAACATTATCAAACTAATTGACCTTCATACTCCAACATATTTAAGTTCATATTCGTCAGAAACTAAAAACATATATAGAGATACACATAAAGATGATAAAGATTTTCGGTTCCATTTGATGATAATGATGATGAGTAAGAACCCGTATATATATATATATATATATATATATATATATATATGCAATTGACTTGTGATGATGACGAATATAAGAATCCATATATATATAAAGATGAGACATAAATTGAGGGAGAGAATTGATTAATTAGTTTGGTTTTTCTTGAAAGCTACAATTTGGCTAACTTCCGGAACCTTTTGATTATAATAATGCGAGGAGTTAGAAGGAACTAATAAAACAAAGTGTGTACAAAAACGCTTAATTTGCTTGATTAAAGTGTATTTTAAACTAAACTTTATTTTGTTTCTACATATTACAAAAACAAATTACAGTAGAACATCTATAAATTAATACTCGACAAATTAATAATCTCTCTAAATTAATAAATTATCCCGGTTCCGAGTTGGGCCGGTGTAATAATTGACACATTTCGATAAAATAATAAGATAATAATTTTTTTGAAATCTCTATGTAAATATATGGTCCCATTAATAACATAAATTAATAATCATATAAATTTATTGTATATATATAAGATATTTTAATGAAATATGATTCTAATGTTGTTTATTTATTCGTAAATTTGTAATTTTGTTGGAGTTTAGCTCTATTTTTAAAAAAATATCTAAAATATATGATATTATCTTCTCAAATTGCATCAAAATTGTTAAAAAATATTTATACATGCAATGATTATTTCCTAATGTGTAAATGCATTAAAACACATCTAAGTATTGTTTTCATTTTTCTACTTTTTATATAACATTTTTTGAAATTTGGAAAAACTCTTTATAAATTAATAATTTATTAATTTATCGATAAATTAATAACCTCTATAAATTAATAAAATTCTCCGGTCCCAACATTATTAATTTATAGAGGTTTTACTGTATGTATGATACACATCATATGTAAATGATCTTTATTTTTGCTAAGTGAACAAATTGAATTTGGTTTTCTTGATCTGATTTTTCGTGTAAATGTCTAAAAGAAGTTCTATTGGTCATTAATTAATCAATATAATAGAGAAACCAAATGCTAATTCCTTACCATTCACATGTTACCACTCACATGTCACCATTTTGCATTAAATTGAACCGTTAATTTATCTTTAAGTATTGTAATATTTTCGTATTTAGTTAGGTTCTTACGTGAGGCCATGACCCAAGGCACAAGCCACACCTTTTGGAGAAAGAAAAAACAAACAGCCAAATAAAAATTTTAAAAACAATAATACAAAATTGACTCTTCTTTTGTACTACTACTCATATTTTCAACAAACAAAGATGGGCTCATTAAACAGTAACCAGGAAATGAAAAAATAATGAATTGATAGGCTCAACATCCAAAGTAAAGTTGATGCTATAATGCCTTTTGCTAAACAAAAATAAATAAAACAAATCATAATTAGTTTCATTAATCCAGAAGGAAATTTGACTTAGACCAAATCATGTATTGGCTCAAGAGATGCCATTCCCTAACATCAATGTTTTTGCCTACCTGTCTAGCTCTTGCCACCACATTTCTACTTTTACACCGTTTGTCTATATACACACAAATATATAAACAAATATATATATATATATATATATATATATTGTCTGTATGGTCTATTCTCATCTTACTAGCTTATATATATATATATGCTAATTACAACAAAATAAAATGAACTCTATTTATGTATGATTCGATATTTTGATTTTGATGTTAACTCGCATAATATATATGGTATGGATTGTTGCTATGACCATATGATATACACGTATGTATTTGTTTATATATATATCCTTCGTTTTGAAGAAGACGGAAACGACTTTTTGGTTGAGAATGTGAGATTTCATAGTGTGAAGCATTATTATTGTTACTCATGAGGAAACGTGAAGGTGACCAAAAGGGATAATTTTTAAAACGCTAATTAAAGAAAAATAATGATGTCCAATTGTGTATTTTGCATCTAATCAAATCTACGCCTTTGAATATTGACTCTTCTTCTTTCCACTTTTTTTTTCTTCAATTTCTTAATTTCTATTTAACATAAAATAATTTCCATCTTACTATTCTCAATTAATTCACCATTTTTTTCATCATGGCCAACACACAATTCCAACTAAGGCTAAAGTTGCACCTACGTATAGATATCTATGTATGAGATAAACATCAAATAGAAAGTCTTCTAAGTAACGAAAAACATCTCTTAGCATACACATGTATTACTTGTTGTGTTCACCAAATTACTCTCACCCTAGATATACACTCAGTGTTCTTGAAGATGCCTTGTCACATGCACCACCCAACAAAGATATAAATTTTTCTTTAAAACAAAAAAATTTGACATCATATAAGTTTCGCTAAAACGTCCGACTACATCTAGGTATATATGCATGTCTCTTGGTAAAGAATATATGGAAATCCAAATAATCAAGTGGCACATATATGTATATTTGTGTATAGATATATTTGTTTATTTATATATACTTAAATAGTTTTGCTATATATGTGTATGTATATTTTAAAAGAATATGGAGGCAGTATGAAAAATGAGATTGTTGGGTGAGGAGTAAGAGAGATCTAAAAGTGAGGATAACATGTTTTAGGAAGAGAAGAATTGAATGTTCAAGAAGTTTGCCCAAGAATTCCTAATTAAGTGTGGTGGGCTCCTCTAAAGGGCAAAGAACAAAAGTGTGTGTTGTCTCCATTACTATTTTCATTCATATTTAGTTTTATAACAATCACTACTATTACTCTGTTTTTGGTCAAATCATACACAGATAATACTATTTGTCCAAATCGATTGTTCTACATTAATCCAAATAGACATTGATTTTGCATTAACCAAATTTTTTTCAGCATCACAAATTTTATATAGCAAAATTAGTTTGAACCTTTTTTTTAACCAAATTAGTTTGAATTTGAAAATAAAATTTCTCCTATATATCATCATGATACCTTACATAATATACAATAGTATGTTTCTTCCTTGCCTAATGTTCAAAACTAATGGAAACTTTGGAATCCATTAGGTTAAGCAAGAGCAGCGACCCACCTAATATTATATGCTCATAACTTGCAGATTATTTTGATCAAACTTGTTGATTATCTTTGTTTAGTTGTTAGATTTCTGTTCCATCATGATACTTTACTAAACCCAATAAAATATATTTCTCCATTTATATATATACATATATATCATATACATATATGTATATGTGTTCGCGCGCAAATATATATATATATATATATATATATATATATATATATATATATATCATGTCTTTATCATGGACAAAGTCAGTTACCGGCAATACCATAATTTCTAAACTTCAATCAGGTAACAATAAATTAAATTTGAATTTACCTATTGTATAACGTTGAATAATATGAAGTGTATTTGGTAATAAAAATTTGAAATGTTGACAAGAAAATTTCATGAATAATAGGAGTTGTGGATGATAAATTTACACGAACGTTCGACTCTTTTCGAACAATTTCATAATTTTGATTAATACTGGATTTAAACAAATCTTAACATGGTGAGTTTTGAAATTAAGTAATCTGAAGGAGAATAAAAATATATATTTTAAAAAAGGTTACAAGAAGACGTTGCCGTTTGATAGCATCAAAGCAGCAATGAGCAAATACGATAGAGAGTCTTCTCGAGAGAAAAAGCAAGAAACACCAAAAGGAAGAAAGCTTGAGAAGACAAGATTCAAATTTAGTGATTTTAAATTGCGATTAAGATAGACAAAAGTATCATAAATCCTGATTCTAAGTATTAAGCTTTTTTTTTAATTATAAATAACAAAATATTAATTTTTTACGATTTAAAGTTTAGATTGTTTGCTTTATGCATGCATTTGTAATTAAGGACTACGATTATTTTATTTTAAGAAGATACTACCAAAAACGAAGAAATATGCCGAAATTAACTTTTTTTTTGGGAGTCAAATATGCCGGAATTAACTTTCAAGTTTCAATGGTATGTACTACTACTACTAACTAAGATATTTCATATAAGGCACCCAATATTTTCTTTAAAGCTTAAAAAAAATTCTAGAAAAAATACTTACTTTACTATTACTCCTATTTACATTTACTGATATTTTTCTATTGACATTTGAAAAATTATTTACATTTCCAAATTTCGGATTTGACTGAAATATTATAAAGCAAACTAAAAATGTGATATGCAAATACAATTTTAAATTTAATATTTTCCAACATGTTTAGAAAGTTACCTTTTATATTTTCATAAAAATAGTAAAAAAAAATTCTAAGAAACTGATAATATTGACGAATCTATACGAGTATAATTAATATAGATTAAAAAAAAAACGAAATATCTGTTTCCATTTTAAAAAGTAAATAAATAAAAATCGTAAATAAATAAAAATCTAGATGCGATTCAAATTAGGGCTGGGCAAAATACCCGCACCCGATACCCGTACCCAAACCTGACCCGAAGTAAGCAGTTCGGTTCGGGTACGGGTGTCCCATAATAACCGATCGGATGAAGATTTTTTAGAGATCGGATATCCGTATCCGATCGGGTATTCGAAATACCCGAAATTACCCAAAATTACCCAACAATCGGTTTGATTTCAGATTTATTTTGGGTTTTTTTAAAATTGATTTTGGGTTTTTTATATAGTTTCAGATGAAAATTGACATACCCGATCCAGAACCCGACGGATATTTCGGATTTCAGGTATAACCCGAAAACACCCATACCCGATGGGTGTTTACCCGAACCCAACCTGAAATCTAAAAATACTCGATCGGGTCTAGACCTCTATACCCGAAAACCTCAAATACCCGAAATACCCGATCCGAACCCGATCGGATACCCGAACGCCCACCCCTAATTCAAATATTCAACATTGAGGTTTTATAATAAATGAGAATCATGCTTACTATGTGCAATATACACAAGAGACTTAAAAACTTCAATTTCATTCCTCCTCTCCATCTTCAGTCTTCACCATTAATTTCTTACAATTTTGTAATATCCCTCAAAAAAATAAAATAAAAATCAGAATCCCGAAGCAAAGTTTCAATCTTTCATCACCATGTCCCAATACAATATATACATATCTTTTGTGTGATTTATACATATTAAAGATTCTTATCAAGAAGAAGCTTCCTTCTTTAATTCATCTTCTTCCTCTGTTCATGGCGGTTCAAACTCATCACCATCCTTCTACTCTCTTCTTCCTCAACAGGTCCTCTTATCTCTTCACATATCTTCCACTATATCGATGTATATATAATATATGTATGTCTGTGTTCATATATGTGATGTTTTGATTTTTCAGAAACGGTCAAGAAGGGAATGATTGTTCAAATCAACCACATAAATCTCAGTTTGAATCCATCAACGCCGGTTTGTTTTTTTACTAAATTCTGAATCGATTTGAGATTTTAATCGGTTTATTATCTTACCGGTGAATCTGTTATCTTTTTTTTGGCGGCTAAAAAAACAGGGGTTGATACAAGAAAGCGAGCTAGAGAAGTTTCGTCGGTGATTGATTTAGAAATCACGGCGGCTCCGATGAATCCTCCGCCGCAAACTCCGCCGCAAGTTATTGGCCGTCGACAACATATGAATGTGGTTTCTACTGGTCTTCGTTTGTCTCATGAGCAGAGCTCGAATCGTGACTCGTCTTTTCCGATGATGACTGGAGATCTCGCCGGAGAATTCAAACGCCAGTCAGATGAATTAGATAGAGTTCTTCAAATCCAGGTGACTATTTTTATTGAAAACAAAAAACAAATTTGGAAAATTCAAAAAAAATATGTTTACAATTTAAATGGTTTAATGTCATTTTTAATTTTTTTTGATAATTTTGTAAACCAAAATGTGTTATTTTTTTGTTTTAATCATTTGTTTGTTGTTTTTTGAAAATTATTTTTATGTCTAATTTATCGATTTTTTTTATAATTTTTTTTGCAAAGGGAGAGCATTTGAGGCGCATGTTAGTGGAAAACAGTGAGAGTCACTATCGTGAGCTTCTAAGAACGGCGGAAGAATCAGTTAGACGGAGGTTAAGAGAGAAAGAAGCTGAAATCGAGAAAGCCACGCGTCGTCACGCCGAGCTAGAAGTACGTGCGGCGCAGATCGAAACAGAGGCACGTGCTTGGCAAGTGAGAGCTACGGCAAGAGAAGCCGAAGCGACGTCGTTACAAGCTCGACTGCAGCAAGCTGTATCTCACAGCGGCGGTGTTACGGCGGCGGAACAAAAATCGGGAAGCGTAGACGGTGTTGATGAAGCTGAAGACGCTGAATCGGCTTACGTTGATCCCGATCGGATCGAAATGATCGGACCGGGATGTAGGATTTGCCGGCGGCGATCGGCGACGGTGCTGGCTTTGCCGTGTCGTCATTTGGTTCTGTGTAAAGGATGCGACGGCTCCGTACGAGTTTGTCCGCTTTGCCTTAGCTCGAAGAATTCAAGCGTGGAGGTTTTCTTTTCTTGATGGGCCATTCTTTAATGGGCTTATCAGGCCCAATTCAGTGGCATTTTATAATTTACAAACGAAATCTTTATCTCTATATCTAAATTAAATTTATCTTATATAAAATATACTGTTGAGTCTTGAGCTTAATGAAAGCATGAGAGGCTTGATGTACATACCCAACCCACATGCAGTGGCCTTGTTTTTTTCTTTAGAAATTCTTTTGTTTTCGTGGAAAATCGTAATAAATAAACCATAACCATTTGATTTCATTTATTTTACATATAAGACATTTGATATTATATAATATATGTTTTTTTTGTATGTTGATCTATATATGATTAAGGAGCGTAGATTTAGTATTATTTTATAGTTTTTATATTGTAATCATTTTCACTAGATTGGTAGAGGTTTTTATATAAAGCATATTTAGACGTAAAGTTTGTACGATTTAATAAAAGATTTTTTTTGTCTAAGAAGAGTAAACTTGTTTTGTTTGTTTTTGATAGATTTATTGAGATCGAGGTCTCAATAACGATTAGTTTATCTAGAGATTTTTAAACTAAACGAATAGCTTTAAAATTAATTTTAATTTTTTTTTGATATTTTCATAATGAACGGACTCTAGCCTATCAGGATAAGCTTATGCTATTTCAATCTGTTTCTATAAACCTTTTTCATAAAAATAAAAAAATGGGAGAATCTACATATAAGTATATAAATCACATGAGAATAAATGCTATATTAATATGATACATAATCTTTTTAAAACAATATTTCTGAATTCCTTTATCGAAAACCACTTAGTAGATGCTCCTCTAGTCCTTTTCATGAGATGTAAATTCAATTTGGAAGAAACGGAATAATAATAGTGAGAAACTCGTGACTTCCACATAGTGCCATAGCCAAATTAGCCATATACCTACAAGTCTATACGTCATTTCATGCCTTTTCAAACCAATAATAGTCAATCCATGCAACTATTCACCTTTATTTGAAAGTGTTATTTCAAGTAAGAAAACCCCAAAAAAAGTTATACAAGTTGCTCGTATGATTTTATAGATAAATTTTTCATATTTTTTGTTTCTTTTCATCTTATATATATATATATATATATATATGATATGTCTATCTAGTTATACTATTGCATTTGGAAAAAACAAATAACCACGTGTAGAAGAGATAACATAAAGTTACATACTGATTACTGGTGATAAATAATTTCTTTTTGATAAACCTGACTGACTGAAATTAAAAATTGATAAATATGCGTAATTACTTAAACTACACTAGTTCCCACGCATATTTTCTTTCTCATACATATTTTTATTTTATATTTTACTTCATATATAAAAATTTAAGAAATAATTCTTTAAATTAATATTCTAACATTATATGTAAAAGGTTGAGACGAATTATTTATCCACAACAAATTTATTAAAAAATAGACCAAAAAACCTAATATATTGATTTGATTTTTATATAGAACATAAAAACAAATCATAAATTTATTGATCATAGAAAATAATATACATTGTAACTATTTAAATATAATTGAAAAATGATAGTGAGAAATATGATTAAACGTGTAAAAGAAAATGTTAAAAATGTAAGATAAGTAGAAGTTTCATATTATGTAATGTTTATACTTTATGGTTTCTAGAAATTTAATTTGAATTATTTATGTTTACTTGATTTTTAAAATAATTAAATTCAAATTTATCGATTTGGTATATATAATTAATAGTTGGACACATGTCAAATTTTTATATGTTCATAAATGATGAGGTTTCAATCAATGGAGAGTTCTCTTCAACTATTATATATATATATATGAGGATTAGTTATATATAGGTTGACAACAAAACAATTATATATGTATATGTGTAACTTAAATACGATGTTTTAAAAATAGTTAAAAAAATTTTTAGCAAAGCAAATTCATCGAAAAACCAAGGATGTAGTGAGCTAGTGGTTAAATATTTGGAATTAGTTTTATTGTACCCCTAGTTAGGAAAACCGAGGAAATGCATTTCATCACTCAGAGTAAAGATTCTAGACGTTCGGCATGAAGTGGTGAAAGACATTGTTGAGATCCTTTTAAACCAAGATGAATAAACTTATCATTCGACAAATCGATTGAATCATGTCTACAAAGGGTTTCCGAGCTATGCCAAGATCCATCGATAAATAAAGGTGTAAGTTGTAAGATCCATTAGAGAAATGACATCACCTTCAAAATGAGTCATGCCAAACTTCTCCAAATCCGGTGCATATGACACTTTCATCCACTTTTCATTGCAATCAGTTCTAAGGTGAGATCAGAGTCCTTCATGTTGTTTTTAAAGACCTAACATCACCAGAGAATATTAGTTCCTAAAATTACTGTATCAATCGATATTAAGATCTAAATTTAAGTTAAGCTCCACAATGCAACTAAAACACTTAAGGCATCAATCAACTTGTTCATTATACATGTGTGTACTTTTTGTTGCCATCTGCAGTTTCAATCCTGATTTGATTAGAAAAAATGTTGGTGAATTTAATACAAATCCCATTTCTCAAACCTGTTGTATTCTTAGCCTCATCGTAAATGCTACTTGTTACAAGATCCCCAAAAATCAGTTTAGGCATGTAATCGTCTGTCTCCTGGTGTCTCTCTACGGGTACACCACCACCATTGTTATACACACTTATCAAATTGTTATCACAATCGATCATCACTTTGACTGAATTCATCAATAAACTCCTATGTTTCTGGTCCGCAACGTTCACTAGAATTTCATCAAAAATTTTCAAAAATCCAGGGACGTAGCGAACCTCACGATTAACCATGTCTTGATTCTCATAAATCATACATTTTGGCTAACCTTGTGAGTGGAACCAATGAAATTTCCTAAACTTTCAAACATGTTTTAAGATAATGAATCACATTTTGAGAGTGAACAAAACCATTATTCTTTTAGCGAATAGAGGAGGGAAAAACTTCAAGTTATGTTTGGTCTGTTTTAGGCATCACATCATGCTTTTTTTGGTTCAGAACTTCTTGATTGACTTTGACATTCACTTGAACCCTTTGAATGATTTTAAATCTTAGTATTGAAACTTTATTTTTATTTTTGGAGTAAGACTTTATTTTATTTTTATTTTATGAGCAAAATTTGCACAAATCATTGGTCAACTAGCTTGGTTTATAGAAGAAGAAACAAAGTATTTGGAAAGACAAGATTCAAAAAAATACAAGTCTTACTCCAAAAACACATGTTTTGACGGAAGGTTTCATGTTTTATCTTCTTTCATATTATCTAGTTATATAATCGCATTAAAAAAAACTAAAGGTGTAGAAGATATATATACAAAGTTACAAACTGATGATGATAAAATTCTTTTGATAAACCTGATTGCTTGAAATTAAATGTTAATAAATATGCGTAATTAGACATAGACTTTAACGAACAAAAGAAGATTCACTAAGTTAGTGAACCCGCTGCTTTTGTCTCAAATCAGGGAAAGTGGAAAACCAACTCATACCTGCAGATTTTTTTTTTCTTTTAAAAGCTAACTATATTATTCAATTACATTGCTCTCTACCCAAAGTATATGGTAATTACTTAAATTAGTTGTATATAGGTTGGCGACAAATATATATGTGTAACTTCAATATTAGGTTTTAGAAATAAAGTTTTAACCTTTTCTCTAGCTAAACAAATTGATCGAAAAGATACTTTCTTCAAGACTCAAAAAGCCAATCCAAAAGTTTAAAACTTATTTGAGAAAAATTCACATTTTGTGCCCAACCATTTTAGCAAAGATATCCGCACATACATTATTACTACGTAGAATAAAAATAAAGAGAAAAAATTATCAAGCTTAAAGAGTAAAAAAATCTTCAATGTCCGCAGTAAAAGAATGACAATCATAAGAAAATCACCAACAATTAGTGTGGAAAACAGAGGAAATGCACTTCATCACACAAAGAAAAAAAATTAATTCTGCATAAAGTGAAGGAAAACATCGTCGAGATCTTTCTAAACCAAGATGAATTAACTTATCATTTGACAAAGCGATAGAATTGTGTCCACGAAGGGTTTCCGAGCTATGCCAAGATCCAACGATAAATAAAGTTATAAATTGTAACCATATTTACGTACCATCCCTTTACATCTATATTTTGAATCTAAACACTTCTTTTTTTTTTCTCGTACCAAATGTATATAACCTTTTTGTTAATGTGTTTATCTTGAAGCTACGTTTTGTTAATGATATGACTTGGGTGATGTCTTTCTCTGTTTTATATGTAAGGAAAATTCGGGTTCACCCGTCTTTAATAATATGTGTGTTTGATCCATAACCATTAATCATTACTTCTCTTGACAGGTATCACTTGACACGAAACTTGGTTTAAGAGTACTATACTGTGCAGATTGAATCTTAGATCTGACTTTGTTCTCTCAAATCTCTCAACCTCTCGTTTGTTAAGAAAAACAAGAAAGAGACGACGCCCGGAGTTTTACGAGTTCGGAGTTTCCTCCTACGTCTCGCCGGAAGCTTATTCCGGAATCCACTAGATCTTGAACTCAAACTCGAGTTCCTTTATCTCTCTACAATAATTTCTCTCTCTCTGTTACAAAGATTATGAACAGCTCAAAAGAAAAAAACGAAATAAGGAAGAAGATATATTGTATCTAGATCCTTCTCTTCTCACGTGTTAAATGCTCACGTGTCTTCTTAACTTTGACCACTTGCTTAGTCAAGACCTTCCCTTTTGAGTAGAGACTTTCCCACACTTAGACATATTCTTGGTATAAAGGACACAAAACCTTCAATTCTCCACCTTGTCCTTAATACCCTGATCTAGTATAAACTTGGATTCCACTTCCGGATCATGAGCAAACCCGCTCACCTGCTACGCTTCTTGAGTAAACCCACTCAACTTTTAATCCCTGAGTAAACCCACTCAGCTGTTCTTCTCGGAGCTCAAACTCCCTTCACTTCTCTGTAACTCTAAGCAACTCCAAAGCTTCTTGAAGCTTGCTTACAGGAAGAACTTTAGTAAAAATATCAGCTGGATTATAAGCTGTAGCAATCTTGATTACTTTCAACATTCCATCAGTAATTAAATCCCTAATGAAATGAAACTTCACAGCTACATGCTTAGTTCTCTCATGATGCACAGCATTTTTAGCTAAGGCAATTGCACTCTGAGAGTCACAGTATATACTTACAGATTCTTGCTCAAAACCGAGTTCATTCAGCATTCCCTTTAGCCATATCGCTTCCTTTGTTGCCTCGAGTTATATATTCCGCCTCTGTCGTTGACAAGGCTACAACCTTCTGCAAACTCGATCTCCAGCTAATAGTATTACCACCAAGAGTGAACACCAAACCTGTGATTGACCTTCTCTTATCCAGATCTCCTGCATGATCAGAATCACAATACCCTCTTAAAACAAACTCTCCTTCACTCTTATAACACAGCTTTCTCTTTAGGGAACCTCTGATGTATCTCATCACCCATTTTACTGCCAGCCAATGCTCTTTTATAGGTTTGCTCATGAATCTGCACACAAGTCCAACTGCATAAGCTAAATCTGGCCTTGTACAGATCATTGAGTACATAAGACTTCCGACAGCACTCTGATAAGGTATATTCTTCATCTCATCAAATTGTTTCTTCACTTCTTCATCTGTGGCTGTCTTGAGCTTAAAATGAACTCCCATAGGTGTGCCTACACTCTTAGACTGATCCATATTGAAGCTTCCTAACACCTTCAAAAGATAACCCTCTTGTGACACTGTCAAAGTACCTTTCACTCTATCTCTTGTGATCTTCATACCTAAAATCTTTCGGGCATCACCTAAATCTTTCATCTCGAACTCAGAGCTTAGCAGTAACTTTAATTCATTGACCTGCTTCTTATTCTTTGAGGCAATGAGAATGTCATCCACATACAACAAAAGATAAACATAGTCACCACTCTGAAATTTCTTGAAGTAAACGCAGACATCATACTGACTTCTTTCATACCCATTCTTCTGCATAAACTCATCAAATCTGTGATTCCACTGACGAAGGCTTTAGACCATACAACGACCTTTTCAATAAACAAACCTTATCCGGATGTTTCTTATCTACATAACCCTCTGGCTGTTCCATATAAATTTCCTCATCTAAGAACCCATGTAGAAAAGCTGTCTTAACGTCTAATTGCTGAAGCTCCATGTCAAAATGCACCACCATTGACAAGATAAATCGAATAGAAACATGCTTTACAACAGGTGAGAAAATTTCTTGATAATCTACACCTTCTTTCTGAGAATAACCCTTAGCTACCAACCTAGCCTTGAACCTAGGGCCTTCTACTCCAATTATTCCAGACTTTCTCTTAAACACCCATCTGCAACCTATAGGTTTCTGTGATTTTATCCTGTCAACTAGGATCCAAGTTTTATTCTTTCTTAAGGAATTCATTTCCTCATCAATAGCCGATATCCACAAGTCACTATCTGAATCCTCCATAGCTTTTTGAAAACTATCTGGTTCAGGTCTGCCAGCATCTTCTGTTATTAAGTATGCATAACCTGCAATCTCATCAATCATCTCTTCATTAAGAATGTAATCATCAAACTTTGCTGGCATAACAACTTGTCTTCTTGGCCTGTCCCTTGCTAACTGATAGTTTTCCACATCTTGGACCACAGCCTCTGATGTGATTAATTCTTGTTGATTCCCTTGATCCTCTGTTTGATGCTGATTCTCTTGATCCTTTATCTCAGTGACTCCACCTTGAGCTGAATCTTCAGTCTCCTTATTATTACCTGTAGGATTACCACTAACAAACTTGTCAGATAAAAGAAAATAACTGTCAATACCTGATTCGGGCTGATCCTTGATGGCTTTGTATAGAACATCCTCTCTAAAGACCACGTTCCGGCTGATCACACATTTCTTGTCCTCAATCAACCATACTCTGAATCCTTTAACTCCTTCAGGATAACCTGTAAACACCCCTTTCTTGGCTCTGGGTTTAAGTTTTCCTTCATCCGAATGCACATACGCCAAACACCCAAACACTCTAAGACCCATCAAACTCGGTACTGCAGATGTCCACAACTCTTCTGGGATTTGAAAATCAATAGCAGAAGAAGGAGATCTGTTTATCAAGTATACAGCAGTAGAGGTTGCCTCAGTTAAACTTTGTCCAAGGCCACTTTGACTTAGCATGCTCCTCACTTTATTCAGTATTGACCTATTAAGCCTTTCAGCAATACCGTTTTGTTGCGGAGTATAGGTGCAAGTCCTATGCCTTACCATACCTTCCTTCTTACAGAAATCATCAAACCTGTTATTACAATACTCAAGGCCATTATCTGTACGTAGCTTCTTCACCTTTCTCTCACTTTGAGTTTCTACCATTTTCTTCCAAGTAACAAACGCATCAAATGCTTCATCCTTTGTCTTGAGAAAATAAACCCAGACCTTCCTTGACTAATCATCCATGAAAGAAATGAAATACTGACACTTACCGAGACTCAAAGGTACATTTGGCGAGCCCCATAAATCTGAATGAACATAATCCAATTTCTCTTTGGTCACGTCTTTGAGCTATCGAAGCTAACCTTAGCGTTTTCCAATTACACAGTCCTCACAGAAGCTCATCTCGGACACCTTGTCGTTCCCGAAACAACCTTTCTTCATGAGAACATTCAGACCTTTCTGCCCCACATGTCCTAATCTACTATGCCACAGCTGAGTCTGATCAGAATCTGATTTCACTGTTGCAGCTATAACTTCTGACTGTCTTGCAGAACCTTGTAGAATATACAACGACGATCTTCTTATTCCTTTCATAAAAACTATGCATTCTTTAACCACCTTAAGAATGCCATTACCTCCCTTAAACTCACATCCTTTAGCCTCGAGGGTCCCCATAGATATGAGATTTCTTGACATTTCAGGCATATATCTCACATCATGTAAAACAAAGGTTGTACCATCTTGATTCTCAAATCTGATACTACCAATACCTTTTACCTCTGAATGAGAGTTGTTAGCCATTCTTACTTTTCCAGAATTTAACTCCTTGAAGTCTAAGAAGAAATCCCTTCTTGGTGTCATGTGAAAAGAGCACCTAGTATCCATGATCCACTCGTCGTGATCTATATCCTTCTCGCTAATATTAACTTCTGAAGCAATAAGACCAACTAAATCTTGAGCATCGTCTTTAACCAGTGATGATTCACCTTTATCTTGACCTTGAACCTTATGCTTATTCTTCTCAAGCCACTTGTAGCATTGTTTTTTTAAATGCCCTTCTTTACCACAAATCCAAGATATTTTCTTGCCTTCTCTTGATTTCGATCTGGATTTGTTTCTCCCTTTTCCTCCGTGATGTCTTTTTGTTTCAGTTCTGCCTCTCACATACAAGCCCTCACCATTAGACCTTGAACCCAGATTCTCTCTAAATTCTAATTCCTTAGACCTTGCTGCACTCGCGACTTCTTCAAACTTTATCACATCTCTACTGTACTTTAGAGTTTCCTTTAGCAACTCAAATTTAGGTGGAAGTGAGCTTAGAAGCAACACGGCTTGTACTTCGTCTGGAACCTCAATATTAAGATTGCTCAAATCTGCAATCATCTTCATAAAATCATCCACGTTCTGATCTATTGATTTATTATCTTGCATCTTGTATGTATATACCTTGAGCTGAAGATACACACGATTCGGAAGGGACTTAACCATATACAACCTCTCCAAAGTATCCCAAGCTTCAGCTGCAGTAGTACTATGGTTGATCTTTCTAAGAACTGAATCAGAAACATTCAGATAGATCATCATCTTTGCTTTCTCGCATCGATCTAATCTTGACGTTTCTTCTTCGATTTTCTTTTTCTTTGAATCTGGATCAGATTCTTCTTCGGCGGTTGACGTCTTAGACTCCGTCTTCGCCTGCAAAACATCTTTCAGACCTTGTATGCTGAGATAAGCATACATCCTTGTCTTCCAAAGAGAAAAATCTCCAGATCCGTCAAACATGGCTACGTTATGCTTCGAGCCTGTCATCTTGCAGATCGGAGCAACACCTTAAAGGCTCTGATACCAATTTGTGCAGATTGAATCTTAGATCTGACTTTGTTCTCTCAAATCTCTCAACCTCTCGTTTGTTAAGAAAAACAAGAAAGAGACGACGCCCGGAGTTTTACGAGTTCGGAGTTAATTTGTGCAGATTGAATCTTAGATCTGACTTTGTTCTCTCAAATCTCTCAACCTCTCGTTTGTTAAGAAAAACAAGAAAGAGACGACGCCCGGAGTTTTACGAGTTCGGAGTTTCCTCCTACGTCTCGCCGGAAGCTTATTCCGGAATCCACTAGATCTTGAACTCAAACTCGAGTTCCTTTATCTCTCTACAATAATCTCTCTCTCTCTGTTACAAAGATTATGAACAGCTCAAAAGAAAAAAACGAAATAAGGAAGAAGATATATTGTATCTAGATCCTTCTTTTCTCACGTGTTAAATTCTCACGTGTCTTCTTAACTTTGACCACTTGCTTAGTCAAGACCTTCCCTTTTGAGTAGAGACTTTCCCACACTTAGACATATTCTTGGTATAAAGGACACAAAACCTTCATATACATCTTTAAATAGTCGAGCAGCTCAACCTGAGCTAACCGCGTTTGGTAGCGAAGCAGTTTTTACGTAAATACAAGAATCAAATAATCTAGATTGTTTTTTTTTTATAACTTCAAAATTTGGACCAAAATTCTAATTTATGTGGGTTTGGAGGCAGCTTTTAGATTTTTCTTTGGAAATATTCTTCCTCCCAAATAGACTCGAACTCGTGACCTTCTTGTCAGTGGTCTAATTTATTTCAAAGAAATCACTAGATTAAGAGCTACTTGGTTAGATTGATTTTCAAGACTAAATTTACGAATGTATTCCTAATTAAAATGCTTGCTAGCTACCTGTCTATATTCATTCAGATTTCTAATAAAATTTGGTAAGCAATTTTTTTCGATTATCACATCACAAAATGTCGGACCATACTTTATTTGTCATGTTTTCAAACGTGGAAACCCTATATATTTGTCAATAATGACAGCATGGAACATAAGTGACCCAAAACAAAAGACAAAAGGAAATATTAAATTAAACCATAAAAAGAAGGTTGTGAGATGGAACACTATAAATTAGAGGGTCCATGAGGATGTGATGATGCATCGCATAGACAATGATGTGAAGACACGAAGGAACGATTCAAGCTAAAATTCGTAATTTAAGCATATAATTAACCACTAATTAATTCAGAAGAAGAATTAAAAAGGAACTAATCCAATGCTTCGATATATTCCAAGTTTGGTGAGACAACTTTCTTTATGAGTTGCGTCAAAAGACTTTTAAATTTCACGTGACAATAATGCAATCGAACTATTTATATGAAAAAAAAACAATATACAATATGATGTGGCGTTAAAGTGCATTATTCGTAGGCATCTCACAGGACAAGAACATTTATATGATATGCCCAAAACAAAACCAAAATTGGAAATAGACGCATTATTTATTCGTTTAGATTTTCGAACCGTACCACAATAAGAAAGATAGTTTTGAACGAATTGATAAGTTTGTGGTTTGGTTCATAACAAACCGAACTATGAAATATTCATATCGATATTGTTGGATAAACTAAAACGATTAACGCGTTAATACTCTATAATAGTATTACCATATCAACTACAAACTTTTTTGAAATTAGAATTTAATACACGTTAATCTTAGTTTTTTTTTTTAAATAGAATTTGACGTGGACCTATATATAGAGAACATTTTGTGAAACACAATGCCTATTGAAACTCGCAATGTATATTCATTTGTGTGAATATTGTTTTTACAAATGTTTTATTTTATATAATCACAAATGTTTTAAAAAAATGTTAAGAAATGATAGTATTTACAAATAATACGTGTCTTCTTTCACAAAACTAAACATAACCTACCCAATATTATAGAAGTAAAGTTTTGTAAGAACCGAAGACCGAAGCCAATCAAAGACATAATAGTTTTATCAACCAAAAAAGAAGAAGCACGTAGAGTATACAAAAAGAAGAGTCTATTCAACATTTCATTGATCCAACAAATCAAACCCAATAACCAAGATAAACTTATCAAAGTATTGCAATTTAGCAACGCCCCATAAAAGCCCAACAATGATTTAACTTTAGGCAAATACAAAATGTAGGCAATGGTCCAGAAAGGAATAACAATGACAAGCAAAACTGGAAACGCAATGCTTCTACCATCAAGCCAACCTTCGTTCAAACCCTAATGAAGTAATAACCAAAAGCAAGTATAGATAAGATCTTTATCAAAAAAAAAAAAAGGTATAGATAAGACGGCAAATAAGCGTGTTCCTAATTTGGAAAATTAAGAACTTATTAAGAACTTTATTCCCAATGTCAATGATGTTAAATCCGCTATGATCAAGATGATAAGAATCAAATCTTGCCAAGTTTCCCAGAGGAAAAATTGCTG
The DNA here is from genome assembly GCA_028015245.1 of Cardamine occulta. NCBI lineage: Eukaryota > Viridiplantae > Streptophyta > Magnoliopsida > Brassicales > Brassicaceae > Cardamine > Cardamine occulta. Next base: position 686,978 of record CM051384.1, read on the forward strand.
ATTTTTAAATACAACTGATTTTGTAGGTGGAGATAAAAAAAACAAAGAGCAGATCAAAATCCTTTGAGTTATACAACTAAATTATTTAAAAGAACATGAACAAGAAAGAAAAGCTTACTGATCACAGGGTGTGGCGAAAGATCTTTGTCTTGTGTAAAATCAATCTATAACAGGTTCGTAGCGATACATTTAAATATTAGATCCCTTTTAATGTTTTGCGTAGCTGATTTTAACTGCATTGCGAAAACCATAAACATTCATCAAATATCATAGTTTGAGTTTTTAAACAAAATGGTTGACCAAAAAGTTCCAAAAACTAAAAGGGAATTAACAATTCACATTGCTGCAAATTTTACCAGACATTTTTCTTTGATCTTAAGCAATAAGATCTAAAGATGAGAGTATGCAAAAATAGTGGAATTTGTGAAAGTAAACAATTGTACTTAAAAACATATGAAAGAAACCAACGTAATCATGTTCATAATACAAAATGAAAAACGATTTATTTTTTCAAAACGACTAATTGGTACTCATAAATACTGCCGTGATCTTTTTCTTTTTTTTTGGTAAAGTAGAGTGTCTTTTGGAGTCCTAATTATTAACTTTTTGAATAAAAGCAGTTTCGTCCTCGGCGGCGTCATGCAAAATGGAGAAAGAATGTCTTTTTTTTTTATTAAAAAATGGAGAAAGAATGTCTCATAAATAAATAGTTAAATACACTGTTTTTTAAAGCTTAAAATTTTTAAAAATAAAAATAAATGAACCAAAGTGGAAAACGAAGGGATGGGGGCAGAGTGAGAGTGGCGTTTTGTTTTCCCATTTGACATTAATTAAAATGATTTGATTTCTAATAAGACATTTATTGTAATTTCTCTAAGAAACTTGCTTATATAAGTCGTCTACAGAGAATTTCATTATCTACCAAGACAAACAGAGAAAAAAAAAAACCTATCTACGATCGTCTTCTTGTTCTGATATGGCTATTATGTCTGAATCGCACACTGTGTTCATCGAGACGAATCTTGAAACTCGTCTTGCTCTTCTCCTCCACAAAGATGATCACGTCTCTGCTTTTAAAGGTGAGAAATCTCATAATACTCTTTTAAGATTTTGGTGATTTTCTTAATAATTTTAACACGTTTTGTTTGTTTTCTTTGCAGGCAAGTTTTGCAAAGAACATGCAGTGTTTCCCAAATTTTGGAGAAATCACTGTTTCTGCTTTGAAGGTAACACGAAAAGTTTTGATCATAACACGTTTTTGTTTTAACTACAACAACAATATCAACTCAAAGAGTGTTTTTATTTTATTTATATAGGTTAATTGGCAAGATCGTTATTATCATTTGTCAGATTCAATGATTTTGAGCAAGGCTTTTGAAGACATAAGTAGCCAGAGGTTTGTATTTGTGGATGTTGCAAGTGTTGAAGAGAAGCGTGACCCAACTCACGAAGAAGCTCTCCAAATCCAAGCTGCTGAGGAGACAACAAAAAAGAGGAAACTGAAAACTTCTTCGAGTGCAAAAAAAAGTCGAAAGAAAATCGCTCTTGTTCCCAATGAGTCCAAAGGTAACCACTGTTTTTTTCTTTCTAATATTGAGTACATAAATCAGATGTTATTAATATACTTTTGATTGTTATATCTCATGTTCATACAGACAGACATTGAAAATGTCATAAGTTTGGGAGAGAATCAAAATGTCATAACTTGTGATGTTAACCAAGATGGACTTGTCAAGGATGTGAATGTCAATCAAACACTTGAAGGAAATATTGATTTGGATCTTATTGAGGCTATCGAACAAGGTATAAATCAGTTTATAATAATAGTTGAATTCTTTGTTCCTTTATGTGATGTTATAGAGTGTTAATCATAGTGTATAAACTTTAAATGTTTAATAGACCTTGAAAAGGGAGAAACAAATGTTGCTGCTGCTGCTGCAGCTGCTGATATAGTCATGATTGACCAAGAAAATGATCTTGAAAAGGGTACTGTTTTAGTTGTTGTATATAGTTTAAGTTACTGATTACTTTGGTTCGTAATTACATTATTAAGCCTTGATTAGTTCCAGGTGCTGCAAATAATGTTCTTCCAATTGCTGAACTCTACGTAACAACTGATGCTGAGGATGAAGTGTTCATAGATGGTGTTGATACTACTTCTGAATCTCTTCCAAACTTGGGAGGTGAAAAGGTTACCAATACTCTTGAAGAAGTAACTCAAAACGGTAAATTTGTTTCTTAGCTGAGTGTAGTTTTTATTCTCTATAAATATCATGTAACAAAATGTTATATTAATTCATAATTGCTTTATTTTTGTGTAGATAATGACAAGGTTGACAATGGTGAAAAAGATGGGGACGTGGCTAAACCTGTGAAACCTAAACAGAATACTAAGTCAAGAAAGGATAAGATTGTGCCTAAAGAAGATACTCTTGTTGATTCTACAGTACCAAATGCTGTTTTGGCTTTAAGTGCACCTAATGTGGAGCATGGTGATGGTGAAAAGATTGTGAAGAAAGCAAACAAGAGATCGAAGAAAAAACAGTCAGAGAACGTTGTGGAGTGAGAAGGTTTTCGATTATTGGATTAAATGTTGTTTTTAAGTTTCGTTTTGTCTTTTAACTTTTGTTTTGGTTTTGTTTAAGTTCTGTCTTTTTAGTTTCTACTTCAAACATTTATGGTTTATGAGTTATGAATTTTTATTTGAGTTTGAATTGTGCGATTTCAAAAAGGTTTGTTTTTGTCTTCTTCCTTCGATCTCCTTCTATTTTTTCTTATATTTGATTTGAAATAAAGACTTATTAGCTGTTTAATTATTAATTGAGTAATTATATTAAAAACATTCAAGCACGTATGCTGTGAAATGGAATTGAGAATTATATATTGTTCTAATCACAGTCATGAATGGTAGAATAAAGGCAATGACTTGTGAAATTATGAACTTTGCCTTGTTCAAGAATCTAAGGATAAAATGTTAACTATTTCGTATAGTTAATTCCGTCAATGTCGTCCCCGGAAATGAAGAGGAAGAAGCCGTCGTCGACGCCACAATCATCCCCAATGATTTGGTATTGAACATCATCGCACGAATCTCAAGATTATACTATCCGACTCTCTCACTCGTCTCCAAGAGCTTTCGATCTCTGCTGGCTTCACCGGAGCTTTACAAGACCCGAACACTCTTGGGCCACACCGAGAGTTGTCTCTATATGTGCCTAAAACATTCTTATTGTAACGGCCCTCGTTGGTTCACCCTCTATTGAAAACCATATCAAACCATAACCAATGATGAGACCAGTGAGAAGAAGAAGAAGTCAAGTGGTTATGTTTTGGCTAAAGTCCCAACTCCACAATCTTCAAATGCAAACTTTTCGAGTTTCTTCGCGGTTGGTTCTAATATCTATAACATTGGTGTGCCCCAATCCATCTACAAAGCGTCCTCCTCTACCGTCTCCGTTCTTGATTGCACTACTCACACGTGGCGCAAGGCTCCAAGTTTGCCGGTGGAGCTACGTACAATTTCTGGTAGCGTTCGTGATCGAAAGATATATGTAGAAGGAAGGTACAGAGATGGAGAAAACTCCAATAACTTGAAGAACACGTTTCAAGTCTTTGACACAAGAACACAAGTTTGGGATCCTGAGCCCACCCCTTGCAGCGTGGCAGAAGACACGACTTTCTACAAAACCGCATGTATTGACGGAAAGTTCCACGTGGTGGATGGGTCAAAGGTGGCTGCTTACAATACCAATGAAGGTAGATGGGACCTGGTTGAACCAGGAACGAGTCTTTGTATGTATTTAGATACTCATCGTGACATAGAGAATGTTTTGTACTCTTTTTCTCACGGAGTGTTCAGATGGTATGACTATGAGGTAAAAATATGGAGAATTTTGAAGGGTTTGGAAGGACTACCAAAGTTCAGCCCTGGTGCTTGGGTTGGATTGGTTATGGTGGTAAGATGTCGGTTTTGTGGGAAAATCTTTCTGGTTTATATGGTTTGGACTATAAGAAGATGATTTGGTGTGCCGAGATTGTGCTTGAAAGACGCAAAAGTTATGAAATTTGGGGAAAAGTTGAGTGGTTTGATCATGTGCTTACAGTCTCGGCATCATGTCAGTTTGGGAAGGTTCTTGCTTCTACTGTTTGATGAAACAAGAAGAGGACAAAAGAAATCTTAGAGGCTAAAAAACCAGATGTTGTTTTGGTTTGTTAGTTTAAGATCACTTTCTGTTGTTGTACTCTATTTAAAGAGTGCATTGGAATGAATAAGAATCATCTTTGAGCTTTGAAGCAAACAGAGTTGTCGTTTTCTTGAATAAATGAGAGCTCATCTTGTTATAAAGAGAAGAGTTACTGAATAAATCTTGGGCAAGAATTGATTTTGATCGTCATGAAACTCTTGCAAATTGGAATGTTTCTGATGATCATTTGATGGTTTTCTTTTGTAGGAAGCAATCTTAGTGGTTGTTCACTGGGAGGAACTTTAGCTCCTGAATTAAGATCTCTCGGTAAGGGTTTGTTTTGATCGGTTTCTTGAAATAATAAAGTGTTGACTCCGTAAAACTTGTGCGTTTAAAAATGGCTTATGATGCTTTTGTGTGTTGGCAAGAAAATGTTCTGTTTTTTGGTTGATCTCATATTCTATTAGAATTAGGGAAAATTGGGATAGATTCTCATATATGATATTTATACAAGTATTTACAAAACAATATTTCGCCAAGATTCAAATACCAAATATTTGGAATATATGTTGTATGAGTTATATATAACTATTAATTTTCCGCAAAGACCACATCTAAAATAGATTCGGCATATTAGCCTTTTATAATATGTTAGAATAGATTCGGCATATTAACCTTTTATAATATATCATTAGAACATATGCATGAATATATTACGCAATGATAATTACCTTATTTTATCTTCGAGAGACAACGATTTATTATATCTTGTCACCAATTATCTAAATTAAACTTATAATCTTCATATGCGTGGAAATTTAGCTAATACTTAAAAGTTAAAAGTATTATTGTCTAAGCGTAAAACGTCATGGTTGATCCGAAAGTTGTTGAATAAGTATTTGCCTTAGCCAACCTAATGCTAGGGAATCTCCAATAGAGTAAGCGTGTTCTTGGATTTATCAATTGTGACAAAAATATTTACTCAATTTACTACTAATTGTAAAGATCTGTATTAGGTTCATTTTTTTATCCTAATGTATTTGGTACATATACATCAATGTACACAATGGCCCATGATGGTGCGCCACAATTGTTTCACACCTTTTATAAAACACATCACATGTAACGAACTCATCAATTGGGCAAAGCAATTATAAGTTTAATTATGTTTCATTTTATAAACAAAAATTTTAAAACTATCATATGAAAACATGTGCTTAGATTTGTGCAGAGATTGTCTCGTCATATTCTTTATATATAATGTATAATTATTGTCTATGTCAAAAAAAATGTATAATTATTGTCTCGTCATATTCGTTGGTTATTATGTGTGATTATATGAATTTATAATCTTCCTTAAAACCAAAAAAAAACTTCAAAAATTATTATCACTTCAACCAGAATTTGAAAAAACAATCTTTTTTTAACTCCCATAATTATTATATAAATTTAATTTTTAATGTCTATTTAATTATTAACATTTTAGGCGGAGTTTACAAAATTATACATAGACCATCCATGTACATATATATACATTAGTGAAGCTAAAAATGATACAATATAAAAAAAGAAATCAAATTTGTTATTTTCTTTCATCGTGTTCAAACTCAAATTATTGCAAGTCAGCCATTTATAAAACACTAATTAACTTTGCACTTTTCAAAACACCATAACCTTTTTTTATTATTAATTTCGTTTCTTATTTATGTGATTATAATTTTTCAAAAAGTAAAAACAATATCTTTCTGTTAGTGGAATTCATACCATTGGAGAGTGGAGACTCCAAAGGCCCGATTCGGTGAATGTGGGTCAGGAGAAATCAGACGGTCAAGAATTGATCAAATTTTTATAAGTTTCGCTGACCGTTCGATTATGAAAACAACAAAAGATGCTATATTCATTGTGAACCAGGCAATTCCTGATCGGTTAGGTCATCGCACGTGTCACAATGACTCAAGCCTTTGATTCACACGTGTACTTTTTTGAATTATTTTAGAGAATCCAATATCTGAGGATAACAGATGTAAAATAAATATCGATGTTTTTTCTTGTTGATAAAAAATAAATATCCATTTGTTACGTCGGTCTTAACTATTTCTTATTTCTCTCTTATATTTTACTAGATTAGGACCCACCTGTTAGGTAGGTTTTGTTTTAAAATTTTATTAATATAAAAAAATTACTTTAACAAAATTTTAAATGAAAATTTTATTTGATGAAAAAAGTAATTATCATTATCAATATTATTTTCAGATCTAAAAATCCCATGATTTTGTAATTTTTGTCTAAAAATTGATTTCACAATTTTGCTTCATAAACATTTATCCCGCAATTTCTCACTAAAAATCCAATATTTATCTTTTATATATAAAAATGTATGATACCATAATTTCTTGTACTTTTTTAAATTACTTAATAATAAATATGATGATAAAACTATTTCGGTTTGAGAAATTATAATTTTTTAATAAATAGTTAATCGCCCGCTTAATCGAATCTATTTCAAAAAGTTATTGATCGGTTCACTTCTCTTAGCTGACTGGTTAACCGAACCCTCAAATCTCAGTTAATTTCGATTAATAATCTCAAGCTTGTCTCTCGCATTTCTACTGGCCAAAATCCTTTGTATTCCTTGTCTCATGGTGATTTTTGACAACATCCTCTACCTCCACCATTCCGTCATCATCTATTTATTTTTTAATTACTGTTTCAGACTCTATACCTGAAAATGTTTGGTTTACGCGGCTTTCTTTTTTCTCTGTCGTTAAATTTCTATCTAACACCATTTTCAATCTTCAACAAAAGCCCCACCGTTTTCCTCACTCCTTCGGATCCATCTTTGTGCATGAAAATTGGTCACAACGGAAGCAACTCTTTCGAGTGGACCTCTTCCTCTTGTTTCGACTTCCTCCCTTTGGGAAAGATCATTTCTACTCTTTCTTCTCTATTGAGAAAACATACCCTAAAATATCTCTCTCTAAGAGAAGTGTTTTTTTTTTTCTGATTCATAAACCAAAAATATTATGCAATTTTCTAACCAATTTGTCATCTTACGTCAATTATATGTAAATTTTGTAAACATAGTGAAAATGTTTAGGGATCCTCTTGAATTTAATTTCACTACTCTTAACATATTACATGAGATCAACTCTTGACATTCTTGATGTCACTGGTTTGCCTATTTGACTCACTGAGAATGATGTTGGTGCTCTTCCTCTCAGATCTAAAGATAACTTATATTCTCTTAAAAGTTACAAAATGACAAAAATCATCATTTTCGAATTTTATATTCTTGATTTCCACTATCTCGTCTCAAATTCTCGTTTGTTTGTTCTTATTTATTTGACATTTTTTGCACTTGTAACTTGTATGATTTTTGATTTCTTGCATGTTAGCCAAATAATTCTAAAAAATATATAAATTTATAGTTTCCTGTCAAAATTTTGATTTTGTAATTTATTAAAAAAATTATGCAATTAATTAGTTATTAGTAAATATAATGATAACTTATTTAAATAAATTTAAACATTTGTTCGTGGATCAACCTATTTAACTATTTGATCTATAAAATTAAATAAATTAATGTATTAATTTGATCCATTAAGTTTTATAGATTCTATAGGTCTGGTTTTGCGGAATGCGAAATTAGCTAGGTTGACTCATTTGGTTAGTTTGGCATGTGTGACTTGTGTTTTTCTTACCGCCAGAGAGTACGGATCTCTACTGCAATATGCATAATAGTTATCGAGTTCATTGTGACAGTAGCCCTTATTCCATCTGCCTCAGTATGCTCTGTATCTCTTACCTCAGTATGAGGATTGTTCTTCTTATGGTGTCTATGAATCGGTACTTTGGGAGCTCCTTCAAAGTTTGCATCAAGATATTGATATTTTAATAGTATTGTCTACACATATCATATTTAGCTCAGCTCAAGCTTACCCCCTAAAGGCTGTGAAATCCATGTTTCTACAACTTCATCTATCTCTTCTCTCTAATATTTTTATTTGGTTCAAGACAGCCATGAGGATTGGCGCTTATGAATTATGTGGAACAAAATTGTGTGACAATGAGATGGTAGATGTAACTCTCATCGTAGGCTCATCAAGAGGGTGCTTTGTCGCCTCTACTCTTGTAACCGATTCTCTTGATTACTTCTTTGGGAAAATCTATATTAAGAAATATTAAAAAATAATATATTACTATATGAGGAATATTAAAAAATAATCTATATGAGGGATTTTAGGTACAATATATTACTTTGTCTGGTGGTTTTTTTTATTAAAAATAATAATAACAATAATTTCTTCTACATTTGTCAGAATATAATCGATCAACCGACATGTGTTGTGATCTTGTTAATTATAATTTTGACATGTGTCGAACTCTTGTGAAACAAAGTAAAAAATATAAATTTGAAAAGAAAAGTTCAAATTTTATAAAAAAACTAAATAATAAGACTTAACATGTATTAAAATATAGAGAAAGTAAAAATTTTCTATTTTATTATTTATTCTTTTTTGTTAGTTTTCTTTTTCAATTATGGAAAATAATAACATAATTTTTTATTCGTGTCAAAATCTAAATGATCAATCGACATGTGTCGTGATCTTATTAGTTATAATTTTGACGTATGTCGAGCTATCGTGAGAGGAATCAAAGTTTATTGAGAAAAAAATAGGAAGCTAAAAAAATATTTTATCATATATTTTTGTTAGTTTTCCTTTTTAATTTAGGAAAATAATAACATAAATTTTTTACATATGTCAAAATCTAAAAGATCAACCGACATGTGTCGTGATCTTGTTAATTATAATTCTGACATATGTCGAACTCTTGTGAAACTAAGTAAAAAATAAAAATTCAAATTTTATTAAAAACTAAATAATAAGACTTAACATATATTAGAAATAAATAGAAAGTACAAATTATCTATTTTATTATTTATTCTTTTTGTTAGTTTTTCTTTTCGATTATGAAAAATAATAACATAATTTTTTAATTCATGTTAGAATCTTAATGATTAATCGATACGTGTCGTGATCATGTTAGTTATAATTTTGACGTGTGTTATCGTGAGAGAAACAAAGTTTATTGAGGAAAAAATTATAAATTAAAAAATTATATTTTATCATATTTTTTTGTTAATTTTCGTTTTTAAGTAAGGAAAATAATAACATAAATATTTTACAAGTGTTTAAATCTAAAAGATCAACTGAAATGTGTCGTGATTCTGTTAATTAAAATTTTGACATGTGTCGAATTCTCGTAAGAGCAACCAAAGTTTATATAATAAGATATCCTAGAGACATAAATACATGTATCTAAGAACATTATTATTGAGAATCTCTCTCATTTACAGACTTTCTATTAAAAAAAAATGAATAGTATCGTTTCTTATTTGAAAGATTTACCAGAGATTATATCCACACTTATCATTTAGTTATTGGTTAAAACTATTTTAATAAAAATAAAATTAATTAAATAATTAACTAATAAAAAATATTATTACTTTATTTTTGAGATATTCAAATGAGTCTCTACGCGATGGAACTGCTTTAAGTATTGACAAATTCTTTGGTGGACTACTCTCTAATCCCAAGTAAAAATAGATCAATTATGAACATTCTCATATATATACATACATATATAAACATTATATATAGAGTATATGCCCAAAATAACCAATAATAGTTCGAATTAGCTAAAAAGTAGGTTAAAACAGAAAATGTTTTTCTTCTTGTTAAAGTCTTGCACACTTTTCTAATACTTAATATGCCAAAAAAAAATAAAAATAAAAATTCATAAATGACAGCTGAGTCTAAGATCTCTAGGGGCGATGGATTCCCGGGAATGCCCGGCAAAGAGGAGTCGTTGATGAAATAAACAAACCTCATAGAAAATAGCCCTTTTCATATTAAAAATACAATTGTACTATTATATATTGTTCCTACTTTTAGGTTGCTAAGGTCAATTAAATTCAAACTTTTTAAAAAAGAACATTATTGTAGATGACATCACCATGTTAACTTGTTGACTTATTGACAGTCTGATACTCAAAGTTGCTCACAAATTCATTAAAAAGTTTTGTATTCCATAATTCTTAATTAGGCCCAAAACATTTCTTTCATTTGGACAAAGAACTTATTACGTCAGCTTCTTTTTTTTGTTTCTTATAGTATTAGCTTGTTCTAGTTACGAGAAGCAACCACTAAATTAGGTTCTATGAATGTATAATTTGAACAATTCAAGTTCAGGTAAAACGTATAAGTGTACACACTTTTTTTTGTTTTTCTTAATGACTGGACTCTGTAGTATCACTAAGTAATGACTTAATTATACTACTAATCTTCAAGAAAATCAGCTAATCGACAGTAAGTAATTATTAGTGAGAGGGGTTCTACGGAATCAGACAAACAATTCAAGGCAATTGGCAAGGAGAGTAAATACGGTACTTCATGAGTGGGCCCATACCTATGGGCTTGGGCGGTGGGTCCACGTCTTCTAGTGAAAACGAATTTAATATTTATTTGTACCACGAAAGTTTCGAAAAATAATAGTGGGAAAAGACAAAAGAGAAGAGAATAATAACTTAAAACGAATTTGTAAGAAAATGAAAATGCATAGAAAGTCTGACGTAAGGGAAGGGATATGCTAATATTATTACTTTATTAGTGCTTGAACTATATAATTAGTACTTAAAAGCTTAAACTATATATATATATATATATATGTCATTAAATAATTTTTTTGAATAGTTTGGTTTTTCTTAATTTTATCAATATTCCTAATTTTAAATACTATTTACTATAGAATTTTTACAGCACTATAGATTTATTTATATCTTTATCATAATCATAATTGAACTATCATTTTAACCATAGCTTATATTTTTCTTTGATAAAACCATAGCTTATATTATCACCATGTTTTACCGCTTACAACTATATATATTTATTTAAAAAGGTATTTTAACGCTAGTAGGTTATATCGTTTTTTATATCAATAAAGTAATTATGGAATGATATACAACTCAGAATAAAATGTGTAACTTTATTTTGAAATTAGATATTATATTTATAATAGGTAGGTTTTATTTCGAATATAAATCACAAAACAAGTGGGTTTCGGTAACATCGGAGCCTAGCTTGCGCAAGTGTGCACCGTTAACTTATTAAAATATTTGCTTGCACGTATTCCTTAGCGCGTGTTAGGATTGTATCACACTCCACCAAGACCAAGACTTATTTTCTCCCCATCAATAAGTTATTTGTATATGATTCTGAATAGTCTAAAGAATTTGAACACATGTCTTAGCAATTGCTAGTCTACTGATACATATAAAATATTTATATGTGATTTATACTGCACGTTAAAAAATGTAGGTTAACCACTTCGAAATTAATATATCAAATTCTGTGCCCCCCAAATATAAAAAATTGTTTTGACAAATTTAGTTGTTTGAAAATTTAGTTGTTTGACAAATATAAATGAGAACTTGCGGAGTAACAACAATTGGGACGGTGTTTGGTGAGTCGAGGGTGTTAATGGTGTGGACTTCAAGCTCGATTGAGGAGGTTGTAACGTACCAAACATCCTTTTATCACCATTTTAAGAAGAGTGTATTTATAGAAATATGCAAAATTTTGAAATATAACTTTTTTTTAATACTAAAACAAATTTGTTAAAAGAACTTCAAAGAAAAACCCAAACAGTTTTTACGTGGATAAAACGTTTTATTCACTTAAAAATTGTTTTGGCTAAGGTCATAATTTTTTTTACGTATAATAAATATTTGCTCGAAATTCATTCCCACAATAGGTTTGATTGGTAATCTTCAACCGGCTCATTTGCAAACGAACCGTCTTGAAGGTTACCAATCAATAGAGCGATTGGAAGAAGTGGTTAGATAAGATGGTTGAAGAGAACGGTTGAAAAAAAAAAATAGACACTTGCAACCACCAATAAAATAAGGTGGTTCGTTTGTAAACGAGGTGGTTGGATTTGTTTATTATATATTTTAAATTTTAATTTTTTTTTTAAATAGTATTCATATATATTATTTTTAAAAATAGATTTTTTTTTAAAAAAAATTCATATTTAAATTTATTTTGTTATTTTTATAACATTTGTTTACTATTCAACCGCTTGTTACCAATCATAACATTTATTATTTAATCGTTCGTTTGAATTCAACTGATTTCTCTCTTCCGCTATCTCTAATCGTTTTTTTAACCGTTTTTTAACAACTACTAAAAAAATATTTAACCGCCATGTTCAAACTAGATTACCAATCAGACCCAATATTTAAAAATAATAAAAATAAAGAACATCAATCATTAACCAAAACCATTATGTAATATTTTGTGATTATCTTGTTCAACAAAAAAATGTGGTTTTTTCGATATTTAGTTACTAGATATACATCTGAACATTTACCATTGATTATCAACAAATTTCAAAACAATTCCATTGATTCCTTCTTTATTTTGTTTTCGATTCCACTATTCAGTCAATTCGACAAGCTCCAAACTATTATTAGAGGTCCAAAACTATTGTTTTTACATGCTAAATATATCAATCACAATAAAAAAAAAACCGACCTCATGGCACCACTACTATTTGTGTACCTCACAAAAACTCCTTAAAAGTCTTCGCAAAAACGTCACCCACCACGGAAATTCATAAAGGAGACAAAACGACAACTTTATTTATGTATTGATTTAATAATAAAAAGTAGTAAAAAAAAAATACATTTACCATTTTTGCCGAGAAAATACATAAATAGTTTGATGTGTAGTCATTACGGTAACGCTTCCAAACCTCACGCGTGTGGGGTCCACCTCTCTCCGAATCCCCATGATTTTCTTAACGTCTCCCAAGTGCTGGTGGGACCATGTTTTATGGAACCGCGATGGAGTTTAACTATTTATTCTTATGTCCCTTGTATTTTCTTTTAATTACAATATTGCCGCTATTTTGTTCTTTCCTCTTGTTTTGTTACCTTAAAACTTTCTTTCGAATACCTTAAAATAACATTTTTCCCCTTGGACGGATGTGATCAGTTCACTGTACCTTCACTGTTACTAACAGTGTGGGTTATTGAGAAATGAATCCAATGTGGCTCTATATCTCTATATTGATTGATATAATTTTGTTTTTCTTTTGCAACAAGTAGTAGAAATTAATACTAAATTTTAGTTGGATCCACCTACTATTTTAAGAATCTAATTAGTAAGAAATACATATATGATAAATGAAAAAAGTGCAAGATAATCAAATTATATCATTTTATTTGGAAAACTATTGACAAATTCGTAAATAAATATATATTGATTCCACATATTTTTATAATCCTTTATGATGTTATATAGAATATCATATAAAAACATATTTATATTTAAAATACACATATAAGTATTTTTATTTACAGTTTTATTATTATATTATTGTGTAACCTTTCAAATATTGTAAAAATTGTAAAACTTTTCGACATAATTTACCAATCTCACCTAATTTCAACACAATTTACCAATTTCGACATAATATTTCATTTCAAACATATGTAATTTTTTTCATGTATTAATGTATTGAAAAATCAAAATGAGTAACATACTTTAATAATGCTGTCTAAGTGAAAAAAATAAAACTAAAAAGTAATAATTGAATGAAAAAGCAAAATTTTGAAAGAGTACTGGTTTACTTCTTCACTTAAGCTCTCTAGAAAGTTTCCTCTAAAACAGAGGGATGACGAATAAGTCATGAAAAAAGTATAATTTTATAACGCCTCTCTCAATTATTCCTTAAGTGTCAATAAAGTATTTATAGAAAATAACAAAAGTGGTTTTCGATTTCTTGTACTTTCGAAAATAACAAAAGAAGGTTTACAAAAGCCAATAGATTCTCCTCTCTCAAAATTCGCCCCTTGTTTCTTATTTTATTTCTCTTAAACCCCAAAACAAAAACAAAATATCTTTTGCAATAAATTCCCCAACTCATACTTTCTTCACATCAACAAAACATTTCCCTTTCTTTCTCTCTCTCTCAAAAAAAAAAAATGGAGGTTTCATCTAGAAAGCCTTATTTCATTGAAGAAGAAGAAGATGATAATTTGGATTCTTTTCTATCAGAGATGGAAGCTGGGTTTTCTGGTAATAATGGAAATTCCCTAAACGGCGTCGTTTCAAGTCGTTTCTCTTACAAAAGAATGAACAGTCTCAGGAACACACACTCTTGTTATAATAACTATCCTCAAAGTTATTATTACAATCAATACTCAGTTTCATCTCCTAGATCTGTTGTTTCTTCAAGATTTCATGATTTCAGATTTGATAATCAACAACCTCATTTCTTGGATTCGTGTTTCCTCTGTAAGAAACCACTTGGTGATAACAGAGACATCTTTATGTACAGGTAAAATTTTAAGATCTATATAAAATTCAGATCTGATTTTACAATTTTATCTCTTTTTAAATCGTGATAATGCAAAAAAGATTGATTTTTCGAATACCCATTTCTTCAATCTTCTGATTAATCAATTAAACGAATCATGGGTCGAATTTTATAATTCTGATTCAAATATCGTCTATTCCAAGTTGTAATTATGAAAATCTAGAAAAAGAGCAGATTTTTAGGATACCCAATAGTTCAATTTTGTTGATTGATATGGTTTGATTAAAAAAGTTATGATTTTGGTGAATTTGCAGAGGAGACACACCATTTTGCAGTGAAGAGTGTAGACAAGAACAGATAGAAAGAGATGAAGCAAAAGAGAAGAAACAGAATCTGTCATATTCTGTGAAATCAGCTATGAGAAGGAAAGAACAAAAAAGCTCTTCTTCTTCTTCACCAACTAGATCTCGTGATTATGCTTTTCACAATGGAACTGTTGCTGCTGCTTAAAAAATTGGGAATTATAACTATAATAAGTAACTAGGTTAAGAATAAATAAGTGATATTATCTCTAATGCTTCGAAGCTGGTTTTTGGATTCTCTTTAAGATCTTTTTACTTATAGCGTTAAGTCTCGGAGAAAAGTGGGAGCTAAAGATCCTTTAATTTTCTTGGTTCTTTTTTTCTTTTGTTTGGAAAAAAAGTTTCTTGACTTGAAATTTTGTGAGTATGAGAAAAGAAATTGTAAATGCCTGTGTGAAGTTAAAAGTCCATGGCATGGTTGAGTAAATTTTCTTTGTTTTTTTGTTTTTACCTTTTCGGTTAATTATCTCGAGGAAAGTAGTCAAAATACAGTTGTAAAATCAAGTTTAAATATATGTTGAAACGTTGATCTATGAGAATGTATTTCCGAGAAATATATAGAAGCTTAAAGCTTGTGTTAACTTTTTTGTGTTTTGCCGACCTAAGTTTTTTTTTTTTAAACTAAATGAAGGTTTTGTGATTTGATAGAGGATTGAGTAATAGTATCAAAATCAAATTGATACTTTTTGTGGTAAGTTTGGTGACTTGCGAAAAGTGGGAAAATAAAGGTATAAATATCTTTTTCCTTCAGATGCTTTTTGATAGTACAATTTTTCTTTTGCTTCATGAAATGGTAGTACACTATTTTTCAAAAATATATAAGAAGTTATATCCTTTTGACATGAGCGGTGGGCCGGGAAATCATTTAAATTGACGTACACTTATGTTTTAAATGTGTAAACGAGTTATGCAAAAAATGCTTAAACCGGTGAAACTAAATATTACCAAAGAGTTCATACAATTTTGGTAATCACAATAGCTATTACCAACATAAAGTATTCCTGATAAATTCCAAACAACATCAGTGCATTTACATATTCTCATCATACAAAAATTTAAAAAAGTAGCGATTAATACTTTGCATATTATCCGATTTTTTTTTCTTTTGATGCAAATCATCATATATCCGATTAATACTTTATTTTATTTTTCAGAATTTTTGTTATGAAACCAAACACCAATAACAAACCGATGAATTTTCGAAACTCATAAATTACTCAATCGGATTTTGATTTGAAAGGAATACAGAAATGAGAAATCAAAGCAAACACAAGAACACTCAACAAGAACAAGAGCTGTGAATCAAGGGAGAGATACAAGTTCTTTGGATACAAAAGAGTGAAGAAGAGACTGAGCCTTTAAAAACTTTAACAAACATAACGGCAAACTCTTCAACAAGGTAGAATCTTTCTCTTGTTCTTACCTTCTCAAACCCTCCGAAGCAAACAGAGGCTTGACTTCCTTCATCTTCTCCAGCTGAAATCAAACCGGTCTCAGCTACTAAACCAACTCCAATCAACACCACAACCAAGTCGATATCAGGTCAATGGTATGCCAGAATTAGATCACATACACAACAAATTTTACAAGTACAGATATATCTTTTAAAAAAATTGGTTTGTTTTTTTAAAGGTTTAAAAAACAACTTGCAAAACACTCTTAAAATCCGACCTCAATGATTCTCTGCATTCACCCTATTAATTTCATTTATAAACACACAATAAGCTAACCTATTTTTCCCACAATAAACCAACAAATTGCATAAACCATAAACTTATTTATAATATATAAACCTGCAAAAAACTTCTAAAAACTCAAAATCATCTTCTAACACTAACTCCTCTCAAACTTCCTTTCCCAGGTTCTGCAACTTGTCCCCTCCTTACTTGACTACTTTCCTTAGTCATAGCCATCGAACGTTCTCCATTATCGGATTCTTCGATAATCTTCTTCAAACTTTCCACTACAATTTCCATTGTGGGCCGCTCTTTATCGTTCTTTTTCAAACAAAGATCAGCCAATTTAGCCAAACTCCTAGCTCCAGCAGATGGATAATTGTTGCGTAGACGAGGGTCAACGATCATGCTGAAGCGATTACTATCAGCAGGATACTCTTTCACCCAATCCAATAGCCTTTGTTCAGCCACTGGCTTGTTCCTCTCAATGGTTCGACGTCCACTTATGATCTCATAGAGTACAACACCAAAGCTATAGACATCGCTCTTTAACCGAAGATAACCGGTTTGCACGTACTCAGGAGCTGCATGGACACCGATAGCCGTGTGTCCCAACTCTCTATACGAAGAAGAAGAAATCTTAAACCAAATAAACAAAACCGAAATAATCGTATACACAGCCGAGAAGTTTTCAATACTTACTGCGGTTGTGACATGAGTATTGTCACCCTGAGGTCCTTCTCTAGCAAGACCAAAGTCCGATAATTTCGGGCAGAATTCGTCATTTAAGAGCACATTAGACGATTTGAAATCTCGATATATCACCTGCCAACCAAATACACCAAACATGATCATCCAATCTAAACACACATCGTTAACAAATTAACAAAAGTCAAAGCACAATGTCATCCCAAAAAGATCGTAACATGGTTCTTGAATGTCTTATTCTCTTATAATACGATACATTGTCTCTGTCCCACAATATCAAGAACAATCAAAAGGGTTTAGCTTTTGTTTCGATTTTTAGTTTTTACCTTAACTTCATGTAAATAAGCCAATCCTTCAGCTGCACCAAGCATGATCTCGAGTCTTTTTTTCCAAGGCAATGTGTACGATCCATGGGCGAAAAGATGATCCTCTAAGCTTCGATTCGACATGAACTCATAAACCAAAAGCCTTTCCATTCCCCTTTCACTGTCTTCCGAGCAATAACCTATGAGCTTCACAACGTTCTGGTGATTCACTACTCCTAGAAACTGAACCTCTGCTAGCCATTGCTTGTGACCCTAAAACACCATTAAAACACATAGAAGAAAAAGAAGATCAAAACTTTGAGGAAAAATTCAGAATTGACACTAAAGAAACAAAGTGACATTTTGAATCTACTTTTTGAAGAATCTCTAAGCTTTTATTTCACGATTCTGAAAATTCTACAAGTTAACATTAGAACAAGGTACAAAATTCGAATCTGCTTTATAATTGAATCCATTGATAAATATCTAAATATCTATCTTGAGCAAAATTAAGAAGTGACATTTTTACATTAAAATAAGTGAATAAAGGTTGAAATCTATCCATTGAATAATAGCTAAGCTTCTATTTCACGTTACTAAACCTTTATTACACGATTCTGAATTTTCTTCATGTTTACTTTTAAAACAAAAGGCAAAGTTCGAATTTGCTTCATAATTGCATCCATTGAAGAATACCAAAAACTTAAATTTCACTATTTTAAGCTTCAGTTTCTTAAGTTCAGATTAGCTTCACAATTGAACATTTTAAAGAATCTCTAAGCTTCAATTTCTTGCTTAATTATCTCTTAATGATTAGATTAACCAAAAAAAAAAACAGAGAAAGATAAGAAAGTGATCAATTTTTTACCTGTAAGCCTTGTCGATTTAGTTTCTTAATGGCGACGACAAGTGGAGAATCAGAATCTGCAGTGGTGAGAATCTTTCCTTTATAAACACTACCAAATCCACCTTCACCAATCTTAAGCTTTCTGCTAAATCCACTAGTGGCTTCACTGAGTTCTTCATAAGTGAAAACCCTAAGATTTTGTTCTCTTTCTGTATACAAATCTTTGATACTTCGTGGAGAAGGCAAAGATCTTGGCGTTTGGAGATTAAACGACGACGTTTCACTTCGATTGGTCAATTCTGGAGCTGAGTTTTTTAACAATTCTTTTCCTTTTCTTCTATTCTTTTTCTTGTTGTTGTTGGCGTTGTCGTCTTTTTGTTGATCTCTGGGTTTGGGCTTCTTTGATTTGAACAAGAAGAGACACTTCATGTCTTAAGAAGTAAAAAGATTGAAACTTTCTGAAGAAAATAAGTGAAATTTTGATGGAAACAATGAATTACTTTTGAGTTGAGAAGTTAAACCCAAAAATGTACGTATAAAACAAGCTTCTTTTTTTGGGTTCCTCAAATTCTAATGAAAAAAAACCTAAAATTTGAGAAGCATATGAACAAAGAAAGTTAAAGAGAGGGTTTGATTTGGGATAGAATGAGAAATGAACTGTGGAATAAAAGTATGAACACAGATCTATTTAACTAATCCAGCTAATCCAGGAGAAAGAGATTTTCCTGGAAAATTAAGGAAAGAGACGACAAAATAAAAAGCTAAGAGATTGAGTAGTAAAATGACACAAAATGTTACACAGTTCCTTAAAAGATAAGGAGAAATCAGAAAACAAATCGCGTTTTAACAAAAAAAAAGAAACAAAAGAAATCGCGTCCGTACGGATTACACGTAGAAAAGTATGTGTGAAAGAAGAGAAGATGACAAATGTAAAATGGACAAGACTTTGTCATATGGTTTCTATACTCTGTATTAATTGTGGGTATATCTAAACTTACTTGTGCCCTTCTTTTTGGTGTTTAATGTTAAAGACTTGTGTGAGTCTTGTGACTTTCCGGAATTTTGAATGGAATGAATTAAAGAGCCTATAGAAATTTCAAATTCGTTTGTATCATACTATCATATGTATACTATTCTACATTGTTTAGGGGGTAAATTATGGAGTTTTGCACTCAATAGTATAAATAAACACAAAAGTTGGGTAAATAGCAACTATTTCAATTTTTAAATTAGATAGATAACACTTTTAAATGACTTTTAAAATATTTAATTAATGATAAATATTAATAAAGTAAAACTCCATAATTTAGTCATGACAAAGGGAGTTTTCAAAATGCACAAACAATAAGAGTAGTGGTAGTGTATACTGAAATATCAATTATATATATATGTACTATGTATGATAATATATGCATGCACTTAAAGTTGAATACACATATATTTTATTTTAGCTTATATAAGATTCTTGTATTATTAACATATATGAATAGTTGAATACCAAATATAAAATTTAAATATATATTATATGGTAAGTATGTTGACCAAAAATACATATGTTAGCCCCTATATCTCATAAAATTTATATCCATTTTCTCCTATTTTTTAAATTAATAATTTCAATAAATTATAATTATTGATATTTTATAATAGATTTTAAATCTGAAATAAATATATAAATAATTGAATGAAAAACAATAACTAGTCAACAAAAATTAGAGAAAATTAGTTATTGATTACAAAAATAGAGATAAATATTATATATTTTTTTCTTTATCAAATTAAGTTTTTTTGGTTGTTCAGTTAAATATTTTTTTTATTCAAATTAAATATTACTCTCTCTCTCTTCCTAATTAATCATATTTCTAGAAAAAAACTTCTTTCAAAATGATACAATTTTTAGGTTTTCTATGTAGTTTTTATTAGTCATTGATGATAGAATATATAAAGTTCAAAAAAAATAACTAAATACTATTAACTTAGAGTTATTGAAAATTGTTAATCATACAAAATAATTCATTTAAAACCAGTTTTTAGTGAAAATGCTAGAAATAGAATGAATTAAGAACAGAGGAAGTATTACTTTTTCATAATCATGTTTTTCTTTAT
Organism: Cardamine occulta; assembly: GCA_028015245.1. Taxonomy (NCBI): domain Eukaryota; kingdom Viridiplantae; phylum Streptophyta; class Magnoliopsida; order Brassicales; family Brassicaceae; genus Cardamine; species Cardamine occulta. The sequence continues at coordinate 707,555 of CM051384.1, forward strand.
AATAAATATACAGTTTATACGTGTTTGCAAATTTTGTATAGATCCAAATTATGTGTATATTTTTATTTCCAGAACGGAGTGAGTGGATATCCAAAATCTCAGATTTTAATATTTTTGATTTGCTACCTTTGTAACGGATAATAGATTTTAAGATTTGCTTTCTTCCATAAACTTAATTGTTATAGATATTTGTTCAAAATGGAGAATAGATATTCCATCTAAATCCATCGACAAAGGCATCCACAACACTTGCTATGCGTGAAGAGAACATTCTAGATTCGAAGGTATTTTATCCTTATGGTTTCAAGGAACACTCTCATTGTGATTGATTGATTTTGTAATCTTTCTCTTCCAACTTTCGAATTGTTATAACCCGAAAGGCCTCTGTTGTTAAGGCACTCTTTTCTTTTATCTTCTTTTCTTTTTTTTATGTGATTATGTAATTGGTAACCAAGCGAAATACAACCAGAAAATTTACAAAAATAAAATAAATGAGAATGGATCCATGGAATATATTACATACCATTTTGTGAACCTAGTTTTTATTAGTTAGAACTACTCGTCAGTAATTTTATTTATTTATTTTTCTTTGCTGTTTTAATATATATAAGGGATGTCTAAATCCGGATCCGTCTAAATCCTACGGTTTTGATAATGTTGAAAAAGTTTGACAAAGTATCGTCTCGTCTAAGCTCTAAAAGAAAAAGCGTGTAATAGACTAATACTAGTCAATACTTGAATTTATTGATTAAGCCATATTGGTCTTTTTTTTTTAACTGGATTAAGTCATATTGGTTGGTCTATAGATTCTATACAATATAAATATTGATTAATGAGAAAGTAAGTCAATAATTCAGTGGTTAACCACACAGCATAGTTTTGAATTTTTAATGATTCCTAATATTCTGACACACCAACCCATTATTGGGACCCAATAATGATATATTATCCACAGTACTAACAATGTTGTGTAGAAAACCAAGACATTATATTTACTGTATACTATATCAAACGTATTATTACAAACTTAGAAGAAAATAAGTAAACGAGTTTTTGTTATCACAACTTAGAAGAGCTAAAAAGTGAGTTTTCATAAGCGACGGGAGAAACTAAGTCCCGCACAACGAAGCTGTTCCTCACCGTGTCCAATCTTAATCCGCAACTCTTATCTAAATCTTCTTCTGTCACCGTAAGTCGAACCAAGGCAGCTTGAAGCTCATCAAATTCCACTGGACCGGTCTCTTCCTCGCTACGAATCGGAGGCTCTCCAGGTCTGACTATAACAATCTCTCTTTGGATATGAAGTTTGTGAGGAAAACTTTCGTTGAATGGAAGCAATTCTTGAGCAAAAGTCTTCCCCGCACGAAGAAGTTGGCTTTTAACTTGTTCAAAACGAATATGTGTTTTACGCTTCTTAGGAATATGGTCGGTTCTGAAATTTTTTCTTTTCTTTTTAGTAAGGTCCCAACATAGACGCCACATTTTAACCCTTTCACAAAGGAAGGCATCGAGCATTGGTTGTAAACAAGGGCCTATGAAGCTAGCCACTAAACTAGGGTTCTCTTCAGTGGATTACGAGTCTTACTCGTCTAAATACATGATTGATAAAAAAAAAAAAAACATAAAAAAAAAATACATGATTGATAAAAATTACAACGATCCTCTTCAGTGGACACGTCTCTTTTTGTTATTAATCTTTCTCTTCTACTCAATAGTCCATTTTTTTCATGTCAAGAACATAATTTTCCCCTAATGGATCATTCTCAAACTTTTGTTTGTGGAAATTAATATTCAAAAATATCTATTAGTGGGTATCTCAATCCTAATTTATTCATTCTCCAAATTTTCTACGGGTTATTTAATTTGTACGTCATTTATTTTATTTTATCTTGCAGTTTTTTCTTGTATGTTAGAAGAATTTCTTTGTTACATCTTATTTTTCATATAAATTATTGAAAAGATAATATCTGTAAGTTATCAGAAAAAAAAAGAAGATAATATCTGCATAGTTCTTAAACAGATTTATTTTGAGTGTTGTTTAAGTAAAACTTGTGGCCAAATGAAAACGATGGAGAACCTAATAGATTAGATTCATAGAACTATTGATAACACTGACTTTTTAGAATACTTGTTGGCCAAACCTTCACAAATTCTATTTTTTTTTCATGATAATAAAAAAGGAGATGTAGGATAGGGATAAACATAGAACTGTCTCCTCAAGTGCCCCTAGCATTTTCACCAAATTTGAGTCCCTCACGACAAACCTGTTCCTCAGTTTTTTCAGCGTGAATATGAATGTGAACATCAACTCTAATGTTACCCTGATCGATGGTCCTTAACTCCGATTGCAGCAGCGATCGATCTTTGGAGAGGATTTGTCCTCTGTGCATGATGACTTGTACTGATCTCTCCGGAGGAACCACCTTTTACGAACGCTCTCTGGAGAGGACTTGTCCTCTGTGCATGATGACTTGTACTGATCTCTGTGTAATGATGACTTGTAGTGATCATTCTTTGGGAGTGACTTTCAACCCTCTTAGAATGACTTGTAGTGATCATTCCTTGGGAGTGACTTTCAATCCTCTTAGAATGACTTGTAGTGATCATTCCTTGGGAGTGACTTTCAACCCTCTTAGAATGACTTTTAGTGATCATTCTTTGGGAGTGACTTTCAACCCTCTTAGAATGACTTGTAGTGATCATTCCTTGGGAGTGACTTTCAACCCTTTTAGAATGACTTGTAGTGATCATTCTTTGGGAGTGACTTTCAACCCTCTTAGAACGACATGCAGTGTTCGTTCTTGAGGGTTGATGCTTTGTCACCTCAAGCTTCTCAGAAGACCGCGGCGAATCTAAAAATTATATGAATTAGTTGGGATCATAAACCAAATTCAATCAAACATAGACTAAAATCTCATGTAAGTGTGACGGTTCCACCATGACTCTCTCTAGAGAAAAGTCGTTCACTGTTTACTTATATGGAGTTTTTGATGGAAAAAAAAAATTCAAGCATAGACTAAAGATAAATAAATTGTTATGGTCCTTCTTACCTTCGGCCTTGAACGCGGAACAGACAACGAGGGCATGGCCGCAACCACGGCTTTTATTGGCAAAGTCCCTGAAGAGACTGAGGACAGTACCCTCGTGAAAGCGGCCATGCTGGTATTGGAAATGCTGAATGGAGTTAGTCCGGTCGAGAAGCTTGGTGAGATGGTGGTCTGGTCCGGGCATGTCACGGCGAGAGGTGGTATAAAAGACGAGGTGGGTTATCTTGGACTTGGGCTGACCCCAAACATTCACGGCCTTCACTGCCCCTTCTTTATTTAGCTTAGACACCTCAAGAACCATTATCTCCTGTGGGGTATACTCTGCCAATATTTATTGGGATCAATCAAAGACTGATTTTGAAAAAATTATTCAATCAAAAATACACTAAAAACAATTAGTTAATACACTAATTTTGTAGGAGTTTCTTCATCCTTTCTTACCTCCGTTCTTGATGGCCTTGGTCGACATCTTCTTATGCTATGCAATGGTTTCAAGTAAACTCGTTTTTTCTCTTTAGTGGTTTAAGACTTTGTAGCTTATGGATATGATTCGTATTTATATGAAGACTCTGTCCCTCTTTGCCTCCATTTTACCAAATTCTAATTGCAACCATATAAATATCTTACACCGTTTATTTCCTTTGTCTTTGTCAACGTGACATACGCGGAAGTTTCGCTGAGAATTAAGTATTTTAAAGTGATTTTTCAAAAATAAAAATACAAGTTAAATATAGTCAATGGTAAACAAAAACGGTACGTAAGAGATGATAAGAGATAGCATTACACAAGTAGGCTCGTACTTCTGTATCCTTCGTTGCTAAGGAGTTAAGAGACATGCACTTAATTATATAACCCTTGTGGATGAACCATGACCGTTCGATCAAAGCATGATTAACGGCCACAATCATCTCTCCATGTATTTGGGCTAGGTCTTCCTTGCCGGGAAAAAATTAAAAATTATATTGATAATTATTGTAGCGGTATATCCTCTATCGCAAATGGTATTTGTGATAAGGTGTTTCATAAAAAAACATGAAAATTAGGTTGCGACATTTAGACTTATTTAGCCTTTTTTTTCCTTTATAACAAGAACTCACTGAGTATTGAAAATGTTTGTATTTCCTTGATTATTCACAAGCGTGATTACACGATATTTATAGAGTAATTACACGAGAGATTTGATACAACTTCAAACCGAGTTTCTCCTAATTTTGTGGAGGATATATCTGAACTAATATTGACCAAATGAAGAACTGAATATTCCATATTCGATCAAGTATAGCGTTTCTTCCAACAGTAATCATAAAATAGAGATCATTCTCTTCAACCCAATCGTTTCATGTTTTTATTCGATTGATATACACATATCAAACAAATATGCTCACATATGTTGAACCATTTTTTTCTATTTGTGTCATCATTTGCGCAGAGATTATCGTATCTATGTAAATAAATTGCTTCATATGAGAAGAATATAACGTCTATATATTACTTGAAATGAAAATTTAGCTGTTCATCAGTAATTTTAGATGGTCAAATTACAACAAACTCATAGGTTTATATATATTTATTACGAAAGACGTATAAATGATTTTGGGTGATCTTAAGATTTTAAGGAACACACAAGCAAAATTTAAAGTGAATCTTGCCTACGTGGCAGGTTTGTGAACCGTAAGGCTAATTGTTAAAACGAAAGCTCAAGTCGCTGGGAGTGGGTGAAGAAGAAACAACACACAAGTTAAATATAGGTTGCAATCAAAGGAGAAAAATGGGTAAAATAAAAATGCAAAAAATAGTGCCATTTTTTTCCTTTGATTTGAGAAATGGGAATTGGTTATGAGTTACAGAAATGAACCGGGTACAAAATACCGGTTGGACCGGCTACAAACCAACAAACAAGTTACGTCACCACAATTCGTCATCCGACATGCATCCCCTTACGTGACATCACTATAATTTAATTATCGTCGATGACTTTTTTTTTTTTAACAATTTAATTTTCCATGTTGTATTTTGAATATCCAGAGTTAACCAATACAGGTTCAAGTTTAACAAACTCGTTAAATAGAGTTTCGTTTTTTTCTTCTACTCCGTTTTCGTCATTTTTTCTACGAAAAATACCAAGCATTAAAATTGTTGGCTGTTAATGTAATTTCTTTTTATTTATTTCTGGTAAATTTTGTATATAGATGGGATAATCCAGTACTAAAAGATCAATCTGACATAGAGACAAAAATGAAAAGATAACAAAACTTAGGAAACTACAAGTTCATGTTTAACAAACTCATTAAAAAGATTTTAGTATTTTCTTCTAACCATGCTTTTGCATGCTTCTAATGTGTATGTACCTGAAGACAAATATCACAATTAGTGATTACAATGCTTTTTTTTTGGTTTCTCCGTTTACACACACGTCTCTTCTTTTCTCTTTTCCAATTCAAAGCCATGATCTTGATTCGTGGGTCTTGTCTTTAAACTTCCTTCACTTACGGCTTGTGTAATTTGAAGCCAAACACTCTTTGAACATAGTTTTGTGTTGCCTTTGGTGGCTTCAGATGCCCATATGTCATCAAGAACAAATGTGGAAATGTTGTCCCAAAGTAAGCTCCATCAATGTCTGTTCATTATGTTAAGGAAAAATCCAACAGAGACAACAACAGATCGAAAAATACTCAAAACGATAATTTGCTTTATGCAATAAGAATCCAACATCAGAGTTGTATTAGCAAGAAATGAAAGTGCAGGGAAAAAAGGATACTGCCTTGGTATTTCGATCGAGGGTAATAAATGTCTTCACATTTAGGACAATATATCTTCACCGTGCTTGATCGAGGCAAATCCGATTGACCAACCGGAAGACAAGGTTGGCCACAGCAATAAACTCTTGGACATCTTCCAAAGTCATAGTTTTTGTATTTATCTAACTGCAAAAAAAAACAGAATCAAGCAATGCATCTTTTCTCGGACTTTCAAGATATGCAAATGAGTGTAAGAGATTATTTTACCATTGCAGCCAATCCTTTGCTAGTCAATATGTAACGAGCATGAATAAGTCCATAAAGCATCTCTGCTGCTGACTCGATCAATTCATTCTGTTCCTCTGTAAACATCTCTCCTGTTACCGAACCATCTCCAAATCAAACATTCAAGTAACATAATCGTAAAAGAGAAACATATTGGTCTCGCTACTATCCCTGAATGCGGATTCTATCACAAAAACTAAACCGATCCAATCCAAATCAAACATTCAAGAGACATAATCATAAAATGGAACCATATCGGCTGCAATGCTATCCCAAAAAAATGCAGATTCTTTCCCTAGCTAGACTGCAAAACTATATTGGATAACAGAGTATATATAACAACTTACCATGAGAAGATTCAACATCCAAAATCAAATCAAGAGCGTATTCGTAGTACGGAACAAGAATGCTGAGTCCACACAAGTTAAAATCATCTTGAATGTAATCATCATCAACTTCACAAAAGAACTCGTTTCCTCTTAAACTACAGAACCAAGATATCCATGAAGTGTCTTCTTCTCCATCAGAACCACTAACATCTGATTCTTCACTATCTGTATCTGATTCATCTATTGCCAAAAAAAAACACATTTCATCAGTTACATAAATAAAAATTCCATAAGACTAAATAAATGAGCTCATGAACATAATTATAAAATTAAACTCAAATAATCATTACAATTATTGGAACCCTAATTCCCAAATCACCAAAACCTAATTGAATCCAACAAAATTAGAAATTTTCCAAATGTAAATGCGATTTTGAAAAAAGAGTAAAAACGAAACTAACCATCAGAAACATTGTTCTTAGAGATCGCCGCAGAACGCGAATCTCTATGGTTATGTGATGACGGCTTCCCAATCAAAACGGAGTGAGCCGTCGACGTAACGGTTCCTTTACCTTTACCGTTAACTGAACGAGACGTTGACGGAGAAGGTCGTTCAAGAGCATCGTTGATCCGTTTACGATCTACAACCTCAGGTCTTGAATTCACAACTCCTCTCTCTCTATACATGTTTCTAAAAATAACCTAATAAAATCTCTTTGTTACAGCTTCTATTGCACACCTTTCACCGGCGATTCATGCCGGTGAGAGATTAGAGAGCTCTCTCTTCTAGGGTTTTGCTTTTTTCGTGTTGTCGAATCTTGTTCTCGCGAAACTATAGTTTGTTTGGTACAGAGAGATTTTTTTTTCCTGGTCACCGTTGGATTTTTTTTTTTTTTTTTTTAAATAAAAGAAGAAGAGAAGGGTAAAATGGGAAATAGAGAAATACATGTTAAATAGATTTTCCCGGAGACGAGGGATTGAAGCGGTGAATCGGTAGCCACTGAGACTTCAAGTAGTGGAGAGATGGGTCGAACCAACTACGAACTTCTGGTTCGACACGTGGCAGTTCACACTACACATGAACATTGTAAAACAGAAAATTGAAGATATGGGCCGATGTTAAATTGAAGCCCAAATACAATTAAAAAACCAGCCCGTTTTTCTTTATTTCACAACGGTCAGAGACAGCTGTCTATTATTTTGTCTCTTTTTTTTTGTTTTTTTTGTGCTGTTCGCTTTAGCTTCTGATTCTAATAATTTCAATTTCGTTTTTCTTCTCCGGAGCAGAGTACCGAATTCTTCTCCGAAGGCCATCTTCATCACCATGGCTAGGTTTTGTTTCTTTATTTTGTTCTTCTGGTTTTGTATGTTTCTTCGGTTTAGAGAGGTTCGTGATAGTGTTTTTTTTTTGTTTGTTTCTTCGATTTTGAACCTCCTTTTTCCAGATGTAAAAATTCGATTTGATTTTTTGATCAAGCAAATCCAAAAGCTTTCTTTAATTTCAAAGTTACGTTTTCTCTTATAAGAATTTTAAACTTATTGTTCTGCGAATAGTAAAAAAAAAAACTCTTTTGGATTTGTGTGTTTCTACTTTTTTGAGGCTTTTTCATATAATCGAAACCTTTCATTTCATGTTCAGAGTTTTTGACTAATTTTTCATCTCGCAAATCTAAAAGCCCTCTTTAATCGTTAGGGTTTTGAATTTCATAGTTGTATCTCTCTTCAAAGATTTTACTTTTTGTAAGGGTTTCTATTTGTTTTCGTTTGTTTCAAATAAAAAAAAACCTCTTTTCAGATCCGCGATTTCTTCGATCTAAAGGTTTCTTAGTTCAAGTTTATGTTTGCTTAGTTTTCAAAAGATTCGGAGTTCTTGTTTGGGTTTCCGATATGAATGATGTTTTAAAAAAATTGTCAATAATTGAATCATGTTTTAAAAAATTTGTCAAGAATTTATCTTGGTTTTTACTTTGTTTTAAAGTTTTCAGTTTTCTTGAAACCCAAAGGAAAGGGATGGCACATTATATGATTGTGTTCTGTTCGGTTTCTAAATTGGGAAAATGGGGTCCGATGTTGTCTAAGTAAGACTTGTCATATTAAGGTTGGATAATTGAATCTATGTGATTAACTTATTTATCTTGCTGACTGGGCAGCTTGATTTTTAAACTTCAATTTCTGCTTAGATTTGCCTTTATTAAGGCTTATCTTTTGATGTCCCGAGATTGCTTAAATTACTCTAATGTCTGGGACATAATGATAACAAAAAAATTCAATAATCTGCGTTGTATGAATTGGGATAACATGAAAATATTCAGTATTCTGCATATATATTGATGGAGGAGAATGTTGGATAAAATCCAGTTTCATGCTTTAAAAGTACTCAGCCTTTATTAAGGCTTGTCCCGAGAATGATAAATTCAAAAGTGTCGGCTTAGATCTGCATTGAAAAGGCTTGTTATATTATGGCCTTACATCAAGAAATCCTCTATGCCTAACTCTTGTAACTCTTCTGATCAGTGAAAGCACATCTTTGTGCAACGCTTGATGGGATCGAGTCTCGAGCAAGGCACTAAAGAGAGAGAGAGAGAGAGATGGTATATTGGTGTCTGGACAATACTGTTACGCTTCTAGCTCCGGTGTACCTGAAGGAGAGGAAGATATGTTTCTCGAAGACAAGAAAGCTAGGAACTTGGAACGTAAACCCTCTATTTTCAGTAAAACTCTCAATGTAATCTTATTGAAGAAGCAAATATTAATAAAGCTCAGAGTTTGCAGCACTTCAAGAACTATTACTCAAAATCCCCAAAAAGAAAAACGATTACAAAAGAAATATAAACAGAGTATCTCAAGCTGACAAGAACAAGCAAATGAAATCAAGAGATTGTCCCCAATCTCTTGCCCAATCCAACCTTGCGGCTAGCCTTATTTTCCACTCACTAAAATCCCCCCTCCATCCTGCTCCGTGCTTCCTTATTTATGGCTAAGTGTGTCCAACCCTAGTGCCTGTCCTTTGTTGCGCTGGCACTTACCTCCAGCTCGTCTTTTTCCTCTCCCCTTGTGGCTCGTGTAACGGTCTTTTCCCTTTTGTCCTGTAGTCCAGCTGTGTCTGATGTTATTCTTTCCTTCTCCTTGCCGTTTTTGTTTGTCCAGTCAGCCATATTTCCATTTTTCTTGCCGTTTTTCCGAACTAATCAAACCGAACTGGAGAATGGGCTCTTGCTTGGCCGGATAACCCCTGTGAGCAACATTTCCGCAACCAAGTGTTCGATGATCTCCTTGTATGCGTGCGGGTAGCGGTAAGGTCTGACGGATATTGGTTTGGTACCCGGAAGAAGTTGAATGGTATGTTCGCGATTGCGGAGAGGCGGCAAAGATTTTGGTTCTGCAAATATGTCACTGAACTGCTGGAGAACACTTAGCACATAGGAGTCGATTTCTCCAGCTGGTGTAAATGTCGTGTCTAAGGCTTGGTATGCGATTTGGATTCCTCTGGTGACAGTGGGTGGAACCTCTGCTTTTGATCGTGAGAATTTTGTTTTCCGTAGGTGTTGTTCCCCCCATAATTCCACCACTTCTCCGTTATAGAGGAAGCTCAATTCATTTGTTTGCCAATTGCAGTAGCAAGGTCCCAACTTGCTAAACCATTGGACTCCCAAGACGAGGTCCGTATCGTTGAGTTCTAAAACGATGAAGTCATCGGTGAATTGAATTGTCGGATTGACCTGAAAGTCGGCATTGAGACATACACCTAAACCTGATGCTGAGATGCCGGTACCGAGCATCACTTGAAAATCCTTCGCTTCGGTCATCTCCAGCTTCAGATATTTAACCACATCTGGTGACACAAAGCTGTGTGTTGCGCCGCTGTCGATCAATGCTACGAGCTCCGAACCTGCCAAAGTTACTCGGATCTTAGTCGTTGTCGCCGAATCTTCGCCTAGGAATGAGTTTAAGGATAGCCTGGCGAATGTCGGTTGTGTTGTGACTTCTTCCGTGCTTTCTGCTTCGGCATCGTCTTCGACCTTCAGATTATCCAAGATTTCCATTTCATACCCATTTAAAACTGTCAGTACTTGTAATGTTCGTTTCGAGCATGTCTTGTAGTGATCTTTGGACTGTTTTCTATCACATTTAAAACATAAGCCAAGCCGCTTCTTTTCCTCCATTTCACGATCTGAAATGTATTTGGGTCGATTTACCGGTTTTGCAGTTGTTTGTGCTGCGTTGTTTTGTGTGTTCGGAAGATCTGTGCCTCGCCATTGATTGGTTGTGTGGTTCTGGGAGTCTGGTTTGTGAGAGAATCTGTGATGCCTTTGTTCTGCGAGCATTTCTTTGGCTAAGACTTTTGTTAATGCCTTGGATTCCAACGAAATGGCGTAAGCCTTCATCTCTGTTAATGTTGTTGGTCGCATCAGTTCCACTGTAGCTCGTAAGGCCCCTTGAAGCCCATTAAGGAATATACCTTCGAGTGTTGATTTGTCCAAGTTGGTTACTTGGCCTGCGAGATCTTCGAATTGGGCCACGTAATCGGCGGCGGAGCCCATTTGTGAGATGCAGCAGATGCTCTGAGTTGGTCCTCGACTGCTGATTTCCGAGAATCGCATCAACAGACGATCCTTGAAGTCATCCCAATCCCGGAACGGGTCTGAGTTAATCTCACTGTTGAACCAACCAATGGCCGGACCAACGAGACTAACGGCCGCTAAGTCGAGTTTATTGTCGTCGGAGTATTGACCTAGGCGGAAAAAACGCTCCACTTTGGACAACCAGGCGAATGTGTTGTCTCCGTTAAAAATCGGAACTTCCAGCTTTTTTGTAAGCTCGAGTGGAGGTGGGGTGCCGATTGTTGATGGACGCGGAGCTGGGTCCGGTGTGAGACGGTGGTCGCGATAGTCACCTTCGTTTCTCGGGATTTTGAAATCGCTCATATTCTCTCTCCTGGAACAGATTTGTTCGAGGTTGAGGAGATGGAGCCGGTGTGTGAAAGGCTCGACTGATGGCGGTGTTGATTAACCGGCCGATATTCTCTTGGAACCCATCCATCGTACTCAAAATCTCTTTTTGGCCCTTCTCCATGTCTTTGATGCGACGAAACAGTTCGTCGATGTTGCGTTGTGTGGCTGGTGTCGCTTGTGGGTCTGGTGTTTTGTCGGAGGTAGAGCTTCCAACCATGTCTGTGATGGGGGAAGCTTCTTTAGTCGCCATTGAATTGTTCTGTCTCACTACGCACCAGTTGTTACGCTCCTAGCTCCGGTGTACCTGAAGGAGAGGAAGATATGTTTCTCGAAGACAAGAAAGCTAGGAACTTGGAACGTAAACCCTCTATTTTCAGTAAAACTCTCAATGTAATCTTATTGAAGAAGCAAATATCAATAAAGCTCAGAGTTTGCAGCACTTCAAGAACTATTACTCAAAATCCCCAAAGAAAAAAACGATTACAAAAGAAATATAAACAGAGTATCTCAAGCTGACAAGAACAAGCAAATGAAATCAAGAGATTGTCCCCAATCTCTTGCCCAATCCAACCTTGCGGCTAGCCCTATTTTCCACTCACTAAAATCCCCCCCTCCATCCTGCTCCGTGCTTCCTTATTTATGGCTAAGTGTGTCCAACCCTAGTGCCTGTCCTTTGTTGCGCTGGCACTTACCTTTAGCTCGTCTTTTTCCTCTCCCCTTGTGACTCGTGTAACGGTCTTTTCCCTTTTGTCCTGTAGTCCAGCTGTTTCTGATGTTATTCTTTTCTTCTCCTTGCCGTTTTCGTTTGTCCAGTCAGCCATATTTCCATTTTTCTTGCCGTTTTTTCGAAAATAGACCCTGAAGGGTGTAACAAATACATATAGAAGATTCGGATCTTTGAATACTACATGAATATGACATCTTGGTGAGAAGGTATGACATCTCTGCTTAAAAACTCTAATATCTGGGACATAATAATTCAATAATCTGCATTAATCTTCATCTTGGGAATTCAATATTCTGCTTAAAGCATATACGTTGATGGGTTGGGGAAACATAAAATTATTCAATATTTCTGCATATCGATGGAGGTAAATAGTCTTTTAATGATATGAAAGAAAAATTCAATTATCTGCTAAAAATTGTACATCACTGATTCACTGAACGTTGGATGATGTCCCAAGATAGAAAATTCAGTGTTTACATATATTATAATATCTTGCAGCGTTAGACCAACATGATGAACTATTCAGTCTTCTGCTTGATGATGGGATTAAATATGCCTCTAAATGGAATATCAATATTGGAAACTCTTACCTAACTCTATGAATACTGTAGTTAATTCTCTTTGCCTAAATGTTGTAGCTCTTCTGGTAAGTGAAGGCACATCTTTGTGCAACATTTGATGGGATCGAGGCTAGAGCAAGGCACTAAACAGGGAGAGAGAGATTGAGAAAAATTCATAATTCTGCATAAGCTCTATATCTTACTGAGCTGGGACAAGGAAATTCAAGTTTCTGCATGATATATATTCAATTATCTGCTTAGAGCTGCCATTGAAAAGGCTTGTTGGATTAATGTACATACATCAAGAAATTTAAGTTGGGACCTTATGAATAATGTAGTTAATCTTCTGTGCCTAGCTCTTGTAGCTCTTCTGGTCAGTGAAGGCACATCTTTGTGCAACGCTGGATGGGATTGAGGCTCGAGCAAGGCTCTAAAGAGAGAGACGGTGTCTTGACAGTACATATAAGAATATTCAGATCTTTGCATAAGCTGTATATCTTAGTGAGCTGAGACATGAAAATTAAAGTTTCTGCGAAAAGTTATATCTCTTATAGTTCTGGTGGTAGATCATAATATAGATTCGATTTTCTGCTAAGATCTGCCTTTGAAAAGGCTTGTAAGATTATGTCCCAACATCAAAAAATTCAAATTGGAACTTTATGAACAATGTTGTTAATCCTCTGTTCCTAGCTCTTGTAGCTCATCTTTCTAGAGAAGGCACATCAATGTGCAACGCTTGATTTGTCCGAGGCTCGAGCAATACATTAAAGAGAGAGACGAACATATTTAATCCTCTGTTTTGCTGTGTCTGGAGAATACATATAGAATATTCATATCTTAGCATACAACAAGAATATGACATCTTGGTGAGAAGGTCTGTATCTCATCTCCAACTAGATTGTAACTTTCTGTGTAGTTGCTTATTACCTTATGTTACATCAAACCAGTGCAATGTTGGATTTTGGCATTAGTCTAAGAGCAATGGTAAGGTTTTTCTCTCTTCTTAATGTACATCTCTAACAAATGTTAATGTCATTAAAGAGTAAATCAATATTTGCTTGCCTTACTCTATGGTCTAACCAAATGTTACTTGTTCTTAACAGGGATACTACATAAAATTTGCTAACCAGATAATATCTGTCCCACTTTGGTCAGGTGAATGTCTCTTTTCTCTTTTAAGTCTAGTTATGATCTTCACAAGAGTCTCCTTTTGATGGAGTTTTTGGTTTCTTGAATGACTTCATCTTTTGATCAAGTAAGTCTTTTATAATTAACTATGGGTTATTTATTAGCCTATCTTCGAAAAACCAAAAACTGGAGTGTACAATGATCTGTCTCAGGTTGGACTTCTCTCTCACTCTCTTAACGGTTTCTAATATTATAGTGTTATTGGTTGTGTCTGAATTGTCGTAGTAATAGGAAACTGTCTGATTCTTTATAGGAAAATTCTGCCATTTTGGTGACTTTCTGATGCACAACATGATTAGCTGAATGAGTAAGTATGTATATGAATCCTATATTCTAGTTTTTTATAAGATAAAACAATTTCATTTTGTAAGATTTCTTCTTTCTGTCCCCATTTCAACAATTTTTGTCTCCAGATAAGAAAGCTCTGGTTTTTCAGGTACGTCCTCATTCTATTGCTTCTTGATGTTCAATAATATTAGTTGTTGGTTGCTTATCATTAGTTTGTCTAAGGTTTGAGTCAGAGACCAAATGATTGTTAGTTGTTATGTTTTCTCAGATTTTCTTAGAAAAAGCAATTAAAAACATGTGATTCGTAGAATGTTGATGAAGTTGATATACTAGACCTGTTTGCAATGAATGTATTTGAATCCTATTAATTCTTGTAAGTTTTATACATGCCAGGACTCATGATCAGAAATCTTATATGTTTCTCAGATCATGACATCTTTGGTGGCAGTGGTCTGTCAATGAATGATCTATCTTAGGTACTAAATTATATTTCTCTGCTTTAAATATCATAGTGTTTTAACTTGCGTTTTAACTGTTGTAGTACTAAAGTTAGTTGTGGTAGGCAGTGTTTCGATTCTTAATCCAGGTTCAACCAATTTTTATGAGGTAAAATTTGTTTGTCTTTAATCAAAGTTGTGATTCGTATTGATTTCTCAACATTCTATGGTTTCTTCTTGGCTTTACTCATTAAGGGTTTGTATCAAACTTGCAGGAATCAAGGTTAGTATCTCCTCAAGTACACGCGATGCTACGGGATTAGTGACTTGGTCATCCATTTGTGGTATATAAGCTTATCAACCAAAGGTTATATTGCCTATAAACAACAGCTTCTTGAAGTGTTTCCTAACCTATGTTAAAATATCAAGCTTTTGATCTGTTGATGAAGCAAAGCATAACTATGTGATTATTTTATCAGAGGCAGGATTAGAGCTTTTGTGGTGTACGTCGTCTTCCACACTCCTCTTTTCAAGTATGTAGCTGCATTCTAGTCCTAAGTTTGCTCTATACATTAATGCATCCATTTTTCAGAAATTTTCATCTTAGGAAAAGCAAAGGTTTGGTTTCTCTATGAGGTATACACACTTTCTCTTTCTAAGGTTTGACTTAGACATGTGTTTTTTCGAAGTTGATTGTTTGCTTTAGGATCTAGAAAACCTCAATTGAGCTAACGCATCTTTAATGCTAACACTAACACAAACATAAACGCATATACACTAAACGCATACATAAACATAAACATAAACGTATATACACAAAGGTCAACACATTACACTAAACACATTCATATAACTATTGTTCTAATAAACAAAAACCAAACAAACTCGTTAGTACTTACAAGCACAATAATATAATTTTATTCAGAAAGAAAATCACGTTTTATTTCTTAGCCAACGCAACCATATTTATAGTCATTATCTATATTCTATTTGAAAGCATAATTAAGTTTATCCAAAAATAATTAAATATCAATTAATTATGATAAAAAAATAAACAAACATGATTTGTAATTAAGTAAAAAAACAACATCAACTAGAAGGAACTCAAACCTCAATAACAGAGTTTGGTTTAGAGAAGGATATAAAACCTATGCACCGAACTCCTTAGAATTCTGTGAGGGTTGGAGAAACTGAACAAAAAAATCAGAGTTTTGTGTAAGATGGAGAAAAGAAAACAATCACGTACGAATTTTAAAAACAATTTATAAAGTTCAAATGGACATTAGTTATATATAAAATACGCTCATTTTTATGTTTTGTACAAGGCCCAAATAAAGTAATTTATATATATAAACCATCCATTTTGTTGCATTTAAATCGTAAACATAAAACTGATTCACAATTAAATAATTTGATCTGAAGCTCTCCTTTCTCAATAACGTTAATTCAACCGCGTCTCCGCATTTCAGAGATTCCGGTAACTCAATCCTTCAAATCTCCGACGATTTGTTACAGTAGCGATTAATGAGTAATGATTAAAAGTTATACACATGAAAAGGTATACACTCAACTAAATACAATCAAAAATACTAACTAATTCTAAGTGTAAATAGAGTTAACTAAATGCAATAAAATAAGATTAACATAATCATTTGATCACACTAACTAATTCTACTAGTGTACATAGAGTTAACATAAGATTGTGTTGGTGTTTCGACTTTTAATGAGATGAAATCACTCTTTTTTATCATAAGATATATCACCAATGATCAGTAAAGAGAGAGAGAGAGACTAAACACAAGCATAAACATAAATGCATATACACTAAAATGCAAACATAAAATATAAACACATGTACACGAAGGTGAGAATACATTACCCTAAACGAAAATATAATATTCTCACAAACAAAAGCACAAACACTAACAAATTTAAATGCAAACAAGAATGTAAACACTTACAAAAACAAAAAGGCAGGCAGCACAAAGGCAAATGTTTACAAATGGAAATTTCTAAGGCAAACGTAAAATTCAAAGTGAAACGCAAGCATATAATGTTTTTTTTTTTAACGAAGCTAACATAGAATGTTCAATGCAAATACTAATGTGAATGTGAACTCACAATTTAAAACTAGGCGTAAACACAAATATAAGTTTGAAGGCAAAAATATAATGATATTGTTTATCCTAGGTGGTTTATAAGACTATCCGAAATAATATCTCAAGTTTATAAGTCAAGACTAAGCCATGTTTGTAGTTTTTAAAGTCGTTTTGGGTTTTTAGATTTTGCCAAAAAAAAAAAAATCTAAAAGTTAATAATCTAAAAGGAAAATTTAATTATATTTTAAATAAATTGTGGAATCATGTTTTCCGGCCAAAATCATAGAAGTTTTTTTTTCCACCAAAATCGCATATAATGCTTTTAAGCCAAAACATGCTAAATCTGTCATTTTGCCAAAATCGTTAAATTACATATTCTCGATAAAATTGCTGATCCGTGATTTTCTGCTAATACTACGGAATCATATTTTAATTGTAAAACTGTAGAAAAACGAATTCTTGCCAAAATAGCATAATCACGTTTTTGCACTAAAATTGTGAATTCACATTTTTTTTTGTGAAAGTTACCGAATTGTAAATTTCCGCCAGAACCTTAGAACTGCATTTTTAGTGGGACTGTATTTTCTGCTAAAATAAAAAAATCATGCACGCAAAAATGGCAAAATCGTGTTAACACGCTAAAATGGCAAAATTGTGGAATTGTTGTCTAATTATAACCGCAAAATTAATTTTCTCGCTAATTTCGCGAAATCACGTTTTTCCTTTAAAACCGCATAATCGCAAAAATATAAGATTGATGGGAAAAGACTCTTCAAACATGATTCTACTTTTCTTTTCTTTGTTCCATGGTCTTTATGTCTTTCTTTCCTGAATTTATAAGCATAGGATGGTTGGTATTTATTATTCAATATTTTTGTTATATTCGTTTACATTCAAATCTAAAGGGGGAACTTATGCAAACCAGTATAGAAAGATCAACACGAAAGACAGGCAAAAATAAGAATCATTTCATTCAATTGTGCCATTGTTTTGTTGTATTAATTAGTTAGATCATTTCTAATGCGAACAATCTGAAAGTTTTTAGAGGCTGCTATCTTTATTTTTACTCTAAAAGAGGAGAAATTCTTTAGAGCATAGCGATAAGTATTTTGACCATGTGAAAGCATTGAACCTTTTGGCTGAGTTAGCTATAGTTACATGGACTAAAAAGTATACATACTACAATCATTTGATCACACTAACTCATTCCGAGTGTACCTAGAGTTAACATAAGAAGATTGACTTTTTATGAGACGAAGTCACTCTTTATCATAAGATATATCACCAATGATCAATATTGTTGCAAGTAAAGAGAGACCCTATCTTTACATAGACCAGGAATGGTATTTGACAGTGTCCATTTAGTCTTCACCAAAGTACTTTTCTTCAGCGTCAAGGCCAATCTCTCGAAGCCAATGATCATCAAGTGTCTCGTCGTTGTCTATCTTCGCGTAATCCAAATGTTGATCATCTTCTCCCGACAAGAACTTTTGTTGCATGATTGACGTGAACTGATCCATCAAATCTTGCATCTCCTCTGGCGGTAAGACTGTTGCCTTATCGTTCTCTTCTCTTCCATTGCTATCTGTGTATCTAGTAGCCTGAAAATATTCGAGAAGCTAAGACGTGAATAAAGGTTTTGCAACACAAGTAAACAACAAATCTAAAATGAGAGATTCATGATCTTGGAACCAACACACAACGAAAAAACAAGTTTACCTCTTCAAGGTTTGAGCTAGCTTCTGCAGGATTTTTCGCTTCTTCATCTTCTTCTTCTGATTCCTCGTCCTCCTCTTCTTCTTCTTCTCCTTCTTCTTCTGATTCCTCCATCTTCTCATTACCAATCCAATCACTCTCTGCAACACCTAACCTCTGCTGCTCCTCTCTAATCCGAGAAACCAGCGTTGCTTCTTCTGCCCGTCTCATCAACGTCTCTGACCAACGTTCTCCAGGCCTAGCCATGTTCCTTCCCATCAAATCCTGAAATTTCCCAACATACTCGTGGTGTAGATACGGCTGTCTATCTCTCATAGCATCCTCAGAAAAATACTGTCCTTCTAAAACAAGCTTATTCAAGTAAGCCAACCTTCTATTCCTCACAGCTACAGACCTCGATTTCAGCTCTTCCGAGGTCGGACTTATCTTCTTCCGCAGGTTTTTTAAATGCCAATCAACCTCATAGTCATGTTTCAAAGCATCAAACTCAAGCAATTCATCAACTCTCAGCTCTGATCCATATCGCTCTGAAATCAAAGAAAACAGCTAAAGTTTCAGTTCCAAAATCAAAGTCCGATAAGGTTTAAAGTCTAAAAACACACTACACTACATACTTAGATGATAACGAACCAAAACTCATCAATCAATCTATACATAACCATGACGAAATTGATATTAGAATCGATAGTTTCACTAGGATTTCAAAAGCATCAAACTCAAGCAATTCATCTATACTCAATCTAAGAACCATCTCGCTCTGAATCAAAAGCAAACAACTAAAGTTTCAGTTCCAAACTCAAGACTTGGACGACTCATATATTCATAAATTTTGGTATCTCCATGATGATATTGGAATTAGAATCGAGAAATTTAACCAGGATTGAAGTAAATACCCAGAAAAACGGCGGGATCACGACGGAGGAGGTCGAGGAGGATGGATTTGCGTTGGTCGGAAGAAGCAGCGGTAGATTGGACGGCGCGTGGGAAGTAGAGGTTGTTGAGAGAAGAAAGCCTCGCCGTAATTGATTCCACCGCCGCGTCTTTCATTGCTCTTCCTTCCATCTCCATCTTCTTCGTCTCTCCTCCCGACTCGACCGACCAGAGATTGCTGTAAATCGTCTGGTTCACGTACTGGTCACGTGGGAAGACTTAGGCGGTGTTAATTAGGCCCGTTGGACTTTCTCGGGTCTTCCCAATTGAATCAGATGTTTTGTTTGGTTTATTGGCATATTAAAAGATTAATATAAGTCGATTAATGGGTCTTAAATATATAAGATTCTATAAAACATATAGAAGCGAAATGACAAAAATACGCCCAGTAATTTTGTCTACAATATAATGAAAAGGTAATATTTTAAGAAAAGAGCTTTTAATTTACTTATGGGTTCTTCTGTAGTAATCTTTCGACAGTTCCGGTGTTGGCTTCCCTGTAATTCCGTGTGTACTTTATTACATGATATATCATTAGAATTATTTTGTTTAGTCAAAATCGTTTAAAGGCATTTTTGAAAAACTATCTTTGCTTTTTACTAAATAAATTTTAGTTTTTTGGGGCCGTGGGTTCAATCCACACAGACGGCGCTAATTATTGAACTCAATTTAAGTCAAATAAAATTTAGGGTTCAAAAGTATGAATTAATTATTTTTTTTGATGCTTAAGTCGGAATTACACAGATAATAATTAGTATTTCAAATCAAAACTAAGAATAACTAGAAAGAGAAAGTAAATGAGAGAAAATAAACTAGAGCTTTTCTAATTTTTAGAATCTCTTGTCTAAGCGAAGTAGGTCTATATTTATAGTGGATTTGAGGCAGTCGATCAACTACCTAGGTATTGGTCTCCTCGTTTCCTCCCATCTTCCGTTTTTACTCCTAAGTTCAGCAGACTCTGAGCCGAGTTTTTTTCTGTTATAATATAAATTATATAAAAATCTACAATTAAATAAAAAAAATGTATGTAAATTTTTTAAAGGTATTACTAGTATTCATACTTAGAGAATATTCTTGTTTCTGAATAAACCAGTTTTCAATTATATATTTTAAAATCATTATTAACATTTATTACAATGATCCATTAATGTTTAATTGCAAGTCCCTAGATATTTGCCAAATATTCGTAATTATCAATATTTTTGTCAAATATCCAAAAATAAATTGTTACACATTTTTTTCAAAAATTGATATCCCACAAATCCTTATTCTGCAATTTTTTTTATTTCTTTCAGTATATTAATTATTACTATATTTGAATAAAAAAATTAAATAGCTAAAATGTACACTAAAATATAATAACGATTTTTCACTTTTTAGATATACATTTATCACATCTTCATTCAACAAGATGACAACATTTATATCTTGTCGATTCTACCATTATCAAGATATCAAGATACCTCGTTTTCTCTTTAATTTTCTCTCGTAATGATTAAAAATCAAATATATTGAACGATAATTAGACTACATTAAAAATTTGATATCCTTAAATTTTGACTTATTTATATGAAAACTATGTGATTGCTTCATCCATATTGCTTAAACATATTTTTTAATTCGAGACGGTTCATACTTTTTATTCTTTAGGCTTTTGGATTATTCTAGTAACTCATGATTTCATCTTTACTTGAAAATCATTTTGACAAAAAAATATAAGCTTATTCAATCAGATTACAATTAATATACTATACCCACATATGTATTTTGTACCTCCTTTTCAATTTTAATTTTATTTTTACTGGTTTCTAAAATATCTCTTCACTTTTTTTCATAATTATTAAAGAAGTATAAAAGCAAAATTTGAACGAGAAGATCAACATAAACTGCTTCTTAAAAAATAAAAAAAATTTAAAACGCAACATTTTTCTAAAATTAAAAATGACGGTTTTTATTAATAAAACCCCTTAACTAAAGATAAATCGTAAGAAAGCCTCTGAATTATATATTTAATGAAAAAAACCCCTCTGACTACAGTGCCATTAAAATTGGAATAAATTTAAAACGTAATATTTTTATGTTCTTTTTTGTTTTGGTCAAAAATGACACGACATGTTATAAAATAAAAATAACATATTCTAAAATGAAAATGTCATGAATTATGATGTTCAAAAATGAAAAAAAAAACGTTTTATTGACTTTTGACATATCCAAAAAACTGGTAGAACATAAAATTCTTAATAACAAGAGTATGTGCAATATAAAAAGCAAGATTTCATACTACGTGGTGGACTCATTGGGTGGTCTTTTCTCTTTTTAAATGGTTATTGCAACTATATAATAAACAACCGTTCAAAGAGACAAAAAACTACCCAATGAACCGAGTCTATAGTATAAAGTCTTGCTTTTCTGGATTTTTTTTTGTTGTATGTCTGATTTTGATGTTGCATGTAATCTTGTTATTAGGAATTTTATATCCTAATAGGTTTTTGGATCTGTCAAAAGACAATTAAAAAAACATGTCATTTTTTTCTATTTTAGAACATCATAATTCATGTCATTTTTATTTTAGAATATGATGTTTTCATTTTATAATATGTTGTGTCATTTTTGACCAAAAAGAAAAAGAAAATAAAAATATTGCGTTTTAAATTTAGCCCAATTTTAATGGCACTGTAGTGAGAGAGATTTTTTTCATTAACAAATTTAAAGTTGAAGGTTTTTTCATTAAATATATAATTGAGGGGTTTTCTTACGATTCATCTTTAGTTAATGGGTGTTATTAATAAAAACCGTCATTTTTAATTTAAAAAATGTTGTATTTTAAATTTTAACGAAATTGTAGATGTAGGGATTTTTTCTCTAAGGATTTAAAGCTGAGGAGTTTTTTCATTAACTATATAATTGAGGGTTTTTTTTACGATTCATCTTTAGTTGAAGAGTTTTATTACTAAAAACTCAATATTATAAGACAAATAATAGTCTAACTCATATTCATATTTTTAGTTTAAATATATATATACATCTATAACATTTCTCTGTTACAATTGATAACTTTGAAATAAAACATAAATTAAAAAAAAATTAATCTGCGCATTGCGCGGGGTTAAAATCTAGTATCCTATGTATAAAGGGAGAATTGACTCTCTTAAAGCTTGACATATCAACACAGGAAATAGTTGCCATGTATGCATTCATTGAAAAATTGACCAATGAAAATAAACCACATCAGAAACCATTAAGCCACATCATAAAAAAAGTTTAAGTAGGAACAAATCTGATCTAATCACTATGTTATCATGAATGAACTATTAGTGAGAAGAAAGCACGAGACTAAAATAGTAATGTTTTCATGGAAGAACCAAAGAAGGAGAAGACACAAAAACAGAGACTTGTTTCCAAACAAACGCTTATGTGAAGTGTTTTGGAGGGAAGTGATAGATACAAGTTCAACAGATGGAAAAAATGTCAATGGAGAAGAAAAGTTTCTTCTTTTATTTTGGAGCAGTCACAAGTGGAGTTAATGCATCTTATGCTTATTATTAAATTTTGTTTTTGAGTTTACCAATCGGTTGTTGTGAGATTCTGCAATAATAGGTGAAAATATGTACCGATCGGTCGAGATGGAGAATTGTACCGATCAATATAGCAAGGGTACCGATCGGTACTGAGTGTATGAAACATCTATTTCGTTCGCATCTTCTGAGTTTAGCTTATGTTGCTGAAAACATTTAACAACATACGTGATTTCACCATAATAAAACCTAAAAACAAAATCAAAATCAAAGAAAAAGAAAAGAAAAGAAAAGAAAAATTCAAACTCTATAACTGCACCAACTGTTGAGAGGAAAAGTCTCCGAAGTATCAAAGGCAAATAAGAACCTTCGCTCATCTCCACAACATGAAAATCAGTAAGAACCAAGCAATTCCCAACTCGAACATCTAGGTTGTGAATGAAGCCTTGTGGAGACATGATGGAAGCATTTGTGAACAAGATAGAACATGGGGGGTCCTTGAGATTAATAATCCCCAGCTTCTTTGCAATTTCCATTGACATGACCGTTACACTAGATCCAGTGTTGCAGAGGGAGTCTTCAAAAATTTTCCCTAAAATCAAGCATGGAGCAGTAAACTTCCTTGGGCAATCAAGCTTTGGGAACCTTGTTAATATCCTCTTTTCCTTCATCAATTGCACGTTAAGTTATCCAACACTTTTTCTCCCATCATCACACATTCGAAAACTTCTTTAAAATCCGTAAGATTCTCATTTGCTTCTGGGAATGTCAACCCTTCAGTGATTTCACCAATAACTTCTTTATACATGTCCATCTTGCCTTCTGCGATTACATTCTCAGTTTCTGCAACAACTGGGTAAGAGAACACAGAGTTCTCTCAGATTATGGCTTCAAACCGATTGGTATAGGGACTGTACCGATCGGTAGTATCTTGATTAGTAGTATCGGTGGATTTACACTGATCGGTTGTGGTATCGTACCAATCGGAACTGTTTTACGAGAACCTTTTAGCATCACTTCCAAGCTCAATTACGTTGACGTACTCCCAGGGATTACCTTCTGACTTGCATGGATCTTCTATTTTAGGCAGTTTTCTCAAGAATGTCATCCCTTAATCAAAATTTCCTTAATATCCTTAATAAAAAATGCAATTCATGTTTTAATAATATGATGTCAAACAATAGTTATAAAATTAAATATTTTTAAATCCAAATTAAAAAAATACTAAGATGAAAATCATTAATGCTCAAATAAATTAATAATGTATCACATCAAGAAATCTTGGTTATTTTCATCACGATTCTGTTTATTTTTTTCAAACGATACAATGAAATCTTTATCAAAATATAGAAAATTCACAAATAACTTATTTTACCTAAAATATTATATTTAATAAATAGATAAATTAAAAAGTTTAATCAAATTCTATACACAACTGGTTCAACTATTAATACCGGATCAACGGTTTTATTGGGTTTGTCGAATTTTACCGGATTTTCCAGATTTTTCTGGATTTATAATTAGCTGATTTTAGCAACAAATCTGAACCAGTGTAGTGATAGGGTTACCAGATTTACCGGTCCGACCGTGAGTCTGGGTCCGGATTGGGTATGAAATCATTGACTCTTTTTTACTTTTTTTACATGTTTTAAAAAGTGAAAATTATATATTCTACAAACTCTACATGTTATACATAGTTTAGAATTCATATTTGTTTTTAGAATTCAGATGAACTATATGTTCTCAAAACGCCAACAACCACATGAAACACGTTGTAATAAACTACTCTTATCTTTCCCTCTGCAATCTCCTCATATGCTTCTTCGTCCACTGAATCAAGCCAAGTACTGATCTTATCCGCTATTCATAAATGTTTTGCTAACCCAATAAAAAGATGGACCATCCCTGACAGACCAATCAAGCAAAATATGGAAGGACAAACTGTGATTTTATGATTGTACTTGACCAACTAGTATTTAAGAGAGCCTTGTTTCATCACCATTTCATCAATTCAAGCTTAGAACTATTAGTCTTTTCTCCACGTAAATTATGTGATCAAACAACTTAAGAGTACCTCAATTACCATTATATATATAAACTATAGTAGATAGCACTTACAATTTTCAGTGTAATAAGAATAATTTTATTTGTATATTTATTGGGGGATTAATTGGAAAAAACATGACTGGTAAAATTACCAAATCCTAATCTTTTTTACTATCAAAACGAGTAATTCGGGTACCTTAGATAATTATCTGACTAGAGCTTTATCTATTAGAAAAACATTTCTTTACCAAACAGGTAAATTCTACTCTTTTTACTCAAACAGGTTCAGAAAGTTCAGTACATAAAAAACCGACATATTGAACATGTAGTACGCTGGCTTAGAGGACATCTCATTACAATCAAATTCTATATAAAAAAAAACATAATCAGTTTCTAATAGTACATATATATATATATATTTAAGTTTATTAAATTTTAATTTTAGATATGTTTTCCTCCGTGCAATGCGTAGCTTCTGACCTCGTTAGTGTTAAGTTATAGCACATTGTAATCACACATGTGTGTATTAATCTGAAAAATATTAATTTAGACATCATGATTCACATGTCTCCGTATTATTAGTTCTCATTGATACAATGCGTGTATAGTAGTAATTAAATAGATTTTAAATACATAAAATATTTTTTTACCTTCTAATTCTTCTTACACGTTAAGTGTTATTCATTCTACAAATTTAAGATTATAATTTTAACTTCGTTTAAGATTTCTTGACAAAAGTTATATATTCTCCATAGAAATATATTAATGAGCTTAATATTTAGATCTCAATAATTACAAATATATGTGAATCGTCTAATTAAATTATATCCCATTGCATGTATCCCAACCTCAAATTCTCGCTCCCGTGCTTACATACAATGGGATATCATACATGACACACTGTTTACTTTGTGGCAAGTCGGATGAGACTCGCGATCATCTTGTCTTAACTTGTCCGTATTCTTTCACAGTTTGATTAGAGTGACACGATTCACTGCCTTATAAACTTCAGACCGAATGGTTAATTGACATCATCAATTCATACTGTTGTTGTTCCAAGCGATGATCACCAACAAGGACAAAATCCTCCCATTCACCTCTCTTGCATTATTGATAAATCAACTAGGAATCGGATCAGGGCAGGGTCGGTTCGGCGGTGCTTCTCTTTACCTTTCACCCTTAGAAAAATGTTCTGTTTTTAACTTTTGAAAAGCAAACTCAGATGCCAGGCTTCATTCATGTCTTGTTCTTTTTACAAATTCTTATGTAAACATGTTAGTGTCTTTTTAAAAATTTAACATTTCAATAAAAAGAAAGAAAACAAGAATTGGGTATAGTTAGTATAACCTTAAGAATAACATGACATTTATATGTGTTTTTAAAATTAAAATACATTGTATGTTAAAAATATATCTTATGATACAACTACTAATTAATATTCTACCTTACTAACTGTCGTTTATATAATCAAAATCTATTTTTTCATTTTCTATCTAAAATATCCACTAATCAGAATTCAAAATATCAAATAATGGTTTTGAAAATAGATATGATTTTAAAATGCTTTGTTTGTCCTATATACATGAGAATACATGCAATCACAAATATCATATTTGTTTTGTTCAGTGTTTACATATTATCATTTTCTAGAAGTAGTTAGGATATTGTTATATTAAAGATCAAATAAAACTTAAGAGTATCTCAATTATCATTAAGCAAAATGTAAAAAATATATATACATATATATATAATTATCATACATATGGATTATTATATTAAAGATCTAATAAAATTTTTTTTTTTTGGTGTAAAAGATCTAATAACTTAAGAGCATCTCAATTATCATTCAGCAGAATAATAGAGTATATATAACTATAGTAGAGGACACATACATTTTTCCATGTAATCAGCATAATTCGTAATAGATAAGATAATTTAACGTCCATTTGGTCCAAACACATTTATAAACTACAAGAGATTTAGTTGCTACATTAATTGCTACATTATCTTATCCGATCTATGATCCTTTCAAACCCATAACTCACTTTAAAGCAACTGCACCATTTTTTTCATATGATTCACCATCACTGGTAAAATTTCAAAAACTCAATTCTTTTACCTAAGTTCCCCTATTACAGACCAACAATGTACTTCCTTTTCTTTAAATTTCCATTATCAACATCCCAAGGGATGAGTTCATCTCTAAAGAACTTTTTAAAAAAAAAGAAAAAAGAAAAAAAAAACACTTAAGAGCATAATTGTAGCAGATTATAATATATATATATATATATATACTATAGTAGAGAGCAGATACAATTTTCCATGTAATAAGCATAATTCGTATTAAATAAGACAACTCCATTTGATCCCACTACACAGTTAAACGAAGAGAGTTGGTTGAAACGAAGAAACTAGAAACTTCATTAATTGTTGTTTCATCTTTTGTCATCCGATATGTTCTATTTAAGGGAGCCTTGTTTCATCAACATTTCACCAATTCAAGCTTACGAACTATAAGTGTTTTCTCCACGTAAATTCTGTGATCAAACAACTAATCAATCAAAAGATGGAATGCAAAACTGTGTTTTTAAGTGTGCTCATAATGAGTCTGGTCATGGCACAAATTCAAGTTGATGCAAAGACCTGTTGTCCGTCCTCCACCGCTAGAAGTATCTATAGGACATGCCGCTTCGGGGGTTCCACACAAACTTGTGCTCAAATAAGTGGCTGCAAAATTGTTAGTGGGGAATGTCCGGGGGGATATAACAAAGACTTTCTCGAAAACACAGGTAAATTGATTAATAGTATAATATCATGCTTTTGTTTTTACGTTATTTGCTACAGGATGAATCAAATTTACATTTTTTGATGTGTTTTGATTTTTGTCTCAAGGTGATGCTGTCAATGAATACTGCAAGGTTGGATGTGCATCCTCTGTGTGTGGTGCCTTAATCACTCTCCAGAACTCAGGTTAAACAAACTCCCCAAGCTAATTATCACTATTATCATTTCTTTTTCTTTTTTGGAATAATCCGTTCTAATTTTGTTTCCTTGATTAGATGCAAGTGAAATTGTGAGTGGAGCGGTTGACCAGTGTGCCAAGGCATGTTCTACTCTCTGCACCAAGGGCTCTATGACTGCAGTTGAAACTGCCTAAACAAGAATATCAATGAAGATACCATGTTCATCTTGCTGAAGGGGTTTGTTTAATTTTTATATGTTTTTTCAATAATTAAAAGAAAAAAAACTGTCATGTATGTGACAAAAATGCTTGACTCTCGTGCTAGCATTTTTAATAAGTTCTTTCCAGTTTGTGTGTATGTGCCGTAGAAGGTTCTACTGCCTTCTACTTCTTATCAATTATCATCTTAATAAAGAATAATGTGTCTGTATTAATCTTCTTCTCTCGACCTTTTTTGTTTGATTTTGTTTTGTATTAATTTCTTATAAGGATTTCATATCATGACCACAGACTCGACTTAACAACACTACTAAACTTTATTCCGAGACTAACTAATTAGTGGAGTTCGTACCAAAATAAAATCAAAATTTTCTTTTCTTAAATTTCTTTTTAACATTTTTTGCTCAACAAAAAAGTTTATGTACAAAAGTGGAAATCAAAAACAAATGAAAATTGGTAAAATTGGTCTAACAATCCTATATATAATAACTAGGTGATGTCCCACTTGCTGTGTGTGTTTGGAATTAATATAATAATTAAAATATGCAATACTCTATATACAACTAAATATATATATATATATATATATATATATTTAACTGGTGTTAAATAAATTGTTTTTTTTTGAGAAATTCTTAACTTAAGAATAAATCTCAATATATATATATATTAAATGAATACCAGTAAAAACCAAAGTTTTTTTAAAAAATCGTTTTTTTTCTTTGTTTTGAAAAATCTTATCTCTTGCTCTATATCCAATAAAAACCTTTTACTTGAGAAATAGGAAGACACGTGAACTTGAATTTACACAAACTTTAATTAAGAACTTGAACTAAAAAGAAGAAAATTTGGACCTAAATTAAAGACACGTACCCAAAACTAAACTGGAGAACTTATTGAATTTAAAAGAGAAAAATGCTGATCTGTTTCATGTTTTGTTCTTTTTACAAATTCTTGAATAAATAATTTTCTTTGTATCTTTTTAAATTTTAAAATTCAATAAAAAAAAAAGGTTATTGGGTATATGTACGTAGTACAACCTGTAGAATAATATGAGATTTAATAATCTACCTTAGTAAACTGTCATTTTTATAATCAAAATATCTTTTTCATTTTACATATAAAATAGATATCCTTTAATTAATCAAAATTTAAAATATCAAATAGTGGTTTTGAAAATATGTATGATTTTAAAATACTTCGTTGTCGTCAATCTTACATATGTATGATTCGTTGTCGTCAGTTTACATTTGTATGATTGCATGTAGTCATCTTTTGTCGCCTTTTCCTCTTTAATCTTTACATTTGCATCTTCTTGAATCAAGCCAAACACATAACTCTCTTTAAAGCAACTTGACCAACTAGTATTTAAGGGTGCCTTGTTTCATCACCATTTCATCAATACAAGCTAAGAACTACAAGTGTTTTCTCCACGTACATTTTGTAATCAAACAACTCATCAATCAAAAGATGGAAGGCAAAACTGTGATTTTAAGTGTGTTCATAATGAGTCTGGTCATGGCACAAATTCAAGTTGACGCAAGGAGCTGTTGTCCGTCCTACACTGCTAGAAATATCTATAATACGTGCCGCTTCGCGGGAGGTTCCAGACAAAGTTGTGCAAGTGTCATGAGTGCCTGCCAAAATTAATGTTGGAACATGTCCGGGCGGATATACCAATGACATTCTCGAAAACACAGGTAATTAAATTGATTAATTTTATAATATTGTGTACTACGTTATTTGTTACAAGATTGATTAAGATTTCCTTTTTTGGATGTGTTTTTATTGTTGTCTGAAGGAGATACTGTCAATGAATATTGCAAGAATGTCATCCTCTGTGTGCGGTGCCTTAACAATTTTCCATAACTCCGGTAAAGCAAATTCTCAAAACTTATTATTACTATTATCATTTTTTTTATAAGAATAATCTGTTCTAATTTTGTTTTGGTGACTAGATGCAAGTGAAATCGTTAGGAGCGGTTGAACAATGTACCAAGGCATGTTCTACTATTTGCACCAAAGGCACTATGACTGCAGTTGAAACTGCCTAAACAAAAATATCCATGAAGATACCACATACATACACTACAAGAAATCTACCGCAAAACCGACGGAATTTCCGACGGACAATAATTTCATCGGAAATTTCCGACGGCTTTCCGACGGATTCCCGAGATTTGAAAATTCTGAGAATCCGTCGGAAATCCATGCCGTTATATTCCGACGGATTTCGACGAAATTTCCGACGGAAATTTCTATTCCGACGGATTTCCGACGGCTTCTGGAAATATGTCGGATAATATGAACGTTAATGTAGCCGTTGAATTTACCGTTGTAAACCGACGGATTTCCGACGGAAATCCGATGGAAACGAGTTTATATATATGTTTCTCCCTTCCTCCATCCCATTACACAACAATCTTAATTTCATATCTCTCTCTCATTTCTTGTTTACTTAATACGAATTCTATAAAAAAAAGTGAAAAATATGTCTAAATATTTTCGATCATGGATGGACGAACCATTGATGGATCCGGAGATGAACAACTTGAACGAGGAGTATGCACGAGGCATATACGAGTTCATGGAAGTGGCGGGAAAGCAACCGCGTGTTCAAAAATCAGGTAAGTTAAAATGTCCATGTTCAATTTATAGGAATTCTCGTAATGTTGCGATAGAGATAGTTTGGCATCATTTGTATAGTAATGGGTTTACGCCGGGTTACAAGATATGATATTTACATGGAGAAACAAATGTTGAGTATGGTAGTACTAGTGAATCAACTGTCTCATATTGTTTAGGAGGTAGCACGGAAGTATATGTAGGTGTAGGGAGCGTGCAGATGGTGAATGATGCGTTTAGAGAGAATGTCGAGTTTAGCGGTGAAGAAAGATATAGGTTCGAAGAACCTAATGTAGAAGCAAGAAGATTTTTTGATATGTTAGATGCTGCAAAGGAGCCACTATATAAAGGGTGTAAAGAAGGTCATTCGCCTTTATTATCTGCAAGTAGATTGATGACGATTAAGACGGATTACAATTTGGCAAAGGAGTGCGTTGATGCGATAACAGATTGGGCGAAAGATTTATTGCCTGAAGATAATCTTTTACCCGGATCATACTACGAGGTACAAAAACTTGTATCTGGTCTTGGGTTACCGTATAAGGTAATAGATGTGTGCATCGACAACTGTATATATGCTATATTGGAGAGAAGATGAAAACCGCAAAAGATGTCGATTTTGTCGTAAACCACGGTATCAGGAAAGTAGTGGCAAAATTCAAATTCCATATAAACGTATGTGCTATATATTTACCAATAACAGAGAGGTTGAAGAGGTTATATACTTCTCAGCGCACGGCAGAGCCAATGAGATGGCATGCAGAACATCGTCAAGATGGAGATATTACACATCCTTCAAACGCAGAAGCTTGGAAACATTTTCAATCATTGTATCCGGATTTTGCGTATGAGCGAAGGAATGTGTACCTCGGGTTATGTACAGATGGTTTTAACCTATTTGGGAAGCATGGAAGGAAGTATTCGTTATGGCCCGTAATTGTAACCCCTTACAATTTGCCTCCATCTCTGTGCATGCGTAGAGAGTTTTTATATCTCTCGATTCTTGTTCCCGGCCCAGAGCATCCGAAGAGATCACTTGATATATTCCTCCAGCCATTGATCTATGAGTTACAAATGCTATGGGAGCATGGTGTGGAAGCGTACGATGTTTCAACACAGCAAAACTTTAAGATGCGTGCAGTGCTTATGTGGACCATAAGCGATTTTCCAGCATATGGTATGTTATCTGGATGGACAACACATGGGAGATTATCTTGTCCGTATTGTCAAGACAACACTGATGCATTCCAACTGAAGCATAGAAAAAGTTGTTGGTTTGATTGTCATAGGAGATTTTTACCGAGTGATCATCCGTATCGTCGTTCGAAAACAATGTTTACGAAGGGTAGGCAAGTTTTTGATGGTCCACCGCCTGAGATAGACGGTGTGACTTTATTGGAGCAGTTGAGAGATTTTGGTGCTGAGACGACTCCTTATTGTGGGGGTAATGGACATGAACCTATTTATGGTGTCGGTGAATTTCATAGCTGGCACAAGAAGAGCATATTTTGGGATTTGCCTTACTGGAAGAACCATTTATTGCGGCATAATGTTGATGTGATGCACGTTGAGAAGAACTTCTTTAAGAACATCATGAACACTGTCTTAAACGTCCAAGGGAAGACGAAAGACAATATGAAATCTAGATTAGACTTGCCAGCATATTGCGATCGAGGTTTTCTTGAAGTGCTCCCAAATGGTCAATGTCCATTTCCATTATACCGGTTAGAAGCAGCAAAGAAAACAAAATTTTTTGATTGGATTCACGACATACATATGGTCATCTTTCCAGTATGTGACAAGAATGCTAGCATTTACTAAGTTGTTCCCAGTATATGTATGTGTCGTAGAAGGTCGTCGATCCCTAGATTGTATATGCCTTCTACTTCCTATCATCTATATAAAGAATAATGTGTCTTTATTAATCTTCTTCTTTCAAACATTTTCGTTTGATTTATTTTTGGTATTAATTAATGTCTTATAAGGATTTCATATCATGACAACAGTGTTAAGGCTGACAGCAGAAAAAATCGCATACTAAACTTTAGTATTTGGAGACTAACAAATTAAATGGATGTGCCGAAGATTCTTTTGTTTCTACGTGTCAATATTCTAAATTAACTGAAGCGCCCCGACCCATTTTTTTAATATATTAATTTCCATAAAAACTAGTAATTCATAGCAGACGAAACAAATAAACAATTCAGCAATAAATATTTATTATAACCAATAACTTAGAACCAACTAACAACCTAATGGCTTACAAAAACAACCAACAACAACAATGATGAATAAATAAATAAAACATCCTCCCGGTATATCATCTTGAACCGTCACTGCAATTCCACGAGAAAATAAACTAGAGCTTTTCTAATTATTAGAATCTCTTGTCTAAGCGAGGTAGGTCTATATTTATAGTGGATTTGAGGCAGTCGATCAACTACCTAGGTATTGGTCTCCTCGTTTCCTCCAATCTTCCGTTTTTACTCCTAAGTTCAGCAGACTCTGAGCCGAGTTTTTTTCTGTTATAATCTAAATTATATAAAAATCTACAATTAAATAAAAACAATGTATGTAAATTTTTTTAAGGTATTACTAGTATTCATACTTAGAGAATATTCTTGTTTCTGAATAAACCAGTTTTCAATTATATATTTTAAAATCATTATTAACATTTATTACAATGATCCATTAATGTTTAATTGCAAGTCCCTAGATTTTTGCCAAATATTCGTAATTATCAATATTTTTGTCAAATATCCAAAAATAAATGGTTACACATTTTTTCAAAAATTGATATCCCACAAATCCTTATTCTGCAATTTTTTTTTATTTCTTTCAGTATATTAATTATTACTATATTTCAATAAAAAAATAAATAGCTAAAATGTACACTAAAATATAATAACGATTTTTCACTTTTTAGATATACATTTATCACATCTTCATTCAACAAGATGACAACATTTATATCTTGTCGATTCTACCATTATCAAGATATCAAGATACCTCGTTTTCTCTTTAATTTTCTCTCATAATTATTAAAAATCAAATATATTGAACGATAATTAGACTACATTAAAAATTGAAAGGCTGACAGCAGAAAAAATCGCATACTAAACTTTAGTATTCGGAGACTAACAAATTAAATGGATGTGCCGAAGATTCTTTTGTTTCTACGTGTCAATATTCTAAATTAACTGAAACGCCCCGACCCATTTTTTAATATATTAATTTCCATAAAAACTAGTAATTCATAGCAGACGAAACAAATAAACAATTCAGCAATAAATATTTATTATAACCAATAACTTCGAACCAACTTACAACCTAATGGCTTACAAAAACAACCAACAACAACAACGATGAATAAATAAATAAAACATCCTCCCGGTATGTCATCTTGAACCGTCACTGCAATTCCACGAGTTTCAGCTAGCTTTATCATTTTTCTTACCTACGGTATTACGAATAGACGCAGTCAGTATTTAATAAATACTGAGGAGGCGATCAACCCGTCTACTATGTCAATTAGGATACGAAAATATCCCTGACATAATTAAATGCCCAGACTCGACAAACACCAAAACAACAACTTAATAAAAATTAATTCACAGCAAAATAATGAATAAAAATCAATCAACGACATTTTAAACAACCAAAATGTGATTAAAAAAATTAATTCAACGGCAAATCACGAAAAAATCACAGAAAATAATCTCACAATTAACAGCAATTAACAGCAATTAACAGCAATTTTTTTAAAAATTATTTCAGCAATAAATAAACGGTGATAATCACAGAAACACAGAAATAAATTCTAACACGTAATTATCCGAGAAAAAGTTCCGTAATAATATCCGACCACGGTATTGCACTCATCTGGAATGTGCACGGAAAATTTTGCGATAAAAGACTGAAATTTTTCGAACCTCTCGGGATGAGTAACCCCTAAAATAAATTCTGCGCGCAACCTCAAAACTAATAAAATAATAAAACAAACTAAACAACTTAATTAAACACTAATCCTCTAAAAGACACGATTTCATCTTCCTCCTCCTTCTGCAACGTCACACCGGAACCACCTCTCACGCCAACACCACCATCAACTTCCTCACAGCCACCATCATCCCGTCGACGTCACCATCACAAGCACCAGACCTCCTCTTGCCCCCACCGATCTCCATGCCAACACCACCCGTCACGATCAACAATAGACCTGTTTGGATCTCGCAACATGGCCATCTTGAGATACATCATATCTCCAACAACAAACTTCAACTCCTTTCTATGCTTGTCAGCGTAGCTCTTCTACCTATCTTGTGCCTCTTTCATGTTCAGCTTAACAACACGAATCTTTTCCGTAGTCTCCTGCACAAAATCGCCCCCCAGCAAACTCTTCTCTCCCACTTGAGTCCAATACAACGGTGTTCTGCATGGTCTACCATAGAGAGCCTCAAAAGGTGCCATACCGATACTAGCATGGTAACTGTTGGTGTACACAAACTCTACTAAACTCAAGTGGTCAAACCAATGTCCGCCCCAATCTAGCACACATATCCGCAAAAAGTCCTCCAATGTCTGAATAGTGCGTTTTAACTGCCCATCCGTCTGCGGATGATAAGCTGTACTCATATGTACCTTAGTGCCCATCTCTGGTCCGTAATTGGCTCTTTTTATTCTCATTGGCTTCTCAATTTTTATTTTCTTATTTTCTTATCAAGTTTTTTCTTTTAGAAGAAGCTTCGAAACACATTTTTTTGCTAGAGCTATAACTTATTTTCATGTTCAATCCCTAGAGCTTTTTTTTTTCTATCCATTGCTCACCATCTTATTTGTTTTTTTGTTTTTTAGTTCCTTTTCTTTTCTTCCCCCAACACCTATTCTAAATCAATAACAAGACTACTTATTTTTTCTTTATTTCTAACCTAGATGCTAGCTCTTAAGATATAGAGTGTAGCTCATAATGGAGGTCAAGCCATGTCATTCCCAATACTCTCAAGATTTTGCCCATGTATACATTACCAAAATGAAAAAGGCCTCACTCAAGGAAATCAACAAAAGCTAACGGAATTTATCATAGCTCCATACAAGTTTATCCAAGTCCCACAGCCTCACACAAGGCTTAGAGACAACCCATGGCCACAAACTCACCTCGGCAGTAGATGGATTCTAGACTTAGATGGAAACTCAAGCTTCAGAATATTTCTCCTCCTTCTCTACACCACCACGCCAAACTCTAGCTTCAGTATCACACTTCCCTCAAGCTTCCAAGCTTCTCCACAAGTTTTCTAGCCTTTTCTCTCAAGAACTAAGCTCCACAAAAATTTTCTCTCTTCTCTTCCTCTTCCTTCTCTTCACGTTTCTTTTCTCTTCCACCCACAAGCTGCTCCCTCTCTCAGCTTTAGTCTCACGCTCAAGGAGCAGAGGAAGAGAAGTCAATTTAAAATTTTCTTCCTTTTTACGAAAAAACCCCAAACTTTCGTTTCGATTTTATGACACCCCAAACAAATCTAAATTAGCTATTTCAACCCCATAACTAATTTCTCGAGACTTGTAGAAGGTTCATAAACTAGAAAGAATTCCTAATTAATTAAATTAAATTAATTAATTAAAAATAATTAATTTTTCTGGGAATACAGGCGTTACAAGAATGTACCCCGATTCATCGATCATTTCAAAGCCATCACGTCTTGGGTAACCATGGATGATGTTGCATCAATCGAAGCTTTGTGTAGAGGACTATGGTACGAGTGCCAATTTTGAAAAACATTATCCTCTGCAAAACCATCTATGCTTGAGGATGCTTTGCACGGAGCAACGGTATATATCAACATTGAAGAGGAACGTGAGGCACTCCACAAATAGCATGCACCAAAGACAAACCCAAGGAAACCTATCACAAACCACGACAGCATTACGATGATTGACAAGATGACCAAAAACATAGGACAAATGAAATATATCAGATTGACGATGAACGGAAACCAACATTACCATGGAATATCTATGTCTGACCCGAAGAAGATAACCCCCAAACCGAGTCCAGACCTAAGCATGACAACTATGTCCGACTATACACAGTAGGGTATGACCGATCTGAAGGATATCATTGGAGTGAGGCATTAAACTCATACAGCGACTTTCATAATATACCAGATCATTCCATCTCCGAGTGCCGTCAACTTCAAGATCTTCTGCTCGACAAGTACAAAAGAGAAGAAGTACCAGACGCGGTGCACAAACATTGGTGATCTGATAATAGAGTATACCTATCTCAACGATATAATAATCAACGTCGACCACTTGGCGACCGACCTTCTTCTGCGAATTACAACAAACCATCAAGTAAGGCAGAACAACAAGACAATTACCATGACGAACAACCCAAACGAGAACGGTCGACCTATACCAAGATAATACAGTTAAAAAGAGGAAAGAAGTGCATGTTATCATGGGCAGTTTAGTAAACTGCAACGATTCTATTCGGTCGATTAAAGAGCACCAAAGGAAAGCAGAAGCCTCAACTAAAAATCCGTTCTAATTTTGTTTTCTTGATTAAATGCAAGTGAAATTGTGAGTGGAGCGGTTGACAAATGTGCCAAGGCATGTTCTACTCTCTGCACCAAGGGCTCTATGACTGCAGTTGACAAAACTGCCTAAACAAGAATATCAATGAAGATACCACGTTCATCTAGCTGAAGGGGTTTGTTTAATTTTTATATGTTTTCAATTTGTGTATGTGCCGTAGAAGGTTGTCGATCCTTAGATTGTATATGCCTTCTACTTCCTATCATCTAAATAAATAAGAATAATGTGTTTTTATTAATCTTCTTCTTTCGAACATTTTCATTCGAATTTTTTTGGTATTATTATTATGCCACACTTGCTACAGTTTTATTGGCATGTCTTTCTGCAAAAGATAGAATTAAGACAAAACAAAATAAAAAATATGTTCTTAATACATGTTTCTCATCTCTCACCTGCTCTAAAAAGATTGCTGAGTAATCATGTGCAGAAGTAATGTTACTTCTAGTTTGAACCGGATAAGATTTGATTGTTTGTATTGATATGATTCAGAAGCAAATTCAGACTTGATATTTCTTATTACCTGGCTAAATTGTATGTAGCCTTAATCCTCTACTGTAAGAATCTAAAAATAAACATCTCACAGTCCTACCTGGGAAAATTTGCTAATGAGAGTGTCAGAAGATCCCTAACTGCATAACACAAAGTGATATATGGCAAAGCAGTTGCACTTAGTTGCAGTTGATCATAAATTACAAGGAACAAAATAAGCTTGTAATTAGAAATCATACTAGCAGCTGAAAAAATTTTTGGTATCACTGAAGCAATCTAGGTAGCAAACTAAGAGAAGCATCGGTTTTCGAAGATAAATTTCTGTTCAGTTTATTGATAACTTAGCAAAATGAGAATTATGTACCCATTCTGTTGCCGACGAAGGTCTTTAAAGTCCCATGAACTAAAGTCAATATTTTTTTCCACTCTTGTTCTTTACCTCATCCACCAAGTACTTTGCCTAAAGCAAATATGAAATACCAGTTCCATAATCATAACATTGCATCACCAAAATGAAAATGGGCAGAATTTCTTATGATCAAGAAACTTGTATTAATATTAAAAGGGTCCCAATATTGGAAATGAGTATTTTGAACAAGGTGGATAGGTACACATTAAAGGTGAAGAACAATTGCAATGGAAATGAGTGATGAATGATACAAATGGAGAAAGTATGGTAAAAAATCCATCAAAAATATCCCTAATCCAAGGTAAATATATATACATGCTACGTTTCAGAATTCATATAGGATATCAAACTTCTTTGATTCGGACAAACCGATATTAAAATCGGTATGTTGAATTTGTACATATTATAGTTAGTTTTTGGTCATAAGCCGAACATTTACTACTACTATTTGTTTATGACTATGAGTTATTACAAGTGCACAAACCCAATATTTAATGCAAAGAAGCAAGTGGGGAGATCAATTGATGAGCCTAACACATATATCACCTACGAGGCTTTCCACTTCCACTACAACTATCTTTTCTTCCTACCAAATAAGACGCATTTGCCCATTAAAAAGCCCAAAATTCTTAATATGATGCTCCCCAATTTGAAATCAACCAAAAATATCAAACCCAAGAAGAAAACAAACAAGCCAAACTAGCCTAACCTGTCCACCAAGAAAACACACCGGTAAACCTTGAGGATGAATTTTTTTTCCCGGTTGATCAGTGTCAACGGCGACAAGGGCTTTTAGAAGATGTGGTGGCTCCAGCTATGAAAACTATTCCCCTAGAGGCAGTGTTTTGGCAGCTTCTTGGTCTTCATTATCGTCTTATAATTCCTCGTCGTGCTCTTCTTCTCAAACTAGATCATCACCCCTTTCTCCATCTTTTTTTATGTTGGTCTCCCGATTTGACATCAGAGTTAGTGTTGAAATTCTTGAATTAATCGGTTCTCAAAAAAATCTAAGCATTTATGACATATTCTACAGATATGTTCGTACTTTGTATACGGAAAATTACTCATTATATTATTTTGTACAAAATAAAACGTTAAAATATTTCTAAAAATCGCCTACCTAAACGTACAAAAGGGGCATAGTGTATAGACAAATTAATGGGAGCTAAACATTAATAAATTATTTATATATTTTAAAAGTTATATTCTAATTTGGCATACTAAAAAATTCTTATTTATCTTGTAAAATGTTTTCTTCACAAATTTAACTTTTTGAGCTTGATATAGAAATCAATGTTAAAGAAAAAGGATCGAACTAACTGTTAAAAACGATTGAAAGTTACGTTTATCGTGATAGTTAGTCGGAAATAATGTGAGAAGTTGAAGTGTCTCTTTTTACCGAAGAACCTTAAATGACACAACAAATGAAAGATAATTTAATACTTAGCCCCTTAATTTTCTTTTTACTTTTAGTTAGTTTTTTAGTTTACTAAATCAAACGAAGAGTTTTAGAGAAAATAGGGAAAAAATAAATCAAATATTTAACCAAGCGAACTAGCCAATTTAGACCGATTTGGCCGATTTGAAATGAATAGGAATACCTGAACAAGGTTATCGATGTATTGTGCCAAAGTGCGATCATTGTGAAACTGCATAAGAAGTGATTTGGCTAAACTATGCCTAAACTGTGACGTCCAAGTATACTCTACGAATCTTATGTCTCCCAAGCACAGCCGTTCTTTGATATGCAAGAAAAGCTTCTCACAGCCATGCGTTATCCGTTGTCTTAGCGAGAAGGTTTCACATTGTCTAGAATGTCATTGGCACGCAAGCAACTACTCGGCGTTAGGACACTGATTTCAGAGCCTTAATCCTTTCTCTGGTTGTCCTCCAATAAAATATGTCAGGATGTAGTCTTTGATTCTTTAACATTCTGTCTCCGTTTTGATTAGTCCGCTCATTTGTTCTTTACCATTGACTACCCTAACACATATATCATCACCTACGAGGGATTCTACTTCCACTACACCTATCTTTTCTACCTATCCGATAAGATACATTGGCCAATAAAAACCCCAAAATACCTAAACACGATCCTCAATACAAAATCAATTTCAAACCCAAGAAAAAAAGTAAACAAGCCCAACTAACTAGCCGAACTTGTGCGCCAAAATATTTGGCCCATGAAGCCCAAGAAACCACACCGGAAAACCACGAATATGAATTATTTTTCCCGGTTGATCAGTGTCGATGGAGACAAGGGCTTTTAAACAAAATGACATAATTTTAAGGAAAACAAGAGAAATTTAAAAATAATAATAAACGAAATGCTTTACCAGGGGAATTAGCCGATTTGAACTGAACTGAAACACCTGAATAGGATTCAGATTTCATTCTCAGACTTTAGGAAAACTAAAGCACATTGGTATAAAGACTGACATTGCTTTAAATAAATAACTGTGAGAAAAAATGCTTGCAATTTGTATGTTTTACAATGCCAACGGCTAATTGAATAAATAATGAATTATTCCCATCGAAACGAAATTATGAGAAAATGTACAGAGAGTAGTTATGAGTTTAGAAGATCCATTATATCAATTGCCCCTGCAAACGTAAGGGGTCAATATTCACGATGGTAATGAATCGACAAGATCATCTTACTCACTGGTCAAGCTCAAACTCAAACTCAAGCTTAGAGGCTAATCAGTTGTCTTGTTGAAGGTGAAGTTGAAATTTTCTTTACTCGAAGATATCAATGATAATTTGGACTTCTCCTCCAAGCTGGCTTAAAGAGGAATCGATTATCATCCTACAAAAAATATCATAATTTTGTCGATGAGCTTCATTGACAGTTACAGCATTTAAAATAATCATTTTTATCTACCTTACAAAAAATGAACCAATAATGCCAAGAAGCAGCCATAACCATGAGATTCTCTCTGAGTCTACCCAACAAAAGCAAATTAGATTTTGTTCTGAAGCTTCTAAGATAATATTGTTGGCTTTGTAAAGAAGCAAAGCCTTCATTGTAATAAGTTATAACCTTCAATTCAATAACATTGTTAGCGTTGTAAAATAGTAACCTGATGTCACTAAGATCGGGCAATTTCAATAAGCTCGAAGTCTCAATATCTCCTTTGCTGTTCTTAACCTGAAGTAAGGCATGTCCTTCTGCAAAAAGATTAAATTAAGTCAAAATAAAATTAAAAACATGTTTTATATCAGTCTTAACCGAAGTAATGTTACTTCTAGTTTGACTTGAATCGGATTTGATCGACTGAATATTTCTCTATATCAAATGCAGTATTGATACGAATTTTAGAAGCAAGTATAGACTTTGGTATCTTTTATTACCTGGCTAAATTGTAGCCACAGTCCTCTACTGTAAAAATCTATGTATTTAAGCATAAATATTCCACAGTCATACCTGGGAAAATTGCAAATGAGAAGTGTCAGCAAATCTCTAACTGCATAACACAAAGTGCTATATAACAACACAGTTGGATTTTACTTGCAAAACAAGAATCTTGTATCACGGAAGCAATCTAGGTAGCAACTACGAGAAACATTGGTTTTACGTACCCATTCTGTTGTCGAGGAAGGTCTTTAAAATATTCAAAGTCCCATGAACTAACGTTGATATTTTTTCCACTCTTATTCTTTACTTCATCCACCAAGTACTTTGCCTAACACAAATACCGATTCCATAATCATAACATTGCATCTCCAAAATGAAAATGTGCAGAATTTATGTATGATCAAAAAACTATACCAGAGCCTTCAAAATTTTAGGATTAGCTCCATTAAGTGAATCAAGATACATGAACTTGTGCTCCCTAATGTTAATTACTGCCAGGGTCCAATGTAGACTTCCATGGATTGGAACAAATATCTGCATAAAAAATATGATTAATATTTGTAAAGTTTACAAAAGGAAACCACAACTTTAGGTACTGAGAAAAAAGCTCACTATGTCAGAGTCAATAAGTTCATATCCGAGTTTTCTTTGTGTAGTCCATCTCCTGACAGCTTCGTAATTGTAACCGGATCCACTTACTAGCTGAACAAATGTTATTAGAGGGAAACATACATAAGCCATTCAACATTCATAAACATTAATAACCATCACAAGCATTCATGGGACATAAGCCATATATAAACAACTGAGGTCAAAGAATATGATAGTTTCAGCAAAATATATATTGGAACTGGAGAAAATCTTGAGCGTGACACGAGGAATCATAGAGCTGAATGTTTAGAAGCATAAGAACTAAAACAGAAAGCAAACCTTAACGTAAAAAATGGTATTGAAAAAATGACACTTGAAGTACTTTTGGGGATCTCTAGTCTCTCTCTCTTTCAGCAATTCAAGATAGAAATTGATGACCTATAAAACAAGGAGTTTGAAACAAATTTTCAAGCAAACAGATACGATTTATAGTGTTTAAAGACTGTACCAAAGATTATGCGAGACAGATTAACAGAAAAACTACCTCGTTTTTAAAAAATAAACAGCAAACATGATTTCAAAGCAATTATTTTAGGACCATTTTCATCATTTTTATTAATGGAGAAATATTTGAATGGGTACAACCTTTTTAATTTTTTTTAAGTGGGAGTTAATGATTGGTTTTATGTGCAAATTTCTTACATTTCATAATAAACTCTTACAAATAATGTAACTAATGTTTATTAATTGTACCTAGTTTGTACATGTTTTTGAATAGTGATCAAATCATTTTTATTCTCTCAAGTAGAACCATGGTATGATTTAGTTATGTATTTTTTCTTTTTATTTTTTAGATAAAATTTATGTCATGCTTCCAAAAAAAATAAAAGTATGCTCCAAG
Source organism: Cardamine occulta (assembly GCA_028015245.1). NCBI lineage: Eukaryota > Viridiplantae > Streptophyta > Magnoliopsida > Brassicales > Brassicaceae > Cardamine > Cardamine occulta. The sequence continues at coordinate 750,557 of CM051384.1, forward strand.
ATGCATGCTTTGGTTGACTTTTATAGTTAGGTACAACTAAATGTCTAATAAGTAATTAAGTTAGTTGTTTGACAACAAAAAAAAAACTAAGTTAGCATTTTACTTTTCATATCAAGGCAACTAGAACTCTGAATTAATTTATAAATTTGATTGTCTATTGATACCGATTAATTTAAAAATCTAATTTAAAAAATAATAAAATAAATAATATTTTCTTATAACAACAAAACAATCTTTTATTATTATATGCGATTTTGGGTGTAACACGTTGGATCTGATTTATTTTCTTCAAGCCTTTCACCAAATTTGGTCTCCTCAAGCCTCCTATTTTAGATTCAATAAAAAAAATTCAAATGAGAGAGAAAATTTCTGGAAAATGGCTATGTGGAAAAAGAAATTGATGTGATTAATTGAGAAAAAACAAAAAATAAATTGTCAAATAATAAATTTTAAAAATTTTGGAGCTAAAAATAGAAAAATGTATACGTATATAATAAAATATAAAGATGACTAGATGAGTATCTCAAACACCTTAACACTCGTATTTTTTACAGGCAATCTATGATTTTCTAGTAAAATTGATATATTTTAAAATCATATTAATTAGAAATTTACCACGTATCAGATTCGAATAAAACATGTATATAATAAAATAATTATTTAATTAGAGTCATCATTTATACACTATGATTATACTACTTTTAATAGATATGATATCAAAACATTGTTGAACCAAAAAAAAAATCGGTTATGAATAATCGGTTACACTAAATTTACTTTTTGTTCGTTATGAATTGTTAACTAATAAATAATTGTTTTCTAACCAAATGTCTGTTCTTCTTTTTAAGCATTTCGATATTATTTCTTGTTACAGAAATCAAATATTTAATCAGAAATGAGATTTTGTATTAATCTTTTCGTAGAACTACAACTTAATATTCAAAGCTCGATCCAGCAACATAACATTGTTGGAATCAGTCTTGTTCTTGGTTCAAGAACCAGCTTGGCTTGTTTTTGTTTCTTCACGTAGCAATTTCGTCCACCTCCGAGTTAAAGACAAAACTCGGAAACGTCGTCGTTATATCCCTAAAACCGAATTGTAAGTCTTGAAACTTAGAAAACTTACACCAATCCATAGTAAAGAAAAATACCTGAGATAAGGAAGAGTCATGATTTTAAGCAAAGATGGGTTTTTGATAACGAAATTGCTCCATTCTGTCCTATCAATCTTTCCATCCCGATCCACGTCTGCGTCCTCAAATGTCTGTTCACAGAAAATAAAGGACTCGAGTTTTATAAAGCGAGTCTTGCTTTCATAGAAATAGAAGTTGTAATGGACAAGAAGTAAACCTGATCTAGTATCATCTCTATTGTATCATCAGCCAGTTTCATTTCAGATTCGCAGAGAAGTGCAATCAGCATTTGCTTCACCTGCCAAAATCACATACACGAATACGATATCCTATAAAATATGTTGAAAGATATATCATTTTGGAATGAGATGTGGAGATACAGGACAATTTCTTACCTCTTGGCGCTCAATGAAGCCCGTGCAGTCCAGGTCGTAAAGTCTAAAGGTGACTGAAATAGAATATACATACCAACATGAATAAAACTAACGAGAAGGCTTTAGAGAGAAAACGATAGTTATAAACTCGTTTATAGGTCAACTTACAGTCTGTTTTCTCCTCTAGAGAAGCATTAGGATGGAAAACATTGAGTGATCGCACAAAATCTCCAAAATCAATTACACCTTTTCGTTTAACATCAAACAAATCAAAGATCTGCAAAATAGGGCATTACCATTTAGTACAAATCTTTAAGATTAGCTAATAAAGACCTGAGAAGAACTTAAGATTTTACCCTATTGGCAAACAAATTTTCCTTCTTTCTGTTCTTGAACAAAGCAAGTTGAAACTCTTCCTGCATTACAAGTTGGTCGAGAAATAAGAAACAATATCCAAAAGTGGGCCAAGAAAAATTCAATTTTCAAAATCAAATCAATATTAAAAAAAGAATTAAAATTCAAGTCAACTATCAAGACACAAACTTGGTGAGCAATAAGGAGCCCACAGATCAGCATGGAGATTCAATTATTACTGAATAATTAATTGGTGAAAGTCAAGAATGTTGACAAATAGTATGGAGTATGGATAATAGTGTAATGAATATTATGTCACTGTACATCAAAGCTTTCAAGATTCTCCCGTAAGAATCAAAAGCTATTGATTATCAATACCTTGTTTATCAAGCCATCGTCAACAACTGAGCTGCTTATGCTCTTGAACAATTCATACAATGCTTCAACTTCACTCACACTAACTAGAAACACAAAGAAACAATAAAACAACGAGATTAAACATCAAGAACACATCAATTCGGAAAGAAAAAAACTGTATAATCCAATAAACAATGGAAAAGAGACTCTTCTTGAAAAGTTTCTCTGATCAAGATTCAATACGAAAGTGGAAGTAAACTAGACTAATGATCCAAGAAACTATTGAAATAGGATTATGTGATGAGATACTTAACTTTAACAAAGTTAAAGATCAAATAGATAATCAATAAAAGACCTTGTTTTCAGATTTTTCGGATTCAGTGAATGGTGAAACAGACTCACATATCAAAGAGCCAGCTATTGGAGATTTAAGCCAAAGAAGAAAATGAAACGTATTGAGCAAGTTAACTTACAAGCAGTCTCAGAAGCTAACTCTACAGGGTTCTCGTGTCCTGGAAATTCTCTAGCAGCCGTGGAATGGAAACAGCCCATTTACAAGATGAACAAGTAAAACGAAGAAACCAGCGAAGAAGAAGATTAATAGAATCTGCTAATTCTACAATTTCTGAGATTGTAAAGCTTGATTTCTGATATTTTTGCCCATCTTTAGAATCTGCAATTCTACAGATATTCAAGAAAAAAAAATTGGAATTAACAAAACGAACACGATCAAATGAATAAGCATAAACCCTAGAAAAAAAAGTAGCAGCGATGCGAGAATCGAATTATAGAGCAAATTTCTTCAGATTAACGAAATTAATCGAAAATTAAACAGGTAATGTAGGCGCGATTTGTGAATCTCCGAAACAATAAATTGAACGATGAAATCGAAATTAAAGATTAAAAAAAATACCTAACGGAGCACTTACCACCGAGAGAACGGCTCGCCGGCTCGGTGAAAGAGAGGAAGGGATTTTGAGAAACGAGGAAGACGAAGATCTGTGACGATGATGGCAGATGAAATGATCGGACGGTTGAGATTAACTGTGCATATTTGTGAGTTTGCTGGGCTTTTTTTTGTAGGCCGATTGGGAAATTACGAGAGCGTTTATAAGATGAGCTCGTACGTGTGAACGCGTGTGAAACACCGTCCTTGTATTTTTTACCTGTCTCTTTTTTCTACCAACCCCATTTTTTATTAATTTACTTTTACCATACTTGTTGTTTAAGACATTTACTTTCAAACATTTAGTTGATTTAAAAATACTTAATTTCATTTTCTGAAGTTTTCTTTCATTGTTGTGATGATTTTGGAATTTATTTATGTGTATGGAATATTCACGGTCAAATTGTGTATTTTGTATAAGATTATAGCTGTAAAAAAGAGAGAGTAACTTAATAGCTTTTTTGTTTAGTGAGTAAATTACAATGTTTTTCTTTAACAAAATTTTTTTAAATTAATTTCCTACTGGATGCACGGCAATGAGAGCCTCCAATAAGTCTACTGGAATTGGCTCTGTATCAATGGAAATACTTGTAGAGCCAAGATTTATCATACTCAAAAAGAATATTCTAAAGATTGATATTTTATTTGTATAGCTAATATAATAATTTTCAATTTGGTTCTTTCATTTTCATAATCCATACAGATGTCAGTCTCTCATATTATTCAAGATCTTGTAATAAATAAATTTATGATAATGAAGCAACTAGCAAAAGGAGACTTGCTCTGTATATCTATTCAAGATTCATAGGATATGATCATTTCATTATGGGTCGTATACCTTTTGGGATAAACGAAGAATTATAATATTTTAGGTCACATTTTAGTAGTCTAATCAATCACGTACGCCATACAAAAATCCAGTGTAATATAAATTATTTGTATGTAAGATTTGGATTAGCAATACTCATTAACAAAACAAAATAAAGGATTTGGATTAGCATTACAACTTATAATTATATTTTATCCGTAAAACATGATTCGATCATGCATGTTATATAAAATTTGAAACTAGGATCTTCTTTCTAATAAAGAATAAAGACATATAGTTTATGTTGGATTTAGAGCAAATGGGATGGCATTATTTTCCCCTCATTAATCGAACCCGATGTATATCTGGAATTTTAGACTAATTATGTGTGTGGTAACTTCTAAGGACATCAATGGTATGAACAAGCATATATATACTTCGACGGATGAATTTGAAAGAACAGAGGAAACAACGAACCATACTATATTTACATCATTACATGAGATGCGAGACCTAATTAGTAGATATATAATTTCGTAGAAAGAAAAATAGAACCAATTTTGCAAATAAAAGATGATAACGAAGTCTTATTTACAATTGCAATGGTGTCACATATATCATGGAAGAGGCATGAGCTATGCGGGGGAGACTAATGACTAAGTGGTAAATACGAATGGTTGAAGAAAATAGTATGTACAATAGTTATTTCAAGAATGTGGGAGATGAGAAAGTTTAGAACCTAAATTTTCGTTGGAGTTGTGTTTAAAAAAGAACAAAAAAATATGCATTAAAATGTAACAAATGTTGTTTTTTTCTTTGAATATAATTTAACAAAAATTCAAAAAAAAATATAAAGTTTAGAACCTAAATTTTAATTAAAAAAAAACAATATCGACCAATATATATATATGTATAACCAATCATTTTATTTTTAAATATCTTACTCAAAAAGATCTTTCAATTTGTACAAATTAATATCAACAAAAAAAAAATTAGATTGCTTTTTTTGGTAAGAAATAAGAATTGTACTAGGGGCCTAATAATTTTGGCCCACTGGTCCCGACATCAGTTGAAAAAAACTAAAATGGTAGATTTTGTCCTTGAGATGGAGTTCAAAGTAGTTGCGGCAACCCATTTAGGGAAATGGAATGAAAAATCAGTTTCTTAAAAAAAAAAAAAAAAAAAAAATTAGTTGCGACAATAAGAGCAGAGCAGTAAATGTCGTGGACTCTAAATGCCGTTCATACACTAAAACTCAAATTGTATGGAAGTTCATACTAAAAGTCTAATGAAGTTTGATTTTGCTGACTTTATTTGATTATTTTTCTGGTATTATTTTCGAAGGTTAATGCATGATTTGTCCACAAACATTTATCTGAAAACACTATGAATTGATAATATATTCAGAGTCGAATGCATAAGAATCTCCATTGATCAACTTATAGGTCTGCTTTACAAGTCAAAGGACCTTTCCTTAATTTCGATACATTTTCTTTGGGACTACTTGATAGATATTTTTAAAGCAGATACATTACAAATCTGAAGATCAGTAATTGCAATAGAGAAATGACTTCTGATCACAAAAGAAGAGGAAACAAAAGACTATAAAAACTTGTTCATTTCTTTGAAGAAACCGTTGATGATTCTGGCTCTTTCCATGCCGCTTGCCATTGCTTGTCGTATAAGGTTGTCTCATCGAACAAATTCTTGAGTTTATCTAAATCTTCGTTCTTGCGAATGAAAAGAACTCCAGCTACAGCCACAAACAAGAGTGTTTTGCAGAAGAAATTTCCCATTTGATCCACAAGTCCTACTCCGGTAAGACTATCAACAAAGTAAGCCATGAAGAACCCTATCATCGCAGCACGACCTACACCAAAAAAAGACATAAAATCACTTCATGTTTTTAGCTGCATAGTAAATGTACTATATCTTGAGCTTAGTCATTAGTGTTTTGGAAATTACCATTGAGAAGTTCGGCTTCGGGTAGATGGTATCTCTTCATCCATGCCCACCATGGAATAATCGAAGTATCGAAGAGTACAGGCTCGTCGTTAGTAGTTGTTTCCGGGTTATCTTCAAGCCATTTTCTCCTCTTTGCCTCTATTAAATACATAATCAGCACATTTACACAATAATCACTTATCTTACAAGATTAACAGAGCATTAACAAAGACTTGTATATCCTAGGATTATGACATTTGTAAGTTAATTATGATTTTTAACTTAAATCATTATTACATAATCATGTATTTGCTCATTCCAAATTCAACAATTTTTCCAGTTACACAAACTATAACCAAAATAATGTCTATAGACATTCCAAATTCAAAGATTTCTATGTATCCCAAAATCATTATAATGTTTTTAGTCATTCCAAATTAATCAATTTTCCAAGTTTTGCAAATACTCAAAACGGTTTTGCAAATTAATCAACATTTATTCCAGTTTCACAAGCTATAACAAAAATAATATAAATTCTAGGATTATGTGACATTATCATGATTCAAGTCATTAGTCATTCTAAATTCAAAGATTTATATGTACTAACCAAAACGAAATTTGATTAATTTCTTCTTTTAAAACACATTTATCATTATCACTTAAAACAAACCATTACTGTAAAATCTTAACTTTCGAAGTTTAAAGGAACTAACCAGCAACGATTACAGAATCCCAATCCATTTTCCCATCTTTTTCAAACTGTTTCAGATCCCAAGTTCCATTTACCCACTTCGCATTCTCATATTTGATTACCGTCTCCGGAATGCTCGAATCAGAAGCGGAGGAGCTTTCCGATTGTGATTTCACCGGAACTTCATCTACAACAACCGAATCAGGCTTCGGAATCTCCACGGTGGTGGTGGAGATTGAAGTAGCGGCGGGTGAAGTTGTACCATTGTCAGATGAAGCTCGAGGAATGGAGATAAGAGAGAAACGTTTGGTGGAGAGAAGAGAGAATGAGATCTTGGGGATGAGATTAGGGTTTTGAAGTGATGATGAGATCGGCGGTGAGAATAACGCCATGGATATTGACATTTGGAGCTCTCTCTCTCTCTTCGCTGCTTAGTTTCTGAGAGTTAGTTTGAATGTGTGGTTTCAAATGAGAGATGTTGTTATCGTTAGAAATATGGAATGTATGTCGTTTTCGTTTTTTTATATATAATCAGTTAAGGACACTACGTGCCGTTTTTTTGTGTTAAGTTGTCAACAAAAATGAGTCTATTTGTGGGCTTTCGCCTTTAGTATTCGGCCCAAATAGAATTAGAATTCCAAACCCGACTTAAAAACTTATTAGTTCGGTAATGATACAAACAAAAAAATCAGTTTAATCAGCATTGTTGTAGTCCAAAATCACACTTTTGAATAAGGATCTAGAGATCAAACAATAGTGATCATGAGTCTATTTTGAATCAATCTGTCACGTAAATTAAAGATTATCAAGATTGTGGCTTAAGAGATAAATTGAGAACACATGATTCTTACAGAGACCAAATAGTACAAAAATCAGTATAACATTTGAATGGTCAAAACATTCAAAACAGCAACACAAGATTGGCACAAGATTGACACATGACCATTCATATGATACTCCTCCTGTTTAAGTTTATCCACAACGTTAACATTTGATACTCATAATTAATAAAGAAACAGCAACCACACATGAAACTAAACTAAACGTAATCAAATAAGAAGATTACTATTCACACACAAGATTGGCACATAACTAATTAGGCAAAATATCATTCTCATTTACCGCAATAAACAAGGCCGAAAACAGTTTAATGGGTTTAATGAAATTGGATGAATTTTAGAAGTTTGTGTTAGTTTGTGTAGTAAACTTTTTGGATGAATTTTAGAAGTTTGTGTAGTATTATTTTTTGTAGAGAAAAGTTTTTGGTCGTAAAAGTTTGGGTAGTAAATTATTATGGTTGTTATTAGGTGGTAGATCATTAAGTTATTGAGCTAAACTTCACGAGAAGAATCTATAAAACGAGTTTAGTCCAATTTTGATCGGTTTAAGGTTAACCCAACATAAACCATATCCAAAAAGGCCAAAACTGAACTGCCTAATGGATCTTCAGAGAAGAGCAAGGATTTTGAGCATGTGACCAAAGACTAAAGATCTCAGAAAGTTTCAAACATTTCCAAAGCTCAAGGAAAAGAAGATAACAAAGATTGATGAAGTTGAAGTAACCTTGAATCTTGCGAACAGAAACAGAGTCAACAAAGTCTCTTTAGCTCTGCCATGAAAATAGACAAGTGGATCAATATCAACACTGATGCAGAGCGTTTTAAGTCGGGAAACGACTAGTATAGAACACATCGCCTTTGAACTATACCAACAAGTGCAAAAACGATTTAAAATTTGGAAAGGGCTTAGAGAGTTATAACATAGATGGATCAATAATCCAAAATACTAACTTATAAGAAAGTGAAGTGATGATTATCATTGATTTAACATTCATGTCTTTAGCTATACATGAAAACAAAGAGTTCACAATGTTCATCATCAGCATAAAACTAATAGCCAATCTTTACTACCAAACTACCAAATTCAGTCCCGATCACTATGTTTACATCAGTTTAAAACAGAGAACCTTAGAACAAACAACTGGTTATGTCATCTTTTACACAGTCATCTACTTTTTAGCAATTTTTTAACAAAAGCAGAAAACACATACCAAGAACGAATTGTAAAGCAGAACTTAAAACTGAAACTTAAAAAGAAGCAATTGATTGGAGAATTAAGAAAGTTCAAAGACAACCAAAAGAAGCAAAAGACACTTCAAGAATACAATACCCTTTTTTGTAGTCTTCACAAAGCTTCAAGTAGTGGGTTAGTAATGGCATAGTTATTTAATCAATCAAGCAACCAATTGATATATATAAGTCAATCAAACCATAAAAAACATGTACCAACCCATAAATTTAAGCATTGGGTTCAATTAAACTATAGATCACACAACAACAAATATATCCAAACCATGGTTCAAGTCATAAACCACGCAAGAAACAAACAAATTCAAGTTAGCATGAGGCCACAAAACAAACCAAAATATTCACATTAAGCAAAGACAACACAACAACCAAGAGATCCAAGCCATAACTTCAATGCATTGACAATCCAAGCAACCAACATATTCAAGTTAACACTATACCATACAACACACAGTAAGCAAAAACTACAGAACACTCAACAGATTAAAGTATAAACCACATAACAACCAATATATTCATACCATAACTTCAAAACATAGACCATACAACAGTCAAAAGAATTCAAGTCATGGGTTCAAATCATAAACTATGCGCTAATCATATATCCAATCTCCAAACAATAGATTCAAGAAAAATGTTTAAATCAAATCACATATGCTTATGCAACAATCAAAAGATTCAAATACCATGACTTTAAATCATAAACCATACCCCCACAAAACAGAGAAGTTATAGGCTTAAAGTACAGACCTTAAAACAAAACAAAAAATCAAAGCATATGCGTCACCTAAAAATAGTTTCTAACATTACTAAACAAGTAAATGATATTATTTTCAATGATTATAGAAACCTTTCATCTAAACCGTTTACTTACCTGAGAGGGTTGTACTTAATGTATACTTAACTTGTAAATTTGTTCAATATCACACATATGTCTCACCTGTTACTTCATAGGCAAGATGTGATTGCCAAATCAGTTGCTAACTTCAAAATTGTATTCAAAGAAGAGACTTGTCAACTTCAGATTTCTAATCTCAATAACAATATCAATAAATCGAATATAAACATAGGAGAAGCACATCTTATCTGACACTTATGTCATATTTTTACATCAAATTGTTTCTAAACATCACCAAGAAAGCAAGAGAAGCATTTAGTACCTGAGGTTGATATACAGAGTCCATTTTCAATAAGGTTTCATTGTAGATGTTTTTAGTATCTACCAAAATCTCCATTCTCTGCCATATTTTAAGTTTGTAAACAATATAAGGTAATTAAATACAAATTTTGGAGAAATACATACCTATCTTGAAGTCTACAGACACTTGAAATCTTCTTGGAGTTGGCATAACTTTTCATGCATATATCTGAAAAACAAACTAAAACTTTCAGTTCACTTGTAAAATATGAGTTTATGACTTTCATAAACAGAAAAGCTTTGGGGGATTTTTCAATTGTCACACTCCCATGAATCAAGTCGTTGGTTTGCTTTATCAGTTTAGGCAACTCTCCCATCGGTTATTCTAATCAAAAGAGGCTCACACATTAAGCATGTTTGTGTCTATGAGCTCTAACAGTAAAGGCTTTTAGAGGTTTCTATAATTCTTATATCCTCTTTATTTTTAGAGATTTAGGGGATTCTGCAATTCTATACCCTTTTTAGAGATTTAGAACTTTAGAAGCTTTTAGAGATTTAGGGGATTCTGTAATTCTATACCCTCTTTGTTTTGAAACTGACAAAACGGTTTTAAGCCACCAATGGGTTGATGATATATCATTAGGCAACACCAACCAATGGGACTGATATAACTTTAGAGCTTTTAGGGACTGAAGGTTTGTATAATCAACTAAGGCAACTCCCTCTGTGATACTCTTTTTAAAGCTGTGGCTATCTCTTTCCCATTTTCTCAAGTTAGATTCAAACAGAACGCAACAGTAATGCGTCTGTCTCATCTTTGGGGTTTCTTTAAAATTTAGGGATTGTTACCTCAAGAGAGTTTGTAGACGTCGTGCTGCAAGGATTCTCTGGAACAATTTGTGATCACTGAGAATAATGCTTCCTCGGTCTTCTTCTTATCCAAATACGACCTTCAATTACAGAAAAAAAAAGGATTGTTAGAAAATCACAAAATCTTTGATTAATTGTACTCAATATTAACTAATTCAAACCAGAAACGAGAGAATAAATTATGAAACCCAAAGGAATTCGAAGATAGAAACACAAATTAAGTTTACTAGAAATCAGAGTTTCCAAAATTTATAAGCAAAAGCGATTTCAGAATTTTGAAACCCTAATAAGTTCATTCGAAGAAACAAACATAAAGCTTTGGATTAATTTAACTGAATCGAATAAATTAAAACAAAAAATCGAGAGAAACTTTCAAGAAAAACGAACATAGAGATTCTGAAACCCTAAGATGTTGATTTGATGAAAACTACCAAGAAGAAGAAGAACTTAAACGCGATTTTGAAACCCTAAGAGCGAGTTCGAAAATCACTAACCAAAGAGGAAGATTAAACATCGATTTTACAAAACAAAGATCAATACCAATAACCAAACTACCAAATTCAGTACCGGTTAGTCCCAATCAGTTGGTTAACATCAGTAGAAAATAGAATACCAATCTGGTCACATACTTGCCTTTCTCTAGCAAAGAGTAATTTAACCTGTTGAAAAATATCTTGAGTTAAAAATATATCAAATATTATTAACTAGCCTTCTTACAGCAATGCGCATGAACTGGATCCAATTTCCAATTTTGGCCTCCAAAACTTCCCTCTGCATCCTCTGAACATCCTCTTTGCCAAGTTTTTCAACTCCCAATTTCTTTAGGCTTTCTTCCAAGACAAAAGAACGAATTTCCCTGAACAAAACACAAAAGAAGATTAAAAACAATTTCAAAATACACAAATGCATCTTAATTATGTATTGGGAAAATGCCAGTAGATTATGCAGTTCAATGCATAAATCTGATGATTCTAGTAGTTGTGGTATCACATAGTTCAAAAGGAAGAAAAACAGACCAAGCTGCTCCATTGCATTACACGTATGAGACAAACTGCAACGCATGATATCAAACCTAGCAATCGTTTTTCCAGATCAGGTGAGCACAAACAGCGGATTGCATAATGTACATATCACAGCCACAATATTTCATAGGTGAATGTGATTAGAAAATTCACATTTAAAAATACATTTCTCTCTAGCTTAACCAGTGAAATAGCACAAAGATAGTAGTCAAATATTAACTCACAACTTGTAGAAACCATGGAAAAACTCACAATGAAGCTAAAATATTACAAAAATCAGCAAATTAAAAACTTACATGTGCTTGAATAGCGCTAAACCAAGTGTGGGAAAGTGATCAAAACCACATGCATTACCAATACCACTGAAGAACCATTTGAAGCAACTCCAAACAAAGCTAAGACTCAGATACTTGGCAAGACAATTAACTTGGATTCTGAAGTGGACAATAATATTTAATGAGATTGAAACTCAAGCTATGGTTTTGCAGAAGGTTGAATTGAAGATGAGTCTCTGACAATTACCCTGCAAGCTCGGCTCCAGTGTTGTTATGGAAACTGTTAATCAGCATAGCTGTAGCAGTTCCACTGGGACATGTAAGCTTGTAGTCCAAAATCATCACCTGAGAAAAACTATTGAATAAGGATCATAACAATAGTGTTCTCTTGGAATTTCGGTTTCTTAGACAGTTTAATCATATTAGTAAGATGATGCTACCTTGTGAAGAGGAACGAGACTGAAGAGACCAAGGAAGCTAACTACAAATAAAAAGCCAGTCATCCACCACAATCCAGGATTTGTAACATCTTCTTGATTGTTTCCAAAATAATCAGCACCAATGAGCTTATATGTCTTATCATCCATAGCAATCAAATACGAACCAAATCCTCCTGAAATCGATAATCTATATCAGATTAGGCACAATCACAAACAGAAGATTAAAAGCCAAAGCAAGACAATAACAGTTGATCACCGGAAATTATCAGAAATTTCAGTCAGATTTTTCAGTAGATTCATCTGAGAAAGAAATGGTCGTTGACTACCCCAGGTTCAGTGAGAGAGAGAGGTAAAGTGAGTTTTGAGTTTTGAGAAATATGGAATGTATGTCGTTTTCGTTTTTTTATTCAGCTAAGGAAACTACGTGCCGTTTTGTGTTAAGTGTCAACATAAACGAGCCTGTTTGTGGGCTTTAGTATTCGGCCCAAATAGAATTAGAATTCCAAACCCGACTTAAACCATACTCAACCCATGCCATGATTTTACGAATTGACTTTGACGATTTGAAAATGTCTTTATGAGTCTTTTCTTTAGTAGTTTCTCTGTAGGTTGTCCAAGTATAAGAAACTAGAAAATGACGAGGAAAAGTCTTTGTAAATAAGTTAATCGATTAGGACCTTGTCGTCTCTTAAATGCTTTTATCATAAAATCGATATAGAAAGTTTCGAAAGCTTGAAAAGTCTTGAGTCTTGACGAGTCTATAAAATTTCCAAAGTGTAAATGGGATGTTAGATATTAAAAGGGTGTATTGAACTAAATATTTGGAAAATTTTAATTTTTTAACTATCATTGTTTTCTTATATAAATTTTAAGATATGATGGTAAAATAATTTGTTTTAAATAAAATAATAGTTATAAATACATTTATCATCTTCATAAACTGTTGTTATCGATTAGGCCAAAATCAAAATGTCTACGTGGATTTAGAAACATAAAGCAGAAGAAGAGTCCATGTGGACGATTCTTATTGGTTCAATGACGACGGAGATATCTCGTTCCTTCGCGGCAAAGTTACAATGTTTCAAGAACTTTCCAGAACTGCCCTTTTCCCGGTATTAGTGACCCTACTACACATGTAGAAAAAGGTAATTAGACAAACGCAGCAAGGGTATTATCGTCAATTCTCTCACAGTCAGAAGGTACTATAAATAACGAAAATATTTCTTTATCAGTAATATCTTCATTAATAATCTAAAGTCAAGAAAAAAACAAAATCATGGATGCGTTCTCTTCTTTCTTCGATTCTCAACCTGGTAGCAGAAGCTGGAGCTATGATTCTCTTAAGAACTTCCGTCAGATTTCTCCGTCCGTTCAAAATCATCTTAAACGGGTAATTTTCGTCGTCTCCGATTCTCTTCATCTTACACAAATCGCAGTTTCTGAATCAGAGACTATTGTTATACGATCGATTTAGGTTCGTTTTGTTTTAGTGCGATTCATCGCTCTAGTTGTCTCTATCGCATCTCAATTTCTAGTTTTTTGTGTCCGTTGAACGAATCGTTGCGATCGTACTTCCAATAGATTTCTAGGGTTTCCAATTTCGCCTTACTGTTTTTTTCTATGGGGATTGAAATTGGGGAAATACATAGTGATTTACTTTAGTCCGTTTGTTATGGTTAAGATCGTCTTGTTCCACTTGTAAAGAATATGACTTTATGGTCCTCATTGGTTCTTATGTTTCTTGTGGGATTTTGCAGGTCTATCTGACTTTATGTTGTGCTCTTGTTGCGTCTGCGTTTGGAGCTTATCTCCATATGATCTGGAATATTGGTGGTCTTCTTACGACTTTTGGATGTGTTGGAACTATGATTTGGCTATTTTCATGTCCTCCTTATGAACAAGTACGTCGGCTTGATTCAAGTTACTGTCTTTCTTATTGTGTTGAAGTTTCTTTTTTTTTTGACATTTTTGTTTCTTTTCATACAGCAAAAGAGGCTTTCACTTCTGTTTGCGTCTGCTGTTCTTGAAGGTGCTTCTGTTGGGCCCTTGATCAAAGTGGCAGTTGATTTTGACCCAAGGTACTTGAATCTCTTGTCCTTGTTTATCGTGGATGCTTATTGTTCATGTGTCTAGGAGCTGACATCTATATATTGTTCTTTTGATTATCCAGCATCCTTGTCACTGCATTTGTTGGAACTGCGTTAGCGTTTGTCTGTTTCTCAGGAGCAGCAATGCTAGCGAGACGTAGAGAGTATCTCTACCTTGGAGGATTGCTTTCATCAGGCTTGTCCATGTTAATGTGGCTTCAGTTTGCTTCTGCGATCTTCGGTGGCTCTGCATCTATCTTTAAGTTCGAGGTAAAGCAAGCGGCTCTGTTCTAGAAAGATCTGTTCTTTATGTAGTTATCTTGCTTTCTTAGACATCTCACCGTTGCTAAGAATCTGTCTCTTGTTGCAGTTGTACTTTGGACTCTTGATCTTTGTGGGATACATGGTGGTGGACACACAGGAGATTATAGAGAAGGCACACCTGGGTGACATGGACTATGTGAAACATTCATTGACTCTTTTCACTGACTTTGTAGCTGTGTTCGTTAGGATTCTCATCATAATGGTAAGTTCATTTGGTTATATTCTCTTTGCTGTATGTTAACAAATGTTAGTGAACCTCCATTGATGGGTCCTGGCCCTTCTGTTTTCCAGTTGAAGAACTCAGCGGATAAAGAAGAGAAGAAGAAGAAAAGAAGAAACTGAAACTGAAGGTGGTGGCAATTATAGTAAATAGAGCGAGTGTTTGATACCTTGGTGCTTTACATGGTCATCTTGTTAGGTCATTTTGGTGTTTTTACTTTTGTCAGGACAGGACACTTTGTTTGTGACAATACATGTTTCTCCACTTAAAGGATTATATCTTTTGTTTCTCTTCTTCTGCGTAATCGTCAGATTGTAAATGGCTTAAGTCGTTTTGTTCATTTCCAGATCTTTAAACTTTTTTTTTTATGGCTACCAAGATAGCATTAAGCTAGGCATAATAAGTAAGAACTTGATTCCTTAATATGATTAAGGTAATAAGCATTGTTCAAACGGGAATCTAATTTTTGATTTAGAGGACTTGCATATGATGAAACGAATCTAATCACAGTTGGTAAAGCAAAATGATCTTGATTTTCTATCGTTCTTGGAAAACATTATTCGGATGACTGATAGAAGAGCTTGTACCTATTCTTATTTAAGTTGAACTTTCTATAAACTGGTTTGTCATTTTGTGCTGTAGTGGTTGTGTTTTTATTAGCATGAATTGTAAGCAGATCATCATAATTCATATGATAATACTTTGTTTTTATTTAAGCACTACTCATGCATCACCTTTTTGTTTTTTTTAACCTTATCCCATTCTTTAGTTTCATCGCCTTGTCTCCACAGTCCGATTCTATCATCATTACATTATTCCATCGAAATTTTCGTAAAAGAATTAGCACGCAGTCCAATTTGAGTCACGACTTTCTTACCGTTTCGGTTACTTTTTACTCTGTAATTGCGACAAGATAAATATATAGATGTCCATAGAATCGTCATACTATAAATGATGAGAACTAGAGATAGAGATGATGATAAATTTGCTCTAGTAATCAAAAAGTAAATTACAATACGTTTTGGACATTTTGGATCCGAGGGCCAAAGTTTAATATTTTGATGAAAAAATTATTTGACGTTGTAGATATAAATAATATTTTATAAGTTATATTGTTTTCATATATCTCTCTTGCGAAAGTATTATTATTTGATTGAGACTCCACATTATTTTTGGAGTTACGTAACAATAATCACCATTTTCCACAATTTGCTTTTTCCTCGAAACGAAAAACCTATTTTTTTTTATACATCTCATCGTGAGTAACATGTTATAATTTCACCAAACCTCAAAATTATGTGGATCTTGATCTATAGATGATTGCATATTTTAATATTAAAACTATATCTACAGTTAAACTAACATTTGGAATATTAAAATACAGCGTAGACACCGAGTAATGTACCCGAATTAGTTCACTAATCACATTCACAAACCACAAAAGTGGGACCCATCATTACAAATACTTTAACCAAATCAAACGGTGCAGAAAAGAGTTGTGTCCATGATCGTCGTCATTACGGCCGGTGACTTCACAGCCCATTTTTTTTTTTTTTCTTTGATATACAAAAATATATTAATATACCAACGTCATGCCTTCACATATTTTACAATAATTAAAACCTAATCTTATTAACCTGCTCTTAACTTTATTAAAAATACAGTCAATACTTTAAAAATTTAACAAAATGAAAGAAAAAATACTAAATTAGGTAATTTCCTTTCGATTTTGGCCTATTTCTCAATTCTTTAGTTCTTTGTTCAACACCTAATATTACATTTAACTTTTAAGAAATTTCTTGTGATACAGAAAGTATTAACAACAATATATTTACCAAATATAAAATGAGATTTGACAAATGGAAGAAGTTATTTTTTTAATTGGTAATCAACAGATCATTCGAATTTATCTTAATATAATGTTGCAAATATTCAACTGTAATACAAATATTATCCATGATAAATTACTTTTTAATTATAGAAAGTTAAATTTCATTCATTAGTATTTTTATTTTATTATAATATTCCACTATCTTATCATTTTTTAATCTAAATTTAGTTTCTTATGGTTATTATTATTATCCTCAATATTAAATATTAATGATCTTCTTTTGGAATATAAAAAGAAAAACAAACAAGAAGAAAAGTCTATAGTCAACAGGAAGGAACCATAAGGCACAAAGCAATGATATTCCTCCAGCCCTCATCCTCACTTTCTAACCATTAGAGGTTTTTCTTCCTCTAAATTATTGACATTATTATCACTTATTTTAATCCAAAAAAGCTTGAAAATATATTTTTCTTTCACAATTAAACAAATAAGCTAATACTAGTTAAACACTTAATGTCATTTTAATTTATTACATAATAGTATTTTAGTAACTACATAGACCAAATACGATTATCCTTTAGGTAGTTAAGTAATTGAAAAAAAACTATAAGTAAGTAAAAGATTAAAAGTTATAATATGAAAAAGCTAAGTAAGGAGAGGAAGATGAAACATTAACTTCATTGTATACAAAAACAAACCAAAAAAAGCCATTTTACATTACACAATCACTCTCTCCCTATAACCTCACCACTTTCTCTCTCCATTCCCTTTTTTCACAGCCATTTGTTAGATTCCTCTCTCAATGGTTTCTTCTCTTTTATATTGGATTTTGCATTAGACTGATTAGCTCAAAAACCCCAAAAGAGAAAACAAAACAAAACAAAACAATAAATCTTCTCTTGATTCGGATTTTTATAAATTTTCTGGGCTGTTCTTGTTTTAATTTCTCGAATTTTCTAGGTGAAGGTTTTTCACTTTTTTTTGTTTCTGGGTTTTTATTGGCTTTAAAAAAACAAAACTTTTTTTTTCTGGGTTTTTCTTTGCAGAGAAGCTTCCCAATACCCAGTCTTTATATAGCTCTAAATTAGTAAACAAAAACAATAAACTCAATTTCACAAAAGCTTTGATTTTTGTGAAATTCAGAAATTTATAAGTTATCTTTATATTAGTTTTTGAAAAAAGAAAAACAAAAAGATGGGAAAGCAAGGACCTTGCTATCACTGTGGAGTTACAAGTGAGTTCTTGTTTCTTGATTTGATTTTTGAGAAATTTAGTCCAACTTTGAGCTCTATATACATGTTATTTATAAACTATTGAAGAACTGTTTCAATTGATAATGCAAAAACGTTTCTTTGGAGACATGAACAAATTTGAGCATTAGTTTGATTTGTGTCTGTGTTTATAACATTAAGAAACACGTTTTGGGTCCTTTTGCTGTTTTGATCACTCTTGTTGAGTAATGAATTGTTTTGGCAAATCAAGATCTTAGTTTGTGTCTAAAATGCTCAGTTATGTTGAATCAGAACTCAGATGTCAGCTCTGTTTTGATGTTAAGACTTAAGAGATCATTGTTCTTCTTGCTTATGAGGCTTTACTTGGTTGTGTAAATCTATGAGGAGATTGTGACATTTGTTGTTGTTGTTGGTATTGAGTGTTTAATCATTGGGAAAATGTGGTAAACAGGTACACCTCTATGGCGAAACGGGCCACCAGAGAAGCCGGTGTTGTGCAATGCCTGTGGTTCGAGGTGGAGAACAAAGGGAACATTACTAAACTATACACCGCTTCATGCGCGTGCTGAAGGTGATGAGACTGAGATTGAGGATCATAGAGCACAAAGGTTGATTATTAAGGGAATGTCTGTGAACAAAAAGATTCCAAAGAGGAAGTCATATCAAGAAAATTTTGCAGTTAAAAGAGCTCACTTGGAATTCAATAATGGTTTCAAGAAGAAGGCTTTAGATGAAGAAGCTAGCAATAGATCGAGTTCAGGATCGGTTGTATCAAACTCTGAGAGCTGTGCACAATCTAATGCGTGGGACACGACGTTTACTTGTAAGAAGAGGACATGTGTTGGACGTCCAAAGGCAGCTTCTTCTGTTGAAAAGCTTACAAAGGATCTTTATACTATTCTACAAGAACAGCAATCTTCTTGTCTCTCTGGTTCTTCAGAGGAAGATTTGCTTTTTGAAAATGAAACATCAATGTTGATTGGACATGGGAGTGTTCTTATGAGAGATCCTCACTCGGGTGTCCGAGAAGAGGAGTCTGAAGCTAGCTCGTTCTTAGTTGAGAGCAGCAAGTCCTCATCAATACAGTCTGTTAAATTTGGTGGAAAAGTAATAAAGCAGGAGCAACTTAAGAGGTAAATAACTTGATGGAATCAATAAAGTTTGATGATTACTTTGGGAGATTCTAATTTCTGTAAGGATTAATGATGTTTTTGTTGCAGGAGCAAATCTCAAGTCTTGGGAAGACATTGTTTACCACTCTGTAGCATAGATTTGAAGGTAAATCCATTTGCAATTCCCTTCTTTAAAAATCAATTGAATGCCTTAAGTTGACTTGGGATAATCTATCTCTCTGCAGGGTGTTTTCAACTTTGATGAGTTCATAGAGAAATTCACAATGGAAGAACAGCAGAAACTGATGAAATTACTTCCTCAAGTTGACTCTGTTGAACGTCCTGATAGGTTTTTAACTCAATGAAACTTTAGTATATACAGATTATTACAGCGGCTTCTTCGAGTTCTTATATTTTCTGCATTTTTTCTTTTGCTAGCCTCAGAAGCATGTTTGAGAGTTCTCAATTCAAAGAGAACTTCTCCTTGTTTCAGCAACTTGTGGCAGATGGTGTTTTTGAGAAATCTTCATCTTCTTCATCTGGATCAAAACTTGAAGACATTAAGACACTTGCAAAGCTTGCTCTATCCGATCCTAACAAATCCCATTTGCTGGAAAGCTATCACATGCTCAAGGTTTTCGACGGATACTCTTCTTGAAGCAAATTGTTTTCTATAGTTTTTGGCTTTTGTTAACTTAAATCTTTGCTTCAGGAACAGAGAAAAGGGATTGAAGACTCTGTTACTACAACATCAAGGGTCTCAAACCTGAGTCCGTCAAATAATCATAATCTTTTAACCATTGAAAGACCCTGTGAAAGCTTAAACCAAAACTTCTCAGGTAGATCAAGATTCTTGAATCATGCCAAATGCATAACTTTCTGCAATAAAAAAACATGTCTGTTTCTGATTATATTGAGTTTTGCATTCTCCAGAGACAAGGGCTGTGATGAGAAGCCCCAAAGAAGTAATGAAGATTAGATCAAACCACATTGAAACCGAAGAGATTTTAGAGAACAGTGTCTTTTCCTTTAAACCTATGAGCTGTGGTGGATCTCTGGTGTTTAGCTATGAAGATAATGATATTTCTGATCAGGATCTTCTTCTTGATGTTCCATCAAATGGATCATTCCCTCAAGCAGAGCTTCTTCACATGATATGAAAGAAACTCATTGGTCTTTCTCAGAACAAAGACTTAAAAGACTTTTTAAGATCTCTGTCTCTCTATTGAAGAGAAAAACTCTTTTACTCTTTAAGCTTTTATGAGAAAATGTGGCCAAATGAGAGTTTTTCTGCACTATAAATTACAATTTGCAGATATAAAAAAAGGAAGGCTTTTTATGTTTTGGTGGTCTTTTATAAGATATGTTGATACATATAATCTTCGTGTCTTACTAAACTCGAAGAACAAGAAACTTTCGTTTTTTAAAAATCTTTTTTCTTGGAAGTTTACTTTTGTGCTTTTATATTAGAGGATGAGAAAAATATTTAGTAACATTTTGATATCAAATTTAGAAATGAAGCAATGAATTCTAAGTATATAGTTTTGTTTTGGGAAAATTCCATAAAGATACACCAATTATTTATCGATTTCTACTAAAAATACATAAGTTTTTTGGATACTCAAGAAAATTCATGAACTAATTTATTTTTCATTATTATACATAAATTTTTAAATTGTATCTACGAGTTGACGGAAAGTAATATCCGTCAAATTTTCTTATTTTTAATAAAAATAAATATTTTTAAAAATTCAAAAACACAAAAGGAAATTCCTAAAAATATTTTAAAGTCTTTAAAAATTCTTTTTAGTTCCAAGAATTAAAATACAAAATTTTTTAGATTTAGAATAAATGCACAAAGTTTCCTAAAATTATTTGAAATTTTAAATAATTCTAAAAATTGATAGTATAGATGCAAAATTTCCTTCATATATTATACCATTTACAAACATGTTAATTTATTAAATATTAAAAAAAATTTAAAAATTACTACACATAAAATAAATAACATATATCAACTCTTTCGAAATCATATATAATTATATATATATATAATTTACATCTGAAATTATCCGTAACACAAATAAATACAATTTCTTATGTTATTATATTCGCATATAATGTTATCATGTAACTAATGTGGTAAATCATAAATCTAACTCATAACTCATACAACTATATAATTGCAAAATTATACTACTTTCACGATACTATTTATCAAAAATGTAACATCCCCATCCTAGCCTATTTTCCATATGGTGGGAATCAAGCCCTTTCCTTTTTCTCCGGCACATTAAGCCCACTAAGTTTAGGTTAAGGTGTCTATAAATAGACAATCTTAAGGATTAAATGAAGAGAGAGAAGAGAGAAGGCAAAGAGGAGCAACCACCACCCGTCTGCCCAGCCACCACCGCCGCCAAGTTGGGAGCTTTGAAACTCGCAACTAGTGTTGTTGCATCGAAAGAAACCTGAGTACAACAATAGATTTGAATCTAATGTCTTAATCTACTCGGGTGAAGGTGGAACGTGTTTGAACAAGGAAAATAAAAGAGTGGAAGACCAAAAGACTATGGTTCATACTTCATAACTTGTTTTGGTTTACCCTATAAGTTTTGATCAATTCATAACTGCTTATTATCAAAATGTATCTTAATTTAGTTTCAGCATTTCCTCCCATCTAGGCCAAGATTCTTAACAAAACTAACTGATATAAAAAAAATTATCCATGTAGCTGAAGTAAAATTTTATCCATGTTGGCTGCTTCATCTTAAAAAGCAATATTTTATCTATGTATCCTAAGACCATCCACAATGGAAACCCATGTGGATGTCTTCCCGTGAGTCCCATGTGGATTTGTGTTTTCTCATTATATTTTGTGTTTTTGGGAAGACTTAGGGTCTTCCAAAATATTGCCACGTGTCGCAACGTGATTCGTTGCGACAATAAAAAAATTGATTTTTTGATGGGGAAGACACCCGCCCCCAATGACCAATGTGGATGCTCTTAACCATAACCAAACAAGTATTATAATACAAAATTTTAGAAGCTCAAAAAAACTAAACAATTTTAAACCGAATCGAACATAAACAGGGTCGGTTTGTTGCGGTCCAAAACAAAATATTGTCCATCGCGGGCAGGACCAGACGGACGTGGACCGGACTTTTAAAACGATATTTTTTTTATTTTTTTTTGTGTGGTTTTCTTTCAAACTTTAATAGTGTGAATGGGATTATTAAACCTTTTAAAAAATTATTAAAAAAAAAACTTTATTAGTGTACACACGGCTGCACCTTAGCTGATTAATTATAACGTGCTGATATATGGATGTTTCCAATTCATTATATATTTAGATGGTTAAAGCCCATGCTTCTTGGGCCTAGGTTAAGCGCCGACCATGAATGAGATCAAATTAGGTCGAACTTTTAGAGATTTGTATTGATATCTCTTTCTCTGTCCGATAAGCAAATATTGTACAAGGACGATCGTGAATAGTGGAGCAAACTCAGATTCCATCCCAAATGATCTCATTCCTGATATACTTTCAAGATTGCCTGCAAAGTCAATCGCTAGGTTTCGCTGCGTGTCGAAGCTATGGGAATCCATTATTTGCCGTCAAGATTTCACCGAGTTGTTCCACACCATGTCCTCATCTAATCCACGTCTCTTAATTGGCGTCCAAAAAGGCGGTGAGTGGAGCTTCTTCTCGTCGCCTCAGCCTCATGAGTCGTCTCTTGTAGTAGCCGCCGATTTTCATATGAAGTTCTCTAAAGACTACGGCCATACAAATGTAGCTATGTTTCTGGTTTGATCTATTCCCCTTATATGCGGATCTCAAAGAACGATGAAGATGTAGTGAGTGTGATATTTAACCCTAGCACGGGACAATATGCGATCTTACCACCTGACCTGAGTACAAAGTACAGAAACTTTGGCGGCTTGTTAGGGTTTGATCCCATTTGGCAAGCAATTCAAGGTTTTGGTCTTTAACAAGAGAGTCGATGATGAATTGGTTTATCATATTTTGACATTAGGAACTGAAGATGTGACGTGGAGGGAGATCATATGTCCATGTACCAATGGCGAGCATTGGGAAAAGATATGCATCAATGGGGTTTTGTATTACTTAGCTGCTGACCCTGATGAAGAGTATATGAGAAGATAGGTTGCTTTGATGTTAGGTCTGAGAAATTCAAGTTTCTATATGTATATTCTCATGATGTGATAAACTACTTTCATAGGAGTATGCTAATGATGGTGGATTTCCTCTTGAATGTCGAGAAAGTAGAATGGACAACATATGCCTACACTTTGAGAGCTGAGGATAAACTTGTTAAGGTTAAAAACAATCTTTTTGTTGTTGGGGTGAAATTATTTTGTCCAGCACCAGAAATGTAAAAGGTATCTATCTATCTACCTTGGTTTACTTTTGTTGGCCAATGCAACAGCTAAGTTAACTACATCAACCCAATTCACAGATTCTCACATTATCAATTTGAAAAAACATAACAGTTTCAATCTCAACACTCAAAGATCAGGAGAGAGATAAAATTGAGAAAGATCAGATGTATACCAGCTGTCGAAGACTTTCCAACTCCGCCTTTACCAGATGCAACGGCGATGATATCTTTTACTCCATGTAACCGGAGCTCCGTCGTCCTCCTATCGGCGCTAGCAGAACTCTTGCAAAGACGAAAAGGAGATATCAAAACCCAATCTCAAGCTGACAAGATACCCACGAAGGAACGAGATTAAGGATCAAGTCTTACGAATTTATAGGCAGAGACCGAAGCTGAGTGGAGTTCACGGCGGCGGAGAGACCGAAGAAGCGCTACGGTGGCCATCGGAGATAGTATAGAGACAGGTGACGAGGGTAATTTCGGAAAAGCGATAAATTTAAGCTAAAGCCCTAAAACCCTGAAGAAGGAACAAACTGGAGTTATTAACAAAAAGGAAGAAAAAGAGATTTGCAACCAATAGCTGAAAAATCTTTCCTTTGAATTCTTACATTGATGAAATTTTAACCCAAAAGCAAGCAACATATGGAGGAGCAAATTTCGATTGCCAGGCTTGACGGCGAAAACAGAGGTGGATTTTCTCGTAAATTAGAGCAATCGAGATAGGCAAAATTGTCAACTTCCCAGCGACTGATCTCTAACTGAGATATCTCGTTTTCAATGCAGTAAACAAAGTAAAGTTGTCAACTTCAAGGTCCTTTCTCAGGGCTCAGTAAAGATCCAGCCTTTTGGTTTGATTAAAATTGCAGATTGGTGGAAACATAACGAGTTGTGTCGGAAGATACACAACCACACTTGATTAGTTTTGAATGTCATTCCCCTACATAGTTTGCTTCATCTGAGACACTGGGAGATACACTTCCACTAGCTCTACTGTTGAAACCAATCTTAAGCCAGTCTAGCTTTTTCATTTATCACATTAAATTCAACGGAAGCCGTAGTTGGAGTAAATGTACTTGAGTGCTACATTTTTTGTTATTTGACCATCTGACACTGTAGCAAATAAAGACATGGTCTGATTCAGTAATCTTGTCTTGTTTGTTCCATTGTCCAACTAGGCTATCAAAGGAGCTCCGCGACCCATCTTTACTTTCTAGGTCAAACGTGCATGTCACCCAAAAAGATTTGATTTGTTCTTGGTACTTCCTTAACTTGATTTTTGCTTCTATATTCTCAAAATATCAAGAAAATTGATCTTCTGTTCAAGGTTGCAGAATTTTCCCAACAACATCTCCAAGTTGTGAATCTCTCAACTTACATATAGATAAAATGGTTTCCAAAGGTTTCACCATCTATTATGGAATTGCTTCTCCAAGGAACTAGCATACGAGAAATGTACTCTTTGAATCATTCATCAGAAAGTCAGGGTCTTTCAAAAGCCTTATAGAGCATGAGCGTATAGTCAGTCATCTTGAAGAATTGACAAGGCAAGAGTAAATGTTGGCTTCTCTACTTAAGACCCTCGCAAGCTTGTTTTCTTGAAGCTGAAGGATTAATGTTATCAGCATTTGTATTATTCGTTTTTTGGAGTCAACATTTACTATATTTCTTCTAACCTCGCATGGTACAGAAAAAGCAATAAGAAATAATTAGACCCCCTAAATTTAGTCGTAATTTACTAAATTTAGACCCCCTAAATTTAGTCGTAATTGTATTATATAAAGCTGTAAATTTTCTTTCATTCACCAGAAAATTTCAACTGATCAGTTATAGTTTACAAAGATGGAAGTGGAAACCACGAAAAGCTTACTTGGAGAAGTCAATTAGACATAGTTGAAAGTAAATTAATCCAAAATAGTAATGATTTAAAACTGTTTTGCCAGCCAAATTGAACATATGAATCAGTCACACAGCATAATCCAACAATAATACAACAGTACTAAACTCAAACAACTTTAAAGCTTGACTTGACTTGTAAATCATATGAGAAAATTGATTTATTTAGATTTTGGAGACATTTTAACAATTTCACATAATTCATGCATTCCGCAAATAACGGTTTAACAATTGAGATCAATTTTAGATAATTCTATCGACTTCTAACAATAGGCTCAAACTCATTTTTTCACCAGGTAAATAATCAGTTTCAACCAAATGAACTACCGCAAACAAATGATTTATTTTGTTTAGACTCCATGTATATATTTATATAACAAATGTTAATGATATATATCATAATAACAAAAAGGTATTCATAGAAAAAAATAATTCAATCTATTTAAAATTTCATGTGATCATCTGACTTTTTATACATATATCCCTTTACTCTGTACTCCAATATTAATATAGAACACTTTCCCATCACTACTATTATATTTTCTCTGCATTTTCTTAAAAGTCAACACTCTGTAGAAACAACCACCACAATATTCCCTAGTAAATCCATGACATTCTCTTCTTTGTTTCTTCATTCCCTCTACATCTCCTTCTCTTTAGCTTGTCGGTTTTTCGGTTTAACATCTGTTTAGTTAATCTCTAAGATTATAAGCGATGCTCATTGTGTATTTCTCGCTACCATTGTTCATTTTCATGGTGTTCATAGCCATCGGTGGTTGTGTAGGATGCTTCTACTTGGGTCAAAATCAAGGGATAACTAAAGCCGGCGCTGGAACCGGTCGCCCGACAATGCCAACCGCTTACCCAAACTCACCGCAAGGCAATCAAGGTTACAATCCTGGAGCTCAAGCTGCTCAACCTTACCCTCCTACGGCGTATGCTGTCTAGTCATTCTGTCAATTCAATGTGCTATTAAAGAATTATCATAAACCGAAATTGTCTTTCTTTTCTTGAAAATATTTTATGTTACCTAACATCTTTCTAACCGAAATCTAGAATAAATCAAATCAAACATAAAGTTGGATATTTATAGAGCATTCTGTTCTGAATATCCCAAGTTTTATCATTGTATTGTAGATGCGAGGATTCATGTTGACGATTTTAGGTCGAAATTAATAAAAGAACGTGGTCTCAGACTTTTGTTTAGTGAAGAGCACAATGTAAATCGAAACTGGAAAGTTTATTGATATTTTCCAATATTAAGTAAAAAAACATGAAATGGTACAATATACCAGACACATTGTATTAAAACCTTTAAACCCAAAATCCCTAATGCCGCGAAATTGGAAAAGTTACTTGCAGAGGAAGCAACAACAACATGGTTTATCTATCCATTACGTTTTTTTTTTTGGTCAAATATCTATCCATTACATAACACACAATCTTGGCCTATAAATCACACAAGAAATTGGATCTCTCCTCCATCAACTTTCCTTATATTTCCATATTAAGCTATGGAACCTTTTGGTCCACTTGTTCTACCAAAATCTATCAACAGAGCATACATGCGATGTAAAGGGAGAAACAGAGAGTAAAATCATTACTCTGTTTTGTCTTTTGGAAGTGAGACAGTAGATTTATAGTGACGACTTCATCAATCAGCTTCAAATGGCAACGAACAAGTTACATCCAAGGAAAGCTCAACGTCAAGCTTCAGCTAAGTAGATAGAACTCTCCTTCCACACACCAAAGGGTTAAAGCCATGCAACAACTTCAAGTTCCTATGTCAAATTGTCAATGTATTTTGTGTGTTTAACATATAAACGCTTCTAAGTTCAAGAACAATAAAGTACGATAAGCATTGTACTACCTTTTGTTGGTTTCAAGATCTAAGGACCTCCTGTCTTGGAGAAAACACTCATAAGGGGATTTCATCAATGATTTTCACGTTCCTTCTTTCTTCAATCCTTGAGTGCGACCAACCTCCAATGGGTACAAGAGCCTCACTTGATGTACACTCAACAGTGTCTGTAACCCGTATTCCCTGAAATCTACGGTCGTTCTCATCTGGAGCATATAACAAACTCATCCCACACCTTACCACTTTGCAGCATTCTAGATTCTTTTCAGTGGCATCAGTAAGGTAGAATTCGAATGAGGCACTAGTGGGACAACATCTATTACCGTCATTACTCTTTTCACTCCATTCGAAGATTGGCACATTACAGTTGTTATAACTGATAAACAAATGCTCAGATCCAAGTTTCCGTGGTTCGTGGCAAGATAATGATCCACACGACTCGTTCCATCCCCCAAGAGAGAAACTAAAGCTGATAGACTGACCGTTTTGATTTTTGAATTTGCACTTGCATCTTACAAATAAACGGTTGGCATGATGAGCTACATTCTCCTTAAAGGAGACAACAACACTAAGGGAAGCTCCAATAAATTTACTGTTACACCAGTGTGGAAGCAGGTTAGTTTCAATCGAAGATCCCATTCTCTGATGGCAAAACCACGAGGGTATGTCACTCCCTGGAAAACAAACAGCAACCAGTGGCTCTAGAACTAGTCCCTGCAATGGGTTACAAAAAAAAACATTTAAGAAATGAGCGGTGATCAAAGAATCACCAAAACAACAGAGTAAAATGGAATGGACCTTATGATTATTTTGAAGAGATGTCCTTGCCAGTAGTTGACTCTTGAGTTGGGCCTGAGCTACAATAGCTTCCTGCTCAGCTCGGTTCAGCTTGAAGCATTCCGTGAAAATGAAAGTAGTATGCATCCTCTCAGTTACTAGGGGAAGCGTCACTGGTTTTGCAACATTTTCCAGAGAAACACACCCATGAGCATCTAAGTACTGTAGATTAGATGGAAGCACAGGAAGAGATTTGAGCCTGCAGCAATGCTTCAAATCAAGCAACAACAGAGAATAAAGTTTTTCGATGCTTTCAGGTAGGGTCTCAATATTGTTTCTACTTAAGCATAGACAACGCAATGACCGTAAGGAGTTAAAGTTGTCCGGCAATTTGTCGATATTGCAATTTGTGAGATAGAGGTCCGATAAAAAAGAGCTGCCTGAGAAAGGCAACAATACCAACCCTGTGGAATCTTTGATTCTAGATCCACAGAACGAAAACACCTTGAGGTTACTCAAACATATCGTTTCAGGTGTCTGTTTAATGGACGTTCCATCCATAAGAAAAATCTCTAAGCATTCCATCTCCTCTTTGATGGGTGGAAGACTCTCCAGCGCTGAACAGCCAGAGAGAATCAGTTCTTGAAGAGATTTAAGCTTGTAAAGATCATTTGGAAGATACTTCAACCTACGACAATTCTTGAGATTCAGCAAAATGAGGTTGCGAAGACTCTCAATGTGTTCAACAACTTGTTCAATTGCTGAGCCTTCCAAATAAAGAGATTCAATATTTTCTGAAATAATTTGAAACTTTTGAAGGTTTGAGCAGCCACTGAGGATCAGAGTCTTCAGAGATTTTAAATTAACTCCCTCTGGAAGACTCTCAAGGCTTGTGCACTCTCTGAGGTTCAGGTAAATAAGTTTGTTCATCTGTTTTATTGATGTACCCAACAGAACCAAACCCGTACAACCTTCGAGGTCCAATCTCTCAAGATTTTTAGCCATGGACAAACCTGATAAATTTTGCAAATCTTTTGACTGACTGAGGTCGACCCATCTTAATTTCTCTGTATTCTGTGGCACCTAGAAAATGATTATATAACCAATCAGCAGAAAAAACTAAAGAATAATCTTTTTAGAAAAGAAAATATATAGCCAAGGATGCACCTTCTCATTTTCCCACAGTTGTTTGATGAAGCTATAACGCAGACTAAGATCAACAAGTTCCTCTGGATTAAATTCTGATGGCAGGTATTTGTAAGGGTACCCCTGCCAGTGAAGGTACACAAGCTCATCTGGGAAATGATCAAGCCCTTCAGAGAACTGAAATTTATGGTCTTTATCACACCACTGAGAACAATGAGAATTGTGGAATTTCAGAAATTTGAGATTCGACATCCTCGTGAAAACATCACGACTTAGCTTGATCCTTTCGACATTAGACATGTTGAAGAAGATGCCTCTAACAGATTCAGTGTCCTGGTAGCAAGAGAAAGAAATTAAGGAACAAAGAAAGGTTAACAGAAAACAATACGAGAAAGACCATATCAAGTGTCTGTCTATACAGTGTACTACATCAAATCAATGGAGAATTAATGAAATCAAAGGCTAAGATGCTCACAGTTTTTTCCTTCAGCACACGACGAATATCTTTGTGGTCCCACAGTCTTCTACGTTTGCCTGCCATTTGGATGGATAATTTACATCCAATTTCCTTCCCCATTGCATGCACTAGATCATGCATCTCAACCCGATTATAAGATATTGTTACCAAGCACTTATCTTCAAGTTCTCTCATCACAGCTGCAGCATTTACACGGTCTGATTTCAGGATGCTCGAAACAAAATCTGCTTTTTCTGATCTGAAAAAACATGCTATGTCCAGAAATATGCACTTCTGTTCATCATCCAGTTCTTCATAGCTCCTTTTCAGCTCTTTCTGGATCTCCTTGTCTGGCATTACTCTTAGTCTCTCCCATTTCTCCATCCAGTACGTCTTTTCCTTCTGGCATAGACCTGAACCTAACAACCTCAAGGCTAAGGGGTGCCCTTTAGCATAATATACAAAATTGTTTGATAGATCCATAAATTCTTCCTTGGGGTAAAGGTTGTCAGAAAATGCATGAAGGCAGAAAAGCTCCATAGCTTCCCTGTCATTTAATCTGGGAACTACATATGTTGCATCAGCGCTGCTCTGCAGCAGTTTCTTGTCTCTCGTTGTTATAATAATCCTACTTCCTTTTCGGTATAGTTTCTGTTTTCCGATGAGAACTTCTACTTGATTCTCTTCAGTCACATTATCCAGCACAATAAACAACTTCTTGTTCCTTAGAAAATCTTCCAATCTTCCATGCGCTCTGACATCCAAATTTTCTTCATCCAATAATTTACACAGAAGTTTTTTGCGCAACTGATGTAATCCAACATCTTGTTTCTTCGACTCATTGTCAATGTCTTCAAGGAAACAGTACCCATCAAATTGACGGTGGTTTCGTTTGTATACACTATCAACAACCGTGGTCTTGCCAATCCCAGACATCCCAAGAACCCCGATGGTACGGATACAGCTTGCATCATCAAACTTCAATAACTCCTCCAGTTCATTTGAACGTGATTCAATCCCGGGAAATCCACGTAGCTCACATGGAGACAGATCATTCAGCATCCTAAAGGTTTCCCTGGCGATTTTGTCAACAAATTCAATCTCTGGCCTGCCCAATTGCACAATACCCCATCAAAATGAGAAGTTTAAGGAAATTGAACAAGAGGAAGCAGTTGAAGACCAAATGTTCAATATCTACTGTAGATTGTAGAAGTCGTCTATGTGACAATTGAAATCATTTTGAAAACAATCACACTGTTCAAGAGTAAGAAAGAAAAAAAAAAAAAAAACAAAAGCATTCCAAATCCAAAGAAAGTAAACCCTAGATTAGCTAGAGTACCTGTCCTCAGGAAGCACAAAGCCCAGAATATTAGAAGCAGTCCTTAGAGCTTCCTTCCATGCCCCAATTTTGAGCCCATCTCCCTTGAAACTCACCTCAGGGGTCAGGAAGGGAGCTCCAAAACTCCCTTTTTGATTCTCCACATCAGATTTCCTGACTTTGTAGAAGATAGGTATAACACCATGACCAAATTTCGCCCTGCACTGCATTATCTGCCAAAGTTCCTCCAAGCACCAAGTGGAATTGGCGTAGTTCTCTGAGAAGACAACGATCGACATCTTTGATTGCTCGATCCTATCAAAGAGGACTGAGATGTCCTTGCCTCGCAGGAGTTTCCTATCGGAGAAAGCATCGATACCTTTTCGGTGTAGGGACTCAAGGAGGTATGAGGTGAAGGTATTACGCGTGTCCGCTCCTCTGAAACTCACAAACACGTCAAACTGGCGCTTGGAGGGATCTGAAGACGAGGAAGAAGAAGGAAACGCCATTAAAGGATGGTCTCGCTGATGTAGTTTTGTGGAAAGATTTCTCCTCTGGAAGTGAAATGGACGAGACGAAGACTTTGAGTCGTTACAAACCAAACTTTTCACGAAGATTCTTTTGCATTATCTATCATTCGTTGACTTTTCAAAAAGCCTTGATTTTTTCAAACTTTCTCGTTCCAGAGCAACTTACCAATTACAGAAAAGTTGATGTTCTGTAACTTTTGTTCGATTACTGTAAACTCCACTTTTTATGTTTGTTCTCTTGCTTCACTTGGACACATCCAAGAAAAAACGCTTGAGATATCTGACAGTTCAAATCTAAATTCACCGGCCAAGAAGGATCATGAAAGAAGCAAGGTAACATAAGTGACCACACAGTCAATGAGTTTTTCTTATCGTGATCAAACATATAAGCAACAGTATGTCATTGCATTCCACTAGACAAAACGATTCTCAGACCAAAAATTATGTACAATTGAACATTACAGACAAAGTGTGAATCAGCACATGTATTATTTACCACATGACTCAAGGAGTACAAAGCTTGGAGACCCAATAGCCTTATTTATGGGCATTACAAAGTCCTCCTTCCAATAGGACAATATGGAAACCATAAAAATAAACATAACAGAAATAGTGAATTTCCTAAGCCGTAACATATATTTCTATTTGGAGCATATTCTCACTCTGTAATGTTGGTACCAGGTCTTAGCGTCCGAGAACTTGCAAGTGAAGTTATCAGAATCTGTGACTTGAATCATAGTAGGGTTATCTCTACTGCAAAACCAACTTGGCAACTTGGACGTAATGCCTCTATCTTGCCAAGTGATGATCCTTCATTTAACCTTGGATTCAACGGAATATTGATTAAAATGCAACTAACCAGTAGTTAAATACCTGGTTAACTCATGCAGGTACTAACCCCATCTTGTCCCAAAACCTCCTTACTCTCCTGCCCCGTATCCATTCCTCTCTCTTTTATTCTCTGTCCAGATCCCAGTTCCTCTCAGTCTCATATCGTTCCAACAGTGAATCACTGTTTGTTCCACTTCAAGAGACCTCCCGCTTCCAGTTTTCACAAAATTAGCTTCCAATTCAGGATCATACGATTCCATTACCTTCCAAACTCACCTTTTCCGTTTCCGAGGAGGAAAATGTGAATTCACTGAAATTACCATGCTTCCTAGATCAAGACTTGTGCAGCCAGACAGCTTAAGATTGACAATAGATCCCGAGCTGTTTAGTTCAGACGGCAGTTTCTGAAGCCTTCTGCAGTTTTCCAGATCTAGCGTAACAAGTTCATTGAGATTCTTAATTGACACTGGAAGTTTTCTTATGGCAGTCCCAGCTAGATATAAGTCATTCAAGTTTGGTGCAAAATCCTGAATCTCCTCGAGCTCTGAGCAGCCAGACATATCAAGAAGCTTGAGAGATGTTAAATCAACCATGGAAGGCAGAGTTCGCAAATGAGAACAATCTTTCAAATTCAAGGAGACAAGCTTCCCACAAGGAATAGATGTGCTAACGTCAACCAGACTCGTACATCCTTCGAGATCAATATGTTCAAGGTTCAGGGCCTCTGATAACATCAAGATATCAGTTAAGTTTCTGGAGTGACTCAGTTTGATTTTCTTTAACTTCTCGAGATTCTGTGTACAACATGAATAACCAAAATGAGTCATCACATGCAAGCTTATAAATTCATGAAAAGGAGCTTGAAACACTATAATGTCAACACTTACTTTCTTCCCTTCCCATAACTTCTCCATGTTACTATAAGGCATGTTTACCTCAACTAAATTCTCAGGATTAAATTTTTGAGGCAAGTATTTCAAAGGGTAATTCTCCCAGTGAAGTAGCCTTAACTCATCAGAAAAAGTGTCGAGGCCTTCAGGTAGACTTATCTTGCACTGGTTCCCAGAGGTGGAACAATAGAACTTCAGCAATCTAAGTCTATACATGTTACCAAAGACAGAAGGACTAAGCTCACAGGTCAAGTCCGACGCATCCAGGAAGATGCCCTCAATTACTTCAGTTCCCTGACAAAAAGATCACCATAAGTAAGGAAACCCCAGCTTTTACAATTAAAGAAAGGATAATTATGAAGTATCTAGAGTGTTAAAAGAATTAAACACATTTCAACTTACTGAATTGTTTGTCAATACAAAAGCGATGTCATTAGAGTCCCACAATCTGCTATGTCTGCAGGGATCCTTGTCTTCTTCATGAACAATATATCGACCAATGTCTTGAAAAGGTATAGGGATCTCTATCCTATTGTCCACAAGGCTAATGAGAGACTCGTCAATGAGATCACAGATTCCCAAATTTGTAAGAAACCCGCAAGCATCGAGTAATTGCACCACATGATCTTTGTTCTCCCCTCCGAAAAAACAGGCCAGGTCCAAAAATATATTCTTTTCGTTATCATCAAGTCCATCAAAGCTTCTCCGAAATGCTTCCTGAATCTGAGTTGGAGGATTTCTCCGCAAGCTGTGGAGATGTTCCATCATATTGTTTATATGCTGCTTTGATACAGAAGACCCCAAAATTTCAAGAGCCAATGGAATACCACTACTGCAGCTCATAAGCTCTGAGATTACCTGACTTTCTTCTTCTTCTAGATATTGTTTGCAGAGACGAAAAGATTCAAACGCGTCTAATTTTTGAATCTCGTATGGCTTTTTAACTTTACACTGCACAAGAACTTGTTTTCTCCTAGAGGTTAAGATGATTCTGTGTCCATGAGAAAACCAGCCAAACCCTCCAACTACATATTCTGCATCTCTGGCATTGCTCACGTCATCGAGAACAACGAGAATTGTCTTTTTGTGGAACCAGTCCCTCATGAAACTCGATTTTGTATCACAAGCACTTATACTTAGTTTTTCTTCTCCAAATAGTTTAGAGAAGAAATCATCACGTATTTGCCTCAGTCCTTTGCTGTGACATATTAAATGAAAGTCTTGCAGAAAGTAACATAAATCATATTGTGGAGCTAGTATTTCAAAAATCTCTCTAGCAATGGATGTCTTACCTATTCCTGCCATGCCCCAGATTCCCTCAATTTCTGCATCTGAAGGCTTGGGGTGATCTAACAATGATAAAATTCTGACTAGATTAGCGCTACTTTTCAGATGTAGTCTTACACATGCGTCCCTTACAACTTCCTTAGCAAGTATAAACTGACTCCTGCCAAAACAAAAATACACACAGAGAAAATGAAAGTGCCGAATTAACACCACACATTGATAAGAAAAAATCCTTGGGGATATTTGTAATGTTAGTAAGCACAATGGAAATTTCCTGAAAACTCCACAGAAACAGGTGCCACCAACTTAAGAGAAGTTAAAAGTTTACCCATCTGTCCATTGATGTCCATCTATGGACGCCAATTCAGCAATAGCCGCCTTCCATTTTTGAAGGCTGTCTGCCTGGATATAATTCCCATACTGCTGTTGTACTGCTTCAACCTTGCTTTCCAAAACGTCTGAAGGTGTTCCCATAAAATATACAGGAATAAGTACAAGGTCTTTTGCTTTATAATGTTCCATGATTTCCACCAGATGATAAAAGGACCGACTAGTACGAGGAAAGCTATTTGAAAGGACCATAATACCAACACTACATCTATAAACCATCTCCACATCCAGGTTCTCTATCCCCGATAGATTATATGTCAAAGGAGTGACATGTCGCTCACGCAACTCTGTTAAGATGGCTTTGATGAAAAATGTTTCCTCTACACCAACGTAGTCATTGCACGAAAAGACTAATACGCAGTCTTTTTTCCAAGAATTTTCCCTCTGGTGTCTTATTATAGCCAAGCTGCGAAAAGGATTGTCCTTGGGTTTCATGCTATACAACTCATAAGCAGCTCTGAGACTGCCAAAAATGGCATTTAAGTCTCTCGAATCCGTCAGCTCGCTGCCAAAATCAATGACGTCTGCGGCTGTGCAATCAAGGAGAGTCAATTTACGGATGTTGAGGAAGCTGCTGAAGGGGATGTCGTAAAAGTCTGAGTTACTCGTGCCTGCAACGGTAGTAATGGTGCTCCCTGAACCTGTATCACCTGAGAAAGCTTTTCCCCTGGAATATTGATGAATTATGTTTTTTTGTTTTTTTTTTTCGGAGTTTAAGTCCGGCAGTTGATGAATTATGTTGGAATATTGAGAACTGGTCAGCAAATTGAAATTGGAACCGAATTCATCAAACTGATGGGACTGAACGAAGTCCATGTAGGGTCTATGGCTCCAATCTATGTAAAGTTTCCTTCTTTCGGACTCATCTCCGATTCCTCGATAGAAAACGACGATGTCTCCTGTCTCGAGCTTTTTTTCTTTGACGAAACTGTTCCATCCTTTGCTCATCACGTAGCGCTTGCTACTGTTCCTATACGAGTAACGGAATCTCCACATCTTGCCGTTTCTGTCTTCGAAAGTTAACATCGTGCTTTTTTTATTGTTTGGGAAATACATCTCCGCGTGTTGTTTAGGGATCACGAGTCGGTTGAGTATCCCGACGTCGCTTGGTGTTACCACTTTTTGGAACATGACCTCTTTCATCATGGTACGTAGGTTGTTGTTGTTGTTTCCGGTGCCGGAGGTGTTGCTAGGTCCGATGTTGGAGATTTAATTCTCCGTTTCTGTCTTGTTCTTGGTATGAAAACGTTGTTATGATGAATTATCTGATTTTCCTTGGACAAATCTTGATATATGTTTACACCACACAAAAAAAAATCTTCAAATATGAGATGGTTTTTGAATGGAATCTTTATCTAATTTTATTTGTTTTCTTTCGCGGTTCTTGCACCTTGATGTATAATACGTATATCTTAACATGCGAGATGAGTCGTACCGTAATAGCTGTCTTAGACGAAATAAAAAAAGGAAACTACCAATATAATATTGACACGGTTCAGCTTCTGGTGAAGCTACCAATATCCTTTATATCATAAAATATTTTATATTATTTATTTTAATTTATAGAATTCTTAAAAAAAATATTTTATTGTTGAAAAACACAAAATTATTTTATCTTTATATAAATATATTTTTATTTTAAGTTGATAGGTTACACCTTAAATTTTTACTGTTACTCTTTACTAAATTTGACACCCCTACACGAATACGATTAATATTCCTAACATAAACTATACTCATACAAACGCTATATCGTTACAACACTTTATTTTTCTATAACTCGAAGCGCAATGAAATACCCAACAAATTGTTGCTACTAACATTATAAATAACTAAATATACACATATATGATATATATTCTTCGAAAATTTTAATCCATTTGATTCGGTATCGAACGGGTCCAAACTTATAGTCTAAGTTAAATTGGAGTGTTTGGCAAATACAATATGTTAAAAAATTGAATGAAGTAAATAAAAAATCCTAAACAAATTGTAGGTTTGACATATCAGCCTATATATAGATGATTACAATTTGTGATATTCTATTTGTCATTCCGCCTTAAATTAGTACATGTCTACCTACAATTATTATCCAATAAATAAATGACACAATTGCGATCATTTAAAAACCACAACTAAAAAGACAACAATATTAAAAAAAAAAAAAAACTCAAGTAGCTTATATATCATGAAAAATAGAAGACCATTCATCATACATATATAGTAGTAGAGATGATGGGTAATTAAGGGATATTACAATTTAAGATATTCTACTTGCCATTCCACCTTAATACATGTACACCTAAAACAATTAAATATTTTTATTTTTAAGAAGTTACCATTTTAATATAGATAGTAGATATGATGGGTAATTAAGGGATATTATAATTTGTGATATTCTACTTGCCATTTGACATTAATACATGTACACACCTACAATTATTATCCCATAATAAATAACACAGTTGCAATTAATTAAAAACCACAACTATTTGGTATCAAAATAATAAAAGACAACAAGGTTAAATTTCGTTGTGGAGCCAAACAAAAAAAAAAGAATTGAGCCGATCTTGCGCATATTAGACATAGGGATTATGTGAAGCATTCACCGTAAAATTATTTTATGGTACTTTGAAGTTTACGTTTACGTTTACCCAGAGGTAGATCATTAAGTGTAGTTAATGACACTTAAATAATTAATTTTTTCTATTACGGTTGATGATGTGTATATCCAAAGATAGCATTGCTATTAGTTTGTATGTGTGATTTGATTGATTGTTAAATAAATATTTAAACAACATCATGTATAGTTTATGTATTTAAAGTATTGCCCAAATGTTGCTTGGATACATACTATTAAATGGTTTAGATTATATTGTTGTTGAATCTATATTAAAGTCTCAAAGCACTAATAGATAAGCATGTATAAATTTTGCAGTTTCATCAAGTATGTTTGCTTCTGCAAACTCTGTCATAAAATTTTATGGACTCAACTATGAGGAATGGTCTAAACAGATAAAGTTCTCCTTGGGCGTAATGTCCCTAGACCAAGCAATACTCACTAATGAGGAACCAGCAGTCATAACGGATGAAAACTCAGAATTTGAAAAGTCTCGCTATGAGACCTAGGAGCGATCAAACCGGCTGTGTTTGGACCTTCTTAGGATGACAATGGTGGAAAGTGTAAAGTCATTCATGCCTAAGATAGAGAAAGCAAGGGAATTCATAATGAAAATTAAGGAACAATCCCAATCGAATGTGGCTGGCAAGTCAATTGTGGGAAGCCTAATGAGTGAGCTTACCACGAAGAGATTTGACTGGTCTCAGCCAATCCATGATCATGTTACACACATGTCAAATCTGACATCAAAGTTGACGGCCATGGGAATGGATGTTCATGAGTCATTCTTGGTCCAATTCATCATAAATTCTATATGGCTAGTTCCAGGTGAATTACAACAGCATTAAAGATAAGTGGAACTTTAAGAAAATGAAGGCTATATTAATTCAAGAGAGAAATATGAAGTCTTGAAGTATTTGTGTTAATAAGAATGAAGGATATTATGGTCTTTTCAAACACAAGAAATGGTATGATCTGAGGGACTTTATGAAAATGACATTTATTTTCAGAAAATCAAAAGTTGTGACATTCTTTCTAAATTACCCAATAATAAATATATAAAATGTCACAATTTTATTTATTTTGCTTCGGGCCACCATTTTCGTTGCACTGACCCTAATCAAATCAGTGAACATAATTGAAAATGGGTCAAAATTTATATAAGTTATTAGAATTTACATACTTGCATATGAAATGAAACTTTTGCATTTACTTTTTCTAAAGATTAGTGTGAAAACAACCTTTTTTGTATGGCAATTAGTTTTAATAAAATTTTGAAATCTTTTTCAACTGTTAATAGTAAGACATTCTTTTAGAGAATCTGTCTCTGTGTACGTATTTGTGGTAATATGTTATACTTTTTTTTTTTTTCATTTCCTATGAAACTAGCAAAGCATCAGCGTGGCATGCATTATTGATTTACTAATTGTAGGTTCACTACTATTTTTTCTACTTTCCTTAATCAATTTAATTTTTCTAAAAATTTCTTAAAACAATCACACAACTTAACGATCCGACTGGTAATATGCAGTATTAAAGTTTAGTTGCAGTAAATTTTATAATTTAATACAACTTGCAGTAAAATTTATGTGATAGAAACTGTAGATTTATGCGGTATGTTTACAGTAGAAATATGAGTTAGTATTCTGTTAAAACAATTTATTGGTAACTTTTCTGTTGTATAAATTGCAGTATATATTATTAAAAATAAATTAAATTTAAAATTATTATTATTATTAATAGCATCTTGTTAAAAATTTAATAATAATATAATTGACTAAATAAAATGATATTAACTTAAGCATAATAAATTAAAAATTATATTCTTATAACATAGTATAGATAACATTTTAGTTTAATTCATGATTGGTAACATTTTTTACTTAACTATGAAGTATACCTATAACTCAAAATAAATCAAAGATACCACATGCTACCAATGACACCTAAATTCAGTTTTTATAAATAGAGAAAATTACACTTTCTCAAAGTCTTCAATAATTCTCGTTTCGCCGGAGCCGGAGAAAGGTAGTAACTAACTGTTTTGATTCACCGGAGCTGGAAAAAAACGCAGGCGAGGTTGAAGAAGATCGATCATTCGTTACTCATCGCAGTTCTCTGGTAAATACATTGATCTTGTTTACTAATTTTCCTTCTCATCTTCTTCACTCGGTATTCACGTTTTTCTGGTTTATTGGTTTCGTCTTAGTTCTGATTTCATACTTTAGTTTTTCTTCAACTGATTTTCATTTTTCCGAGAAAATGTACTGTGATTTTCTGAGATTTTATCTCATTTTCTCCAAACAATCTGTAAAATTTTGGGTTGATTCGTCTTTTGATTGGATCGTTTCATTGTTTGCGCGAATTTTCTCAGAATCTATGAAAATTAATTTGAAATCAGTTGGAAAAATCGCATTTTATCACAATCTAAAGCTCATAGAGAAAGATCATCGATGTTTGTGTTTTCTTCCCACACGACGATCGTGTGATAATTTCGAACTCAATCTGGAGGCTTTTTAGTTTATTTGGATCTCTGTTTAGTTTTTCATCGAAATTTCGATGCTTTTTTTCTTGAAATCGGAGAAAAGTTTCTTCATTTTGCTTTTAAGGTATTGCGTTTGATAGTTTTAGAAATCGAAATCACAGAACTTTTTGGTGATTTGATTACTAAAGGAACTGACTTTTGTGTATTTCGTAATGTTTCTTTCAGGAAGATGAATCATTCTCATAAGCGACCAATCGTTTTCGCAATTCGAGATTTCCCTATAGGTTGTGGAAGTCATACTGATGAGTCATCGAACAAGCCCTTCAAGAATCCAAGAACAAGTGATGTAGCTGTCAAGAATCATCTCACTCATGAAGATCCTAAACCTGAAGGAGCTAGTGTTAAACAAGAATCAGCTGATCATCATCATGACGTTGCAGTTCATGAATCTAATGGAGTTGTTTTAACTCTTAGACAAGAAGGAGAGATTAGAAACACTTATCCTGATCATGACGTTACAGTTCCTGAACCTAATGGAGTTTTAACTCTCGGAAAAGAAGGGAAGATTAGAAACAGTGATCATGATTATCCTAGTCCTCGTGAGAAAGTTCTTGAAGTATTGCGTCTTTTCAAACAAGTTTTCAAACAGTTGGAAAGAGAGAAAGAAGCGAGGCGAGGTGGAGATTCATTCGATGCTACGAGCAGAATCGACATCAAGACTTTAGAGTTCATAGAGAATATGGGGAAGCAAGTGAACTCAGAGAAAAGTATTGGATCAGTTCCCGGAATAGAAATTGGGGATGAATTTCAGTACAAAACCGAACTCCGTGTTGTAGGGCTTCATTCCAAGACGATGTGTGGGATCGATTACATGAAAATCGGAGATCTGAGGCTCGCGACAAGCATTGTAGCATCAGAAGGGTATGGATACAACGATAAGTTTGACTCGGGTGTTATGGTTTATACAGGTGAAGGAGGTAACGTGATCAGCAAGGAAAAGAAGACTGAGGATCAGAAATTGACTAAAGGGAATTTAGCATTGGCTAATAGTATGAGGCATAAGAGGGAAGTGAGAGTGATACGTGGCGAAGAAAGATGGGATCGAAAAGGTAAACGATATGTGTACGATGGTTTGTATACGGTTGAAGAGTATTGGATAGAGAAAGATGTTAGAGGCAAATCTGTGTACAAGTTTAAGCTTTTTAGGATTCCCGGTCAATTTCCGTTGACTTGATATTTGTATTTGTCATATAAATGAAGTAAGTCTATGATCATATAATAAGATTTGAGTGAGAAAGGTTATTTTACAAATGTATAGATTTATTTCAACTTTTAGTAAAATTAAAATTAAATCTTTTATCTTTTATCAGGTTTGTACTTGGTTCATTTTTGATACATTGAATCAAATAAATAAATGTCAATCATTTTTGATACATTAAAATGTTTAGATGCCATTAATTTAAAAAGTTTGTTGAAATAAAGGTTCACATTACTTTGATTTGCTCAACAATAGCTTTTTTTAAGATGTCACAAAGTTTGGAATAACAAAATGCTTTAATGGTTACTAAAATGTTGATTTTGTGCATTTTTTATGTATGTAGGAAGATGAATCAAAAGACCTCAGCTTCTGATAAGCAACGAAAGGTGTCTGCTTCAAGAGATTATCCACAAACCAATGTTAAGAAACCCAAAAAGTGAGATTTGTGATGATGTTGTTGCAGTCACAAATGGGAAAGGAAAGAATCTGATTGGTTCTGAAGGTGTTGGTGTTGCTGATCACAGTAACCATAGGACTAAGGAAGCTGAGTCTCTTGATTTGGTTATGAAGAGAGCTAGCTTCAAAGGTAATGTTGGGAGTGGAAGATGTGATCCAATTAAGAGGAACTTTAATCCACCTCGTGAAAGTAAAGTTAAACTTGTAAGCTCAGAGGAATCTAAGAAACTATTAGCTTCTCAAAGCAGAACAAGAAATGTTATTAGCTTCTCAAAGCAGAACAAGAAATGTTCCTGTTAAAATTCAGAAGAAGCCTTTTCTAGTCAAAGCTGTGATGGAGAAGAAGGTTAGTAATGCGTATGCATTAAGACTAAGAGCAAATGCTAACAAAGCGACTCAACACAGAGATGCAACAAAACCGGGTTCCTAAAGGCAAGTTAATGCAGCAGTCAAGAATCAACCTATTCAAGCTCCTAAACATGATGGAACACAAGAACCAGCTGATCAAGAACATGATCCTGAACCTAATGGACAACAAGGAGAGATTAGAAACGATGATTAATGACCTGTCTTCTTCTTTTTATTTCTATATTCTTCTTATGTGTCTGCAAATCCCAACACAGAGACATCATGTGAAGAAAAATGGAGAATGGTAATGTAAACCTATTTCAATATTAATTCTGATTTCAAAACAACAATACATCTCAAAGATCTCTTAACACAAATTTCTCATTCTCTTCCTAAAAAAACACAGACAGAGCCAATATGATTGATTACTTATGTAGTTTTGAGAATCTTCCTCTGCCTGAGGAATCTAGCGATTGGAGGAGTCAACGCCATCGTTATCGGAACTCTGATCGGAAAAAGCGCCTTATTACACAAAACCGCCAACGCTAGGGCTCCACCGGCCGATTTTGCCAGCTGTTTCGTCTTATTCTCGCTCGTGCCCCCCAAACCTTCATCTTCCTGATTCAAATCCAGGCTAGGGTTAGGGTTTTCCTTGTTGGAGAACCAAGGGATTTGGTACTTGTCCAACAACGATTCCACATCGACGTTGTTCTTGATAGCGATGTAGAATCCGCTAATCGAAACGCCGGAGACCGCGAAATGAACTCCCAGCGCCACTTTGCCGTACTTCTTCACAATCTCCTTGAGCCGAGTCGTCATCGAAAACCCCAGAATCTTCCAGAAACGAAGCCGCCGCACACCAAATCACGAGAATTTCGGACCTGAAAAGTACCGCTTGCTTCAGGTATTGGGCCTTTAATGGGCTGTGTTGGATTATCTCTGA
Organism: Cardamine occulta; assembly: GCA_028015245.1. NCBI lineage: Eukaryota > Viridiplantae > Streptophyta > Magnoliopsida > Brassicales > Brassicaceae > Cardamine > Cardamine occulta. The sequence continues at coordinate 793,689 of CM051384.1, forward strand.
ATACATGAAGCATTTAAAAGCTAAACAACAAAATTTTCAAGGATATTTCCAAAAGGCCACAACATTTGTTTTGTTTTTTGGTTTTTAGCCACCACATTTGTTTTCGTAGATAAATTAATTCTTTTTCTTATCAACATGTAAATTGCCGATTTAAACTCGGATAATGACACCAATAACACAAACTACATAGTCTACATGACATGGTTTTTAGTTTCACGTAGTTAACATTGTGCTTAATATATAAACGAAACCACTTGAATGTTACGAATGATAAGTAAATGTTACGAATGATAAGTAAATGCGATGGTTTATAAACGTGTGACCAATATAGTTCCCCAATTCTTGAATCTTTTAATTTTGTTGCAGCCAAGAAATAGAGAATGAAGCTGATAAAACTTGAAGGGATAGCGGAAACTAGGGCAGATAATGGTAGAGAACTCTGAAACTATCCTTGTCAATCAATTGTATAGTAACTGAAACTCTGAAACTATGATTGGAGTTTAGGAGAATTCAAATCATCTATCATCCAGATGCATATGGCTCACGCATTTAGGTAATTTATAACTTTCATCTTCGCGAGAGCACCTCTATTGATGTAGCTTTGTGTGGTGTTGGTGCAGGGAAAGCAGCTGCGTTAACGACCGTTGAGACCTGGCTGCCTGTTGACGTTGTCCCGTTTCTGAGTCTTCTTCACTACCCAGCCGCAGTCGTGAGTGAATTCACTGCAGTTTCCATCGAAGTGCATCCGCTTGACAATGCGTCATGTTTATCACTCTTGGAACTAAGTTGCAAACAAGTTCCCTAATTGAATGAGGAATTTTCTTGTAGACGTCACTAAGAATTCGATTTCCTTTTATGTTACATGCAAATTTGAATGCAAAACGCCTTTATAGTAAAGCTAAAAACACGAGAAGTTGCACAAAAAGAATGACCAAACTTCAAATTCCATTCATGGGAACAAACAAAATCCTCAAATCCCAGTGTTGATATTAAGAGCATAAGATGATAAAGAAATGACATATCCCTCAGTGCTCAGTTGAAAATACAAAAAGCAACAAAGAGGGTCAGGTCAGTTCAAACCGTATGATCCAACGATATTGCTAACAGTTTGTGCAAAGGTTCTTGAGGTAATCTTTTTGCCAGGAACATGGAAAGGGTTTGAGACTGCATCAACGTAAGCAGCATGGAACTTCCTGAAGAACTGTAGAAATCAAATAAACACACACACAAAGAATGAAACTCTTCTTCATAGATTAGTGCTAAGAAGAAGCAAATGTTAACTAGTAAGCAGATGAAATGTTAACTTACAGTTCTCACATCGGTATCTCTAACATCCAAATCAGTAGTAACCAATATAAATTTGACTTTGGTATTAGTCAAGTAACCATACCTAAAGAAGAAGAAGAAGAAGAAGCCATTAAATAAGAGAAAAATGAATGAGAGAAAAAGAGAGAATGAATTGTGATTACACTTTGTAGTTGACTGTAGGATAGAGCAATCCAAGAAAAGCCTCATTGAGAGTCGTACCAGACTTTTTCGGATTGTTCACTGAAGAAATTTCAAATTATATATAATAAAGGAACCCAAATCTCGAGAATTAGAAGAAAAGAGATTAAGAACCTCGCTCTTCGATGACATCGAGGGAGCAATGAACGATGTGGTGGAGCTTGAGAGCATCGTCAGCATCCGTGAAGCTTTGAATGTAAAGCGGATTGTTCTGTTTTCAGATCCAAGTTAGAAAACGGTAAGATTCATTCAAGATCAAAATCAGAATATTCATTCAAGATCAAAATCAGAAATCGGAATGTAGAGCCGGTCACCTGATGGCCGACGACGGCGACGCAAACGATCATCTTCTCTTCTTTGTGCGTGAATCAGATCTTCCGAATCTCTGACATTGGAAGTTCCGATGATCACTTCTTTTTTAATGGGCCGAGCTTTAGTAAGCATAACTATTGGGCTTTTTAGTCTTCAAGATGAACGAAATATTAAAACTAAGGAATTGAAGCGAGATTCATTAAAGAGAATCAAATAGAAGAGTAAGAGAATTTCTATGGGAAATGAGATACTATTGAGAATTTTTTACTAATTTAATATTGTTATTTTTAATAGAATTTATTATGTCATTAAAATTAATATTAAAAATAATAATTGAACATATTACAAGAAGACAAGTATGAAATGAGTCTCAAATGGGTCTCTCAATTGAGAGATTAAGAGCATTCTCAATGGGTATCTCATTGAGAAACCCCTCATTAAAATTAATGAAAAAACTAAAAAGTGGAGGAGAGAGAGATGGTCTTTCATTTGAGAAATTTAAGTATCTTAATTAGAGACTCTCATGCCACTTGTTCCTTTTTATCGGTTTATTTTTTATTTTAAAATTAAAAATTAAATATATAATTAAATTATATCAAAATATTAATATATTAATGTTGATCTACTCTTTTGGATATCTCAACCATTGTACATGTTTAAAGCATCATTAGTGGAAGGTTCTTGAGGGGGTTTTTAACAATATAAAAAACTAAAATAATAAAAAAGGAGGAGAGAGAGAGTAGAGAATCAGTTTTCAAATGACAACTTCTGACAACCCTTCCTTTTACACATGTCACGATTTAATTAGTATGAGTTCTTTTTAATTATTTAAATTTTAAATAAATAATTCAATTACACTAAACATATGAAAATATTATATTTGCGATGTTGATGCTTCTTAAATGTGTGTCTGTGTTTTATTTGTTTTTTTCATCAAATCTTAGATGTGTAAGAATCTGAATCGCTTACCTTATGCAAAACCAATACCGAGCAGCAAGACAGAGGTTGGATGTTTTTGGGATTTTATTTTTAGCTCGAAAGCGTTTTGAGAAAGATAATGTTAAGATAATAAACAAAAAATATATAAAACACTATATACTATTAAAAGAAAACTACAATTGAGTAATCATTATATCCAAACAACAATATAGCTATTCCTACTTCCAAGCAATCACTTATCTAATAAAAAGTATATTAATAAAAAGTAAAATAAAAAAAATCACATACCTAATCGTTGCCTCTCTCTTTAATTTGAAGGGTTGTCAGAAGTTGTCATTTGAAAACTAATTTCCGCGGCTAGAACCCTAATTCTTTTTCTCCTACCTTCAGATTTGATTCCCAATCGATTTAATGTCATGGTGTGAGTTTGAGCAGTTTTACAATGGAAGTTTGTTTAGAGATGCCAATGAAAGAAGACGTTGCTGAAGAGATTTTAACAACAAAGAACGAACTGAAGAGATGTTGTATGTGTATTGAAGAAGATAATATAGAAAAAGACCTTCATTTCATCAAGAGACAAGCGAATGAAGCTTCAAATGATGATATTAGGTCGGAAATATTGAACTCAGTCGCGTCTCTGGTGGTAAAGTCTCAGTTTTCTAAGCCAATCAGATTTCTGCAATTCCGATTGTTACTTCTCTGAGAACAATCAATGTGTTTTTAAAGGTTAGAACTCTAAAATTATAGAATCAAGAAATGTTATTTTGCTATTGAGTTTCCAAAATATAAACTTTCGTGCTTTGTGTTCAAAATCCAGTTGAATTTGAGTACGAAAGAACTTATTTGTTTGAAGAATCCAATTTTTGAAATGGGAGAAAGAGAAGAACATAGTAATGAAGTAGAATCAAATGAGAGATCTTTGGCATTGTCATCTTACCACTGTAAGTATAGCCTCCATTTAATTAACTTCTTTTATGATTTGATCTTCTCGAGAATCATTTGTTTCATCTTCTTAATTGTGAATTTTGTCACAGTGGTTGAGAAAGACAAAGAGGAAACCTATGTTTGCTGCATTAGAGAAAATGAAAGAAGGTTTTTGATGATAAAACATAAACTTCTTAATTAAATGATTATTTTATTGTGTGTGTTTAGCTTAATGTCTCATTGATCCTGTTTTTGGCAGAGTTGATGTTGCTTGGCTTCATTTCATTTCATTCAAACAGTTACTTCAAGTACAATAGCCATTGATTAACTAAACTCAAACTCAGGTAATCTTCTTGCAATTGTTTATTGGGTTGTTTCGTATTTGTTTATTGGGTTATTTTGTGTTTGTTTTCAGATACATGGTAAAAACGATTATTGGAAGAAAGCTAATGGCTCATCTTCATAAAAAATATGATGACAGGTTTGTCATCTATGATCTTCTCTAATCTTCTCTAACAATAAAATTATTATTCTCTTACTATAATCCTTACAATCATTATTATAATCTTTACAACAAAACACAACATTTTTTATCTTTACAACCAAACAAAATATGTAAACAGATTTCTTATTATTTTTTATTGAAACCAACTTAAACCAATTTATTGCAATTTTCTTGTAACCAAAATTGATTGTAAACAAAATTTAAACCGATTTTGCTAACTACGAGTAATATCTCTCTACTTATATTAAAAAAAAATATTCAGTTAAATTTAATATCTAATTCGGTAGGATTTGTTCTAAATTGTTTTAGTGAGAATAAAGAACATGATTGATTTAGGGAAAGTTTGAATCAAACAATCAAAATTTAGAACATCGAACAAAAGATAAATCATGTTCATGGAAGCAAAGAACAATCAGTCTATCGATATCGACAAAAGCAATGACGCTTTCAGAGTTAATGAAGTGATAAACGATATGATGATTCTAAAAGATGGCACCTCAAAGAGGAGAAAACATGCTGCCAAATGGTGTAGGTCGATACAAAGATAACCATAGTGATATGAAGGCTTTCACCAGTAGACTGAGTAAAACTGAGTCGTCAACGACTTAGAAAGCAAAGCACTCGATCACCGACTCTTCTTGCGTCAAAGTGAAAACGTCTCTTTGACCCAACCATGAGCTCTCTCATAGCATAACCACACGAACCAAAGAGAAGGAAAGCGCTCGCTCACTCTACCAAGGTCTTTCCCCGAGGTCGGCTAGCACAGAGCAAAATCCAACAATAAAAGCAATGCTAGACATTCCAGAGGTCTTACTAACTCCTCCAACAGCCAAGATAGCTAAGCCACAACAATGTACGGTTTTACTTCTTGCTGTTTAAGCTGTTGTACCCGTTTAGGTTCGCTAAAATTTACAACGATGTACGGTTTTACTTTTTATTCAATAATAAAGAGGAGTTTTTATTGAATATGTTGTACTCTTGAGTTGTTTATACTTAGTTCGACTGTGAGGATCGTGCCGTGTTGATCCTTGTACTTGGTTTGGCTGATTAGGACTCGTCCTAATGCTATTTGATGGGGTTCCGTGCTGTGAAATCTCATCGCTGTGTGGTGTTTACCGGTCAGATTTCTGTGTGATTCATGATGCTGCCTCGGTAAGCCACTAGAGATCTTAGGATCTTGCTGGACTTGCTGATCGGGTCACGTTGGACTCCGAGATACTTGTCATTTTTATTGCGTTAAGCTGTTCTGGAGATCCGGTAGGCTTAGTTTTGCTGATCGGGTCACGCTGGACTCCGAGATGCTTGTCATTTTTACTGCGCTGAGCTGTTCTGGAGATCCGGTAGGCGTAATTTTGCTGATATATCGGGTCACACTGGACTCCGAGATGCTTGTTATCCTTACTGCGCTGAGTTGTTCCGGGCATAGGCGTAGTTTATTCAAACCAAGTGGGATCTTGTGGTATAGGATTCTGGGAGTATTTGAACTAAGTATAGACAATGCAGTGTGAAGTTATTGTCGAAAGGTTGTGTTGTGTTGTGCTAATAGCCGAAAGGCTATGTTGTGTTGTGCTGATAGCCGAAAGGCTATGCTGTGTTGTGTTGTGCTGATAACCAAAAAGTTATGATATGTTGTGATAATAGCCAAAAGGTTGTAATGTGTTGTGCTGATAACCCAAAAGTTAGACTATATTATGTTGATAGCCGAAAAGCTAAGTTGTGTTGTGTTGATAGCCAAAAAGTTATGTTGTGCTGTGCTATTAGCCATGAGGGCTATGTAAAGTTGTGTCGTTAACCATGGAGTTACGGTTAAGCCGTGTTGTTGGGTGTAGTTATGTTGAGTCATGTTGTTAGCTGTAGTCTATGTTGGGCCGTGCCGTTGACATTGAATTATGCTGAGCCGTGATGTGGTTGTGGAGTTATGCCGAACTAAAATGCTATTCGTTGAGTGTAATAAGCTGTTGATCGAGGTAGTAGTCAAGATCATGTTGAGCCCGGGGAACGATCGATCTTAATTATATCGACCTATCCAAAGTTGTTGTTGGTTGCGACTGATATTGTGGGTAAGAATATTTACGTTAGATTTTCTAAGGATAGGAATATGGTGTACTAAGATATTGCTGAGTCGAATCAGTTGTGATTGTCTAACCTTGCAAGGTTAGGTGGTGGGAAATTTGAGAGCCTAAATGGTTCTTGGTTGCTGAAAGAGAATATATGGTTCCCTTGGAAGGTAGACTCTTCATCATTCAAAGAAAAGGTGGTTATAAAAATAAGGGTAGAATTGTGAGCCGAGTAGCTTGGAGACGAACAAATTAATGTCACTTGTGAGATGATCTATTTGTTGAGCTGTGTTGGCTGATGTTTGCCAAGAGAAAGAAATCAATGTAAGGTTAGTAGTTGGGTCCCTTTTTACTAGGGGATTGGAGTTGTCAGATTCGAGGATGAATCTATGTTAGTGGGGGAGAGTTGTAACACCCGTGTTCTGGGAATAGAGTCCCAAAGGTTATGTTGTCAAAATTAAAGAGTGAAATGATTTAATTCCAATTTTTAGGTTAGGAGGTTGGTTATTGAGTTACTATTAAACCAAAGGGAAAAAATTAATTATTCTTGGTTTAATTTAAATGAACCGGCTAACCCGAAGAAACCCTAGTTGATTTTCTGAGAATTTTCGTGGCCTCTTATAGAGGAGAGAAGAGACTGAGCTTTTGGTTGTGGCTGAAAAAGAAGCTTGCGCATGAAGGAGATGCAGACAGATCTGACATATTGTAGTAGAACAGAGGTTCGATGTAGCAGATCGTTTCCAAAGGTAATGAAAATTTATGGAGTTGTAGCTAAGCATTAGATCTAGATGTAGCAATTTGCGGAGTTGAATTTGAGTTATTATTCTAAAAGTTATTCGCGTTTTCGTGAGGTTCTCTGTTTCAGACGCGATTTGGATCAACTTGGATTCAAAGAGAGATTGTGAGTTCTTCTATGGACGAATCAGCACGAAATTTTGAGGATAGCTTCAGGACATCTAGGTGTTGAGTTTCAATGGTGCTGATTGGTTTTGGACGGTTAGATCTGGATTTGTGACTCTATATTTGAGGATGCTTGTTTCTGTTATTTTTCCAAATAGTTATTTTGGTTAGTTGAGTTGGTTTATTCCATATTGTTAGGTTGTGGTTTAGGTTGCTAGCTGTTAGTTGATGTCGGGAGAGTGCAGAGGAGTTGCACAGAGTTTTTGGAAGTTTTGCTTTTGGCTAAGGTGAGTGCAGTACCGTGGTCGGAATGGACTTACGGGAATTTTTCGGTCTAATTTTGTGTGTTAGGATTTATTCCGTGCTGCGTGTTGTTTGTTGAATGTAATTAATTGTCGGAATTAATTAAATTGTTAAATTTAATTAATTGCTGAATTTCTTTGTTGTAGTTAAATTTAATTAAATTGGTGAATTTAATTGTTGTTTGTTGAATTTAACTAAATTTCTGAATTTAATTGTTGTTTGTTGAATTTAATTAAATTAGTAAATTTAATTAAATTGCGGAATTTAATCTTGGGTTGTTAAATTTAATTAAATGATTGAATTTAATTGAATTGCTGAAATGACTTAAATTGCTGAATTAAATTGTTGTTGCTGAATTTAATTAATTTTTAAAATTAATTAAGTTGTTGAATTTAATTAAATTACTGGAATTAGTGGCTATTGGTTGAAATTAATTAATTGTTGATTTTAATTAATTGTCGGGTTGTTATTTTGTTGTTGGTTGAATCCCGAACATATTATTATGCTGGGAATATTTATGTAGTCGTCTGTCTATAATTGACCTCGTAGACGGGTTGATCGCCTCCTAAGTATTTATTAAATACTGACTGCGTCTATTCGTATTGACGCAGATAAAGATAAGGTATCTTAGTTGAGCTCGTGGAACTGCGATTGGGAGAGCGGATTACATACCGAGATAGTTTATTTTGCTGTTTTAATTACTTAAAATTATTGTACCATTAATCATGATTTGATTTATTGATTAAAATTGGCTGTTAATTGAATAATGTCGCTGGGGTTTTTATTATTTATAAAAATAATAAATGCTGTTTAAAAAAAAAATGGGTCGAGGCATTTCACTAGATCTAGAATAGCAACGAAGCATGAGCCCTCTGACGGCACCGGACGAAGCCGGACACTGCAGAGGCATAGCAGATCTGCGGAGAAAGAGAAAGTTTTGGCAAGATTTGAGAGAAAAATCGCCGCGCGTGGATATCACGCGCCCACATTAATGCAAACTTGACCTTTACATTAATGCAAACATTTCATATCTGACTTAGGTTTTTATCAATTAATTAATTTGTTGCACACAAAAGAAAAACCTTTGACTAGAGAAAAAAATCTTTGACCAGAAAAAAAAAAACTTTGGAAACAAATTAGTTGCATGAAAGGTTAAAAGTTAATTACGTGACATGGTACCTTTAAGAAAATGCAAGTTCGAAATAAGTAACATATTTAATATCGTTTACTGAAGTTTTCTTCCTCCTCTCTATATATAAAGAGGTTTGAGGTGTTTTTCGAAATCATTCACTCACTATTCTCCCTTCCTATTTTCGAAATCATTATCTCCAGTTAATAATACTCTAAGTCTCTAACATTCCTCTTAGTGCACTTTTTAGTTGTCCAAGTATTGAAAAACACATACAGAACAATATATCTCTAACTAATTAAATCTAAATCTGCAGGTCTGAATCTCAAACACAACAACTCACAATTACAAGCTCATTGAGTAATTTACTCACACCAGGTAATATCCAACTCCCTGATCTTTCAATTTTTTTTATTTTGTAGTATGATCTTGTTTTTTTTTTGTTTAAGAATAATTCCATTCAAAATTATACCAAGTTTATTAAATTTTATAAGTTTTAGTAACAGTAACTATCGTATTTGTTTGGTAGTTGTGGATGATTGTGACAATGATTGATTGCTGGTTAAAAATGGATGTTGGAATCTGTCTTAAAAAATTGTAAGTGAAAACTAAGTGGTGGTAGTTTAGTGATTTCTATTTGATTAAGAGTTGCTATATAGGTATAGGTCAGGGATTGATTCCCTTTAAAATTATCTAAATCACTCTCATTTGGTTAGTTGAAAGGGTGTCATGGTTTAGATCCATTAAAAATTATGGTGAATGAGCTACTCACGGCTACACTCACCATAGGGAATTAGTCTGATCTGATTTGTAGAAAAACAAAATGAGCTAAGCTCAATAACAATAGTATAAATTTTTGTGTTATTGGTTTAATGAAATTAAAATTTATTTAAAATACTTTGTAGTTTAAAATGGTTCGGTGCCATTGATTTTAAAAGTTAGTTGAAATAGAGGTTCTCATTACTTTGATTTGCTGATGTGTAATTATAACTGAAATTTTATTAACGTAGTTAGTGGCTTCATGTTAAAACAGACTTAAAAACTCAAAACTCCACAATTGCTTTATAAGATGTCTCTGAGTTTGGAATCACAAAATACATTAATGGTTACTAAAAAGTTGATTTTGTGCATTTTTTATGTATGCAGGAAGATGAATCAAAAGACCTCAGCTTCTGATAAGCAACGAAAGGTCTCTGCTTTAAGAGATTCTCCACAAACCAGTGTTAAGAAGCCCAAAAATGAGATTTCTGGTGATGTTGTTGCAGTCACAAATGGGAAAGGAAAGAATTTGGTTGGTTCTGAAGGTGTTGGTGTTGCTGATCACAGTAACCATAGGCCTAAGCCAGTTATGAGGAATTTTAATCCACCTCGTGAAAGTAAAATTAAACTTGTAAGCTCAGAGGAGTCTGAGAAACTATTAGCTTCTCAAAGCAGCAGAAGAAATGCTCCTGTTAAAATTCAGAAGAAGCTTTTGCTAGTCAATGCTCTGATGAAGAAGAAGGATAGTAATGCGGATGCATCAAGACCAAGAGAAAATGCTCGTAAACCAACTCAACACAGAGATGAAATACGCTCAGATCAACATGGGCTTGTCCGGGTTCCTAAAGGGAGAGTTATTGCAGCTGTCAAGAATCATCCTATTCAACGTGTTGAACAAGAACCAGCTGATCAAGATCAAGATCATGATGATGTGGTTGCAGTTCCTGAACCTAATGGACGAGAAGGAGAGATTAGAAACGGTGATTATGACTATACTGCTAGGGAGAAAGTTCTTGAGGTATTGCGTTTTTTCAAACAAGTTTACATACAGTTGGATCGAGAAAAAGAAGAAAGGAGAGGTGGAGATTTGTTCATAGCTACGAGTAGGGTCGACATCAAAACGTTAGATGTCATAGAGAAGATGAGGAAGAGAGTGAACGTAGAGAAGAGAATTGGATCAGTTCCTGGAATCAATGTTGGGGATGCGTTTCAGTACAAAACTCAACTTCGCGCTGTTGGGCTTCATTCGAAGCCGATGTGTGGGATCGATTACATGGAAGTTGGAGATATTAAACTCGCTACGAGTGTTGTAGCGTCAGAAGGGTATGGTTACAACGATAAGTTTGACTCTGATGTTGTGGTTTATATAGGTGAGGGAGGTAACGTGATCAGCAAGGAAAATAAGACTGAAGATCAGAAATTGACAAAAGGGAATTTAGCATTGGCTAATAGTATGAGGCATAAGAGGGAAGTGAGAGTGATACGTGGCGAAGAAAGATGTGACCGAAGAGGTAAGCATTACATCTACTTTGGTCTGTATCTAGTTGAAAACTATTGGGCTGAAATAGAAGAAAGAGGTAAGGTTGTGTACAAGTTCGAGCTCTGTCGAATTCCGGGTCAACCTCCGTTGACTTGATATTAATGTTAGATCAGTGAAAGTAATTAAATCTGTGATTTGTGTTGAATGTTTTGTTTTGGTATGGGAAAGAGACAGTAATAGTGGTTGAGGTGTGGTGGTGCTTCTGAATTTTTCAAGTGTTGGGATTTATTTCAAGTTTCTTCTGCTTCTTTTTCAATGTATTCTTCATAGGTGTTGTTATGTAATTTGTGGAGGAAGATGTTATATCTTGCTTTTGTGGTTTATTTGTTTAGGCTAAGTTTGTTTTGGGATTTTAATGTTTTCGCCAGATTTTGGTTTCGTTTTCTGTTGTATGGTTGGGTGAAATAACTTTTTATAATAAATATTTGTGTTAAAAATATATATATATATATATATATATCTTCCTATTATAGAATACTAATTAAAATATATCTTCCTATTATTTTGAGACAATAATTTAAAAAAATTCTTTTCAATAGATTGTATACTAAAGGGTTAAAATGAATTCACTTTTGAAAATAATACGCGTGAACTCAAAATTATAATGAATAATTATAGCTACCGCTAGATCCGTGAACAAAAAAAAATAACCGTTTTATATATTTTGTGAGGTAAAGATATTTTTTAAAACTAAAATTTAACATATTTTTAATAAATTATAAATAATAAACACTATTTTTAATGCACAAAGATAAATTTTGTACAGCTAGAAAATATAACTTTATACTATTTTGTAATCCATTTTTAATTAACATAGGTTTAATCTATAAAATACTAAAATTTAAAATAAATTTTGTAAGATATTAAAAATAATTAATATCAGTTTTTTAATATATGAAAAAAATTTAAACTCAAGAAAAATCATACTAAAATACATATTTTATCAATAGCATGCCTCTGGCTACCGCAATAGAGTAAATGTGAATAATTATCTAGGTAAAAATAAAACATGTTTAGAAGTTCAAAGTTACAAAGAAATTGAGACTACCACCAATATTGATGATAGATTATGATAACACAATACATTCGGAAGTGATGATGTCGAAAGAATCAATTTTCCCTTGTAACTAATGTCTCTCTCTCATTTAATGAAAGTTATCTCATTTAATGAAAGGTATTTGTTGGCAAAAAAAAAGAGAAGAAGAATGGGAAACTCAGAAAAAGTCAAAAACAAATAAAAGAAATCAGTTTAAGCCCATTTTAAATCTGGCCCGTTTTCTACAAACAATAAGGCTTTAAAATTTGACACGGGCCGGGGTAACCCAGCAAATTTTGAGCCCTTAACAAACCACACCGAACAAGAAAAAAGAAAACCTAGTTTGGCAACCACGCAATCGCCTAACGTTCTTCTGATCTTCCTTCGGTGGATCTCCATGAAAATACAACCAAGCTCCTGGAACTGGGACAAGGATTGGTGTTGCACTCGGGTTTTTTAGGGCATTACGTCTTAGTAACAGAAAGATCAACGAAGAAGATGAAGTGAAAAATAGTTGTTTTATTTCTGTTAAAGAATATTGTTTACAGGCTCGTCCTCTTTATATATGAGAGGGTTCTGGTTTAATCAAATACAATGTTGGTTTACATTTAAACCAACTGACTAAACCATATAGACTAATATCCTCCCTCAAGATTAGGTGTATATAGAGAGAAGACTCATCTTGCTTAGTAGAGAGTTGGAAACAAAAGCTTTGTTAAAACATCTGCAAGTTGATTTGTTGTCTTCACATGCATTGTCTTCAGCAAGCCTTGTTCAATCCTTTGTCTTGTAATATGGCAATTGTTCTCCACATGTTTTGTTCATTCGTGGAAGACAAAATTGTTAGCAATGTGAATCGCAGCCGTGGAGTCACAAAATAGAGGAACAGGTTGAGATTGTGGTACCTGCAACTCATTAAGTAACTTCACAAGCCAGGCTATTTCTCGACTTGCCATAGACATTGCTCTATATTCCGATTCTGCTGAGGAATAAGATGAAACATCCTGCTTCTTTGACTTCCATGAAATCAATGATTCTCTAAGAAACATACAATAAGCTGATGTAGATCTTCTAGTATCAACACAAGAATTTCAATCTGCATCAGTAAATGCTTTAAGACAAAGATCTGACTTTGATGAGTAAAATAAACTCAAACCAATCGTTCCTTTGAGATAGTGAATCACTTTATGAGCTGCTTTCAAGTGTGAGTCCTTTGGTGCAGCGGAGAATAGACATAGCTTATTAACAGCATATGTAATATCTGGTCTGGTAATTGTTAGATACATCAACTTACCAACTAATCTTCTATAAATCTCAAGATTTTTCAACTCTGCATCATCTTTATCATCTTGGGTTAACTTCAAACTCGGTTCCATGGGAATCGTAGAAGGTCGACATCCTAAGAAACCAGTATCTTCTAAAAGTTCCAGTGTATATTTTCTCTGACACACTGAAATTCCTTCTTTCGATCTAGCAATTTCCAAGCCTAAAAAATACTTCGAAGGACCTAAGTCTCGCAGTTTAAAGGCTTTTGCTAAATCTTTCTTCAACTGATCTATAGCTTCATCATCATTCCCAGCTATAACAATATCATCAACGTAAACTAGTAAAGCAATGAAGATTTTACCAGTTTTATGGGTGAATAATGTGTGATCAGCATGTGATTTCTTGAAGTCCAATCTCTTTAAAGTTGAGCTAAACTTCAAATACCATTGTCGTGATGCTTGTTTTAAACCATATAAGGATTTTTGTAAGCGTAGAACAACATTTTCAGGCAGAACTCCTCCCTTTTTCATTGAATATCCTGGAGGTAGCTTCATGTATATCTCTTCTTTCAAATCGCCATTAAGGAAGGCATTTGAAATGTCTAACTGATGTAGGCTCCATTCTTTTGCAGCTGCAACAGACAATAAAGTTTTCACTGTTGTTATTTTTGCTACTGGAGAGAAAGTATCTACATAGTCGACACCATCCTTTTGTGTATATCCCTTAGTAACCAATCGTGCCTTAAAACGTTCAAGACTTCCATCAACATTGAGCTTCACTTTAAACACCCATTTGCATCTTATCGGTTCCTTTCCATCAGGTAGAGAACATATTGTCCATGTATTAGTCTCCTCCAATGCATCTATTTCTATCTCCATAGCATCAAGCCATTCCTTTATTTTCTTAGCTTGAGCATAGGTGCACGGTTCTGGATACTTATTCACAGCACAAATATAAGCCGTAAACTCTTATGACAGTTTGGCATAGTTGATATAGGCTGAAATTGGGTACCTGGCATCCTTTGTTACATCAGGGACTGCATTACATTAATAATCCTGAAGATGTCCAGGTGGTTTCGATTTCCTCTTTGAAGGTGCTTCAGTTACATCAGAGGCGTGTTCAGTTGAAATGACATCAGGAGCTGTATCTTCCATTTGTTCCTCAACAGCTCTTTCAACTTCTTTATGTAATACTGGAACTGAATGAGACTCCCTTTCAACTTCTTCGAAAATATCATGTGTCATTTCTTGATTGTTTGCAAACGGGAAAACTGTTTCAAAGAAGACCATATGTCTTGAAATATGAATGGCATTAGTTTCCAAATCAAGTAACTTGTAGCCTTTATATCCTGCAGGATAACCAAGGAAGGCACAAGCTCTTGCTCGTGGTTCAAACTTATTTCTCTGTTGAGTACTTGTAGATTGATAGCATAAGCAACTAAATACTCTAAGAAGAGAATAGTTTGGTACCTTTGAGTTGAGCAGTTCAAATGGTGACTTGTTGGATAGTAAAGGTGATGGTAATCTGTTGATGAGAAACACTGCTGACAAAATACAATCACCCCAAAAATCCAGAGGAATACAGGATTGAAACATCAATGCTCTAGCAACATTCAATATATGTTGATGCTTCCTTTCGACTACTGAGTTTTATTGAGGTGTCTCAGGACATGAGTGGTAAGATACTATACCCTTTTCCTTGTATAGTTTCTCAAACTTTAATTCAGGTGCATTATCTGCCCTTACAGCCTTGACAGAGAGATGATATTGTGTTTCCACCATTTTGAGAAAATCTGGAAAGATTGTCAAAGCAACATTCTTGGTTTTCATCAAAAACACCCATGTGGCTCGACTGTAATCATCCACTATGGTTAAGAAGTACCTATATCCATCAACAGTTTGAGTAGAAAATGGTCCTCAAGTATCAATATGAATCAGATCAAAAGCATGCTCAGACATATTATTCTTTAAAGGAAAAGATAGGTGTTTCTGTTTTGCCATTTGACAGATTGAACAATGGACTAACTCATCTTCTGTTGTGCAAGTGACTTTCAATCCCAAAGACACCCATACTTTTGCTAGTGCATCACTTGACAATACCATTAATGTAAATTACTTGTTGTTTGTTCACTTCATTTTCATCAATCCCACTACTAGAGAAGCTAAACCTTTTTTTCCCTTTATCTAGATATGGAGTCTTGGTTCTCTATGGAGCCACTATTAACTTTAGGGGAGGAACATATGGAAGGGGTATTGTTTGTAGACTACTTTGCTCTTACGGATAAACTATACCTTATCACTGGTTCTGCTGATCATACCATATCTTTTCAGGGTTGTGTTTGATTGCCTCTATGGACCCCAAATGGTGAAACTTAGCCTTGAAATACCGTTGGCTAGTATGGACAAGAACGGGACAATTATTTGGGCTAAAGACAAGGAGATATGTAAACTTTGATTGTTTACAGCTTGTTTGGTTACACTTTACCTACAAGTTTGATTGAGTACAAGAGACTTGTGTTGCGTTGCGTGGAGAACTGGTTGAGGCTGTGGAAGTTACGGGAAGTTTGCCCTCATAACTCTTGGAAAATTCATAGAGACACTTGTATTTGTCTATAAAAGGAGGAAATCACATAAAAACATAACATGAAAAATAATTGGTTAAAGAAAGAGAATCTTAAAGGAAAAGAAAAACGTTTTATAGAAATAAATTTTCGAGGAATCAACCGGAATGACACTTGAACGATAGCTAGTGATCTGAATCTCAAACATAACAATCCACAATTATAGGCTCAAAACCAACACTTATATTCAAAGGAATTTTTACTCATTGACTCAGTTACTCACACGAAGTAATCTTCATCTCCCTCTCTCTCAATTTTTTTTCTTTCATGAACTTGTTTTTCTTTTAAAAATAATTATACAAGAAATACATATTTCATGAATTTCCAATTCAAAACTAATTGAGAATGAATGGAAAAATCATGTCAAAATAAGATTGGGCTTATAGCCGTCAACACAAAAAATATTTTAGAGACAAATTTTTTTTTGAAATTTAAATTCTATTTTAACTATTATTGAAAAGTTTGGGTGCCAGTAATTTAAAAAGTTTATTGAAATAAAGGTTTTCGTTAATTTTATTTACTGATGTATTTTTATGGTAAGTAAATCAATGCGTAATAGTCGAAGTAAATTATAAAAACCACCACATATAGCAAGAATATTTTGAAACTTCAAAAAATTTCTAAAGCAGATGAGACAAAAACAAAAAAAAAACAAAAAGGAAAGATAATAAATGTTTGTGTTAAAACGGTCGAACGTAATAATTAAAGTTAATAATTGTAATTAGTTGCTAACAATTCGCTTTTGCATTTAACGTTGGGAATGGCTCCATGATAAAAAAAAAAGAAAATACAGATTTTAAAACTCAAAACTCCACAATTAAGCTTACCGCCTCTTCTAATTGTGTTTAGCGACTTCTCGTTTACCAAAGCCTCGGAGATTACAAGAAGAAGCTTCAAGACACTGGCGAACGAAAGACTAAACCCTAACTGATCATTTCTCTTCGTCTTCTTCCTCGTGCGTTTCTCTCGGCTACAGGTTCAGTGACTTTTTTTTTCTTCTTTTTTTTTTTTTTTGCTATTTGCTCTTCACAATTTCTTCATCTCTGTTCGTATTTGCGTATTGTTTCGTTGAAGTTTCGCATTTGCTCTGAAATTTATGCTTTCGATTGTGTGTTGTAGTTGAAATTACATTGAAATCTCTATACTTTGGGTTGAATCAAGTCTCAAAATTTGATTTTTGCACATAAACAGGTTCTTGAAAGTTTTCACTCTTCGCCATTGTTTATAATTTGGCCCTAATTTAATATGTCTGACACTTTGCGCTTTATATTCGCTTTATACTATACGATTTATGTCATTTTCTGCGAATTTAATGCTTAAATTTGAGTATAAACTTCATCAATTTTATTGGGTTTTTCTGTATTATGTGGGGACCGAGTAAAGTTTTGATCTTTTCTTCTTTTGCTTAAAGGTTTCTTTGAGTTTGGAATCATAAAATGGTTACTAAGAGGTTGATTTTTGTGCAGGAAGATGAATCAGAAGACCTCACATTCTAACAAGAAACTAAAGGTCTCTTCTTTAAGAGATTCTCCACATGGATATAATACTCAAACTACTATTAAGAAGCCCAAAAGTGAGATTTGTGGTGATGTTGTTGCAGTCACAAATGGGAAAGGAAAGAATCTGATTGGTTCTGAAGGTGTTGGTGTTGCTAATCACAAGTATCATAAGCCTAAGGAAGAAGAATCATTTGATTTGGTAATGAAGAGAGCTGGTTTCAATATGGCTGTTAATGGTAATGTTAGGAGTAGAAGATTTGATCCAGTTGAGAGGAAGTTTCATTCACCTCATGGAAGTAAAGTTAAACTTCTAAGCTCAGAGGAATCTAAGAAACTTTATGCTTCTGTAGACAGAAAAATACATGTTTCTGGTAACAACATTCAGAGGAAGTCTTTGCTAGCTAAAGCTGTGATGAAGAAGAAGAAGAAAAAGAAGAAGTTTAGTAACGCGGATGCATTAAGACTAAAAGCAAATGCTTATAAAGTGATTCAACACAGAGATGAAAGACATGGGCTTGTTTCAGTTAAACAAGAAAATCAGATTACCAAAGTTCTTAGCCCACGCGAGAAAGTTAAGATAGCGTTGCGGCTTTTCAAGCTCGTGCTTAAAGAGTTGGATTGTGATGAGGCAGGACGACGAAGTGAATCAAAGACTTCTAGGATTGATTGCTATCCGCGGACTGTTCTCATGGAAATGGGAGAACAAGTGAACCAGAACAAGATGATTGGACCAGTCCCTGGAATTGAGGTTGGAGATAAGTTTCAATACAAAGTAGAACTCGAGATAATCGGTCTTCACTTCGAGTTCATGGGTGGGATTGATTACATGTATAAAGGAAGCATGATACTAGCAACTAGCATTGTTTCAACTGATGGTAATGGTTACGAAGACAGATTTGAATATGATACGCTGATTTACACAGGCGAAGGGGGAAACGTGATGAGCAAGGACCCGAAAAAAGTCGAAGATCAGAAGATGGTTAAGGGTAATTTGGCTCTATATAATAGCATGAGGAAAAAGACTCAAGTGAGAGTGATTCGTGGCGAGAAATGGGACCAGAGAGGAAAGAATTATGTGTATGATGGTTTATATTTGGTTAAGGAACATTGGGAAGAGAAGGGACCTCAAGGTAATATTTTGTTCAAGTTTAAGCTGTATAGAGTTCCTGGTCAACCTCTTCTTCTAACTTGAGATGGTTAGTGTGAGATGAGAACTCTTTTTGTTTTTGTGTTAGTGAAGATAGTACTAAGTCTAGCTAACAATAATTGTAGTGGTTGGGAGGTTTCTGTTGTCAGTTTGTTGGGGATCTTATGTTGGTGACTTGGTGTTAGGTTTTGTTTTTCGCAAAGTGGGGTATAAGCGTTCTCTATGCCTTGTAATATCTAATTTTTGGATTTTCTAGTTATGAGTAATGTGAAATATACTGTAAACAGTTGTTCTTTCTTAACTTTGTCAATTTATTTTGTGGGTATGAGCAATTGTAAAATATTAGCAAGGAACTTGGCAATGTGAAAGAAACAAGATTCCATACCATAAAATGTGGAAAAAAAAATTGGAAATTTAGCTAAAACTAAGAATTTGACTTTAGGTTGTAAATCTATATTTTTTTATAGTTAGTCTATAATTTGACTTTAGGTTGTGAATCTATATTTTTTGGTAGTTAATCTATATTAACTTTTGCACCAAAAAAAATCTATATCAACTATAAAAATAGCTTTAAATTAACTCTTTTGTATATCTAAGTCAATTATATATTAACTGGATTAAGATTTTTTAAGATTTCTACAATCTATGTATAGGAAAAGTCAATTTACTTCTATATAGCTTACGTTTTTGCAAAAGTTAAGGAACAAGTTTTCTCCAAACGATTCACATTTGACTTTTTGGTTGAATTGTTATTGTTGTTTCTAAACGATTACAAGGTCATGCAAACAATTCACCTTTCCCTTAGTTTAGCTCATGTTCTCTTGGAAAATTAGTGTCCAAGCCCATTATATTGTGTGTCTTGGAGGTTCCAAAGAAACAAATCATAAATTTTCAATACGAAAGAAACAAAGGAACGTGAGTATGGAGAAACAAGTTATAATCTCTAGCTATCGTATTTTCATTCTCAATCATTGCTACTCTCTTCTAAGTTTCTTCTTCTTCTCCATATTTTATAAAATGTTTAGATTCACAAACTTAAGATTAAATTGTTTCTTTTAGCTAATTTTTCTAAATTTGTTAGTGAAAAAAACGGAAAATGATTTCGAAATAGTTAAAATCAGAAGTAAGTAGATGTAAAAAAAAAGTAACACTCTAAAAGAGTTTAGGATACTACTTTTGTTTTAGATTCCATTTTTGTAACTAATCAATTCTTAAAGCACTCTGCAAATTTTTTATATTTTTATCAACTGATAATATACATCAGAAATAATAACAAAAACAAACCGCGCTACTTACTAAAATGTAATTTCAAGTATAATTTAAGATAATAGAAAACATTTCTTTTAAAAGCTACTCCTCTGTTTTTATTAATCAAAATTTTAGAAGAAACAAAATGTTTTGAAAAGATACATTTTTAAGTTTTCTATACACTTTTTATTGGTTTCAAGTTATAGAAAATTGTTAAATCACAACAAAAATTATGGAAACTAAACTAAGGAAACTTGAAGCCCATTGATTTCAACATCTCAACAACGCTCTGACTTTTACCCTTTTCTTTATCTTCTTCTTCTTTACTCTTCTCACCCGAATTTCTAAGCAGCGATTCAATTATTTCCTTAAACGGAATAATCTCTTCACTCTCTTTCTCGTTATTCTTCTTCTTCTTCTTTCTTCCGTCCTCTCTCCATTTTCCACTACCCCATTCGTACGACGGCTCCATGCACGGTGGCAAAACTCTCCTCGCCGCTTCTTCTTTCTCTTCTCCGGCGACTGTTGATCTCAAAACCCTAGTTTCGATTTCTTTGGGTGGATTCAATCTCGCATCTTCAGATTCTGGTGTAGTGGGAACAGAAACCATTGTGATTCCTTCGGGATCCACCGGAGGAGAAAAATCCCAATCGCCCATAATCTCTGAACTATCTGATTCTGAACGTTTTTCCATTTCCGATGCTTCGGAAAATTAAAGAATCAGCGAGACTTGTTTACTATTTGGACCTTTTTGGGCTTTTTACTTTGATCTTTTGGGCCTAATTTGGATTTAATTGGGCTTTTTACCTTTTTAACCATGCTTTCACTTGAGGTTGACAATGTGGTTTGACTGTTTTCATTTTTCAATGAGAAAGAGAGAAACAAATGTTTACAATACAGAGGTTTTATTTTCAAACTATTTTTAAATTGTTGTATTTATGATACCTAAAAATTAGTTTAGCAAATTAAAATTTTAAATTGATGAGAAAATATGTAACTAGATTCATCGATTCAACCCTTCTTCTTGTAACATCTTTTTAGTATATTTAAGAAATGTTCAGTTTCTGGATTAGTTCATCACATTTCATATTCTTGTTAAATTAGAATGGATTGCTAGTAAATATTTAATTTTATTTTCTTATCATTGATGATAATTTGTAAATATAAATGGATAAAAAATTCAAGAAAAGCAATTACCAAGGATAAAGATATGTTCTTTATATATGTAATAGGTCGTCACTTCTATTGGATGTTTAAGTAGAGATTTGAAGACCAAAACGGACTCATAAGTTTTTTTTTTTGAAACAAAGTTCCTTCACAATGCGGTAATGAATACAAAGGATTAGGCATTTTCCATGAAGTAAAATCGAATAACGAAAGGGTCTGTTGGGTCAAAAATGTACATCCAATATAATTGAAAAAAAAGCAAATTTGATGGAAGAAACAAGTAGAAGAGATCATAGAGAGGGATAGAGATATAGCTGATATAGAAAAAAGTTAAAAAGAGTAAAATACCGGAAACTGTGTGAAGCCGTTTTGATTCCGTGGTTACATATATTGAGATGGTAGACAATGCGAAGAAGCTGAGAGTTTTTATGTGGGAGAAGCTAAGGTTAGTTTTAGGATAAAACCAATGATAAGTCCGATGAGTCCAACCATAGCTGCCAACTTTAAGGATAACCCATTTCCACTGTTCCTCTGGTTTCTCCGTCTCTTCACCATATCCTGCAATGTCAGTCAAACATGTTTGGCAGTATCCTTTGTTATATGTTCACATGATTTTGTCTGAATGAAAATGATGATAGCAAGCATTAACCAATGCTAAAAATATCTCAAGGAAATGTTTATGGAGGCGTACCAATTCATGTTGCAGCTGTTGTGTTTGCTTAACAGCTGCATCTCGCTCTTCCTTCAGCCGCTGTATAGTCTGATCACACATATTGATGGTAGAAAACGTTAAGGAAGAGGATTAAAACAAAGGAAAGAACTAATCTCTCTTAAGCTATGATGTGGTGAGAAATGAGATTCTGTGAGGTACATTGTTAACGTTATGAAGAAAGGTATTTATAAAAGAGACAAGAAAATATAACAAAGCATTGAAAAAGTGGCCTGTGTATATAAGTGTCTCAACCAATCAACTCAGTTAAAAATTTTAGTTCCTGGAAGCTACAAGTGTGATACTGAAAAGTCTTGCATTTGAATGAACTTTTGTAGTAATCATCACCCAAATTAGTTTGTATAGTAATTATTGCATACAAGTATCACAAAAATAAAGACTATTAGTAAGGTATCTGTCTATGCAATACATGAAGAATCATCCTACTAAAAGGGTTTCACAATGATCTTCATAGGTTGGTTAGCAAAATGATTCACACAAGGCAATAACGCAGAAGTAATAATGTAGTTAAGAGCATTTGCTGGAAGTCAATACCACATGCAGAATAAATTATATCAGGTTGATGTAGTTGTTACTCACAGAGATGGTTTCAGAGCCACTTCCATCGCCATTGGTTGCTCCAGATTCAGAAGATCTTTGGGTTGTAGACGGAGAGATATACGAGACCTTGAGCTTACACTCTGTTAATGTTTTCCCACTGTCCTTGGTAAACTAGACACAAGCATTACAAGTTTAATGTGGGTTTATTATCCAAAAAATGCGAAATATCATGATTCTGAATAAAAAGAAAAAAGGTTTTTTAATCTGTGATTTCTTACTGTGTCTTGCGGAAGTTCATCAACATCAGTGTGTGGAGGTACAATGGTACTTTGCAAGAGAAATTTGTCTTTGCACTGCATATCAGGAGGATACTCCCGTTGCGCTTGTAGAATAACTAGATATTTACAAGATCTTAATCAACTCCATGTTAAAGTTTTAAAACTGCCAATGAATGAAATAGTATTAAAGAATCAATGTACCTCTAATGATGCAAGAGTCCCATGGCTGAATGACACCAGTGTTGGGTCTTACAAAATACTTTTTTGGAGATGTTGTTTTCACCTGATTTGGTAAAGAAAAAAAAACACGAAAGAAGAAGTCATTTTTGGAGAAGATACACTCATCATATACAAAGCGTATAAAGTTGGTGGTTTGACGCAGAATTACCTTGAAAGCAACATAGTGCTCTGTTTTATTGGCAACTTTAAGATCACAGTAGCTTTGCTTCTCAAGTTCAACTGAAACAATATCAATATCCACATGTCATCATCCAAATGAAACACCTCTAAAAGTTTCAATATCAATATCCACATGTCATCATCCAAATGAAACACCTCTAAAAGTTTCAATATGTCATAGAAGGAACAAGGCCAATCACAGAGACAACCATTTCCTTTATGACCAAGAGAGTCAAATCAACCCCAACATTTACATTTGTCTGAAAGACACAGTAACCTCATCTACACAAACTTAACAAAACTTCAAGGTTTTGGTGTAACAATTTATCATCTACATTTCACATTTCAGAAACAAGTATAGATTTTGTTTTTTAACCAAAGAGATGAGATGATGCATGCACAATCATTGGCATATATATAAAAAGAGAGATTTGAATTCTTACAAATGAATTTGAGTTCATCAGGTTGAATGGAGATAAGCTGATTCTCGCCAACGCCTGTCATTTTTTGCTTTAGCTATCCACAAATACAATCAACAAATCAATCTCTAGAATTCAAAACCTATACACATCGAAATCGAAATCGAAATCGAAGCCCTAATCCAAACAACTCCGATTTTTATTTTTATTTTTTCTCAGAAAAAAGTTCCCAGAAAGCTACAAAAGTGTAAATAAAAGAGAGAAAAGAAAAAATTAAGAGCCAAAAAAGACGGATCAAACCTGAAAACAACAAAAAAAAACAAACGTCACGGTCCAATGATGAGGAAGAAGCTGCTTAGTTTTTTCTCTGGTTCTCCCGAGAATCGCTCTCCACCAAAAACCAAAATTCAACTCTCCTTTCGTTTGATTGGTGGTGCCGAAGGTAAAGGAACTTTTTAAGAGAGAAGAAAAAACCAAAGCCCGCTTCGTGATGTCGAAGCAAAGTTTCCGTACGATTTCCTCCGCCGTCGTCTCCGGGAAGTGCGGGGAAGAAGAAAAAATAGAGAGAAGAGAGGGAAATTTTGACACGTGTGAAAACAGTTGTGCGTTTGAGGAGAAGAAAAAGGGTAAAACGACAGCCTGGAAAAATTAGTCGATGACGTGGCATCTTTTGATTGGTGGAATTTAAGTTTTTTTATATATATAGATGCTAAAAATGGTATAATGAGCTTTCTTCTTCTTCTTCTGGTGGTAGGCCATTTTCATCTCTCTCTCATCGCCGTGGCCATTAATGATTTAATGTTTTAATAATTAAATATCGGACATAAAATATTTATTAAATCGAGAAAGTAAGAAAACTGAAACAGTTGTGGTTATAATCATTGAGAGGTGGAAACAGACAAGAAATACTCAATGATTTCCAATGAGCTGGAATTATCATTTATTCTAATAACAACAAAACTTAACTGGAAATAATCATTTATCCAAACAAGAACAAAACTAACTCCAAATGAGTTTAAATAGTTACATTTGAAAAACCAGACTAGTTTAAAACTAACAGTAATTACAACTCAAGTAAAAATTTAAGCAATTTAGATTAGATGATTCAGAAATGTTTTTATAATAGTTAAATAAGTCATACTTCTGACAGAGAATACTAAAAGGACCACATTCTGACAAGACAAGACTGTGTTGGGTTTGATGTTCATTTAAAAGTGGAGAGACGAGGAAGTTTGTCCCTCAGATAGTAAAGTCTTGCTCTTCTCACTTTCCTGTGACTTACGACTTTTATCTCCTTAATGTTTGGAGAGTATCTGTTAAAATAAAATAAAAACACATCAGATACATATACCAAAGCAACTTCATTGTAGATTCAGCTAATGTACTGGGAAGTTCATGGAGATCAGTATGTTTGGATCACGGTTAGACTGATTTAGACTAAAGATCGACGCAAATTTGCGTTTTTGTCGTAAATGAATATCTGAATCCGGGTGGTCTAAACATAGATTAAAGTAATCCTCAGCTTGGTTATAATGCTAAAACTTCAAGGATACATGAAAGCTGCTGTATATATGATAAGATTGAGAATCAAAACTATCTCTAATTCTCAAGAAAGGAAGAGCACAACGACCATATTCGACTATCAAGGGCCAAGTAACTGTTAAGGGTTTGCTTTAGAGTCTCAAACCTCTCCCAAATCTAATAAGCTCCAAAAAACCACTGCTCAAAGACCCTTAACTCTTACCCCCACCCACTTCTATTTATACAATTAACAATGCTTATCAATATACCAAAGCAAGTGTGTGATAATTGGCAAGGTAAGGAAGAAGAAACTTACATAGGAAAGACAATTTCAACACCAATGCCTGCAATTATTCTTCGGATACGAATAGTAGTGTGAATGCCTGCATTTTGTCTAGACATCACTATCCCTTTGTAGATAGATAGCCTACGTCTATTCTCAGGAACTTCCTGTAAATCAAACAAACAATTTCAAATCAAATCTTGCAGCTTAATGCATAAGTGCTTCAGATTTATACCAAGACAAGAACTCTTACCAGTTTGATTTCTACAATATCCCCAGTCCTAAGTTGAGGAACTGGTCTTACTTTCTCTGATACCTCAATAGCTCTTTGGTTCAGTATCTACATAAACAAAAACTAAATCAAAAATTTCATCTCTCCAATGCCTGTAGATGATTCAAGAACAAGATCCAAAACAAATACATCACTCTTTTATCACTTTATCAACAATGTATATAATCAGATTAACAAACTCTGCATTTGAAAATTAAGTTACCCCCATGATATCTCCGAGCTTGGTCCTTGGCTTCCTCAGAGGTTTAGTTTCCTCCGCCTCAGTGGCTTCTACTTCGTCTTCAGTTTCAGCATTTTCCACACCTGACTCAGTTTCACTTTCAGTGCTCTCTTCGGCTTTGACGATAAAATCTCTTCTCTTTCTCGTATCGATGACGAAACCAAAATTCGAGCCAGTAGAAACTGATAGACTTGATTTGAAGGATGATGTTCGTGGAAGAAATGAAGAAGTCCCTAAATTCTTCGATGAGAATGTAGGGGTTCTTCTTGGTATTATATGCAATGCCTACCTCCATAAAATAGGAAAAATCGCGTAGATAAATACATAGTTCAAAGAAACATAGTATGAAACTGTGATTGCTGCGTGAGACGGAAGAAGAACCTGAGGAAGAAGATGAGAGCTCGTCGCCATGTTTGCACAATTCAAAGCAGAGTAAAGAGCCTTATCGGCTTCACGCTCGTGCCAATGTGTTTACTATTCCTTATCCGCGCGTGTGATTTAATTTATGGGCCATTTACTATTTTAATGGGCCTATACGGTTGGGCCCATACTAAATTGAAAACACAAGGAACCATCGCCAAAGCTGGTTACGAAGAAAAGTATGTGTATGGTCTTTACTCTTTAGCTAGTACAATTCATGGTTCAAAATAATCTACTTTGGGTCTTTTTGAAAATATAATTGGCGTTTAATATGTTTATGCGTCTATAATTATCATAGTGAGTTTAAATAATTTGGTTTGGCTCTTCTGTACAATTTTTTCTTGAAAAAACATAAATTTTGGACCCAAAAAAACCAGATATATTTTGTCATCTAAAACATCTAACAATAGCAAACTATGTTAAAATCGTTGTAGAATGACTCGAAGCCTAGTCCACTCCACGAGTTAGTTCTTCCCTACAAAATTGATTATATGTTTCTTTATGTCGCATTATGAACGAAAAATAAATTTCGGTTGGTTGGAGTTGACAATATGATTTTATGTTGTATATTCAAGTCGTCTACATGTTCACGTTATCATTGACTTACACCGCAAGCGAAGAAAAGCTAAATATATTTAATTTAATTTCTTAAAGGTTCCTTTTCAGAAGCTTAATAATAGTAGTAGCATATAATGTAAAAGTTAAAATGAATTAGATTCGAAATTTAATTTCCTAAATTTAGTTATTCTCCGAGTGCATAGAATCAAAAAGAAAAAAATAAAAAAAGTGACAAAGAAGAAGAAAGGTTGATTGATCGATTCTTTTGTCTCTCCACGGATCTCTGTGTTGGGTTTTGCCACGTCACCAATAAAACATCAAAAACCAAACGCATTTAAATGTCCCAAAAAGAGTGGGACCCTCTCTTATTTCTTAACCGCGTCATTGACAAAAGGAGCACTAATAAGCCAAAGGCTAATAAGAAAAAAAAAAATCACGCCGTCTCCGTTTACGTCTCTCTCTCTCTCATTTTTTATTTACCGAAGACGATCGCTGAAATTATCGCCGGAGATTCCTGTTTTCTCGTTTAAGAGATCGATCTTATTAAGATACAAACAATGAATCCTGAATAGTAAGAACCTTCTCTTTTGGCTAATTGATGTATCTATTTGCTTCGGATCGACTCGTTAATTGCGCTTTTTGAATTTTGTTTTCTGATGTGTTCGATGATTTGTTTTTTGCATGATTTTTCTTTGGATCTATGTTGATTTGTAGGTTAGTGAATTTGAATCTACCGAATTTAAGGTCTTTGTTATGATATTGTTGTCTAATCGAATCGATTCTAGATTTGAATTCTCGTTTCATGGATCTTATATTAGGTTAGATCTATGAGTAATTTGATCGCGATCTGAAATTTCTATTGATTATATTTGTTGAAATTCGCGGGTGTGACACAGTAATCTCTTTGATCTCATTCTCATGTAGGAGTCAGAGTTTTGTTTTGGGAAAATTTTCATTGACGTATCTTTCAGATGTTTTTGCGTTTCTAGTTCCTGACACAGAGGCAAAAGGAAAATTTTGTGAGTTTATGAGCTTTACTTAGATTGATATTTACTGTTCTATCGTCTTGTTACAGTGACTATCTGTTCAAGCTTCTGCTTATCGGTGATTCCGGTGTCGGAAAATCGTGCTTGCTTCTAAGATTTGCTGTAAGTAATTGCTCGTACAGTATCTTTCTCAGCTAAAAATTGTATTGATTTATCATCTTTGTTAGTTGTTCTTTAACACTGAACATACTAAAGATCATCTTAGAGTTCAATATTTGTTACTCAATTGAATTTTCCAGTTAGTTCTCACTTTGCTATGGTATCATTGGATTCTTATTATCTCCAATCTTATGTGTACAGGACGATTCTTACCTGGATAGCTACATAAGCACTATTGGTGTTGACTTTGTAAGCATATTCTTGGCACATCACCCTTTTCTATATAGGAAACGGAAAAATAGAATATGAAAGTATTAATCTTTACTTATGTTGTCATGTAGAAAATCCGCACAGTTGAACAAGATGGAAAGACCATCAAACTCCAGATCGTAAGTGTTCTTTAGCTGAATATGAAACGTGTTCTGTTGAAATTTTGGAAAGAGCACATAATCACTCTTGTGTATGCAGTGGGATACAGCAGGCCAAGAACGTTTCAGGACAATCACTAGCAGCTACTACAGAGGAGCTCATGGAATCATTGTATGTACTCTTCACTCTCATGCATCATATAATCTTCTTCTTGTTAATAATACACCCATCCTTTTGATTCTCCCTCACAATTGACTATCTTGGCAGGTGACTTATGATGTCACGGACCAAGAGAGCTTCAACAACGTCAAACAATGGCTGAATGAAATCGACCGTTACGCTAGCGAGAATGTGAACAAGCTACTGGTTGGAAACAAAAACGATCTCACATCACAGAAAGTTGTATCCACTGAGACAGCTAAGGTAATATAAATAAACCAAGTGACCTCTCCATGTGCGTCAAACCTTGTCTAAACAATAATGACACTGTTGTCTCCTCTTCTTGTCGCACAGGCTTTTGCAGATGAACTTGGGATCCCATTCTTGGAAACAAGTGCTAAAAATGCAACCAATGTGGAAGAAGCTTTCATGGCTATGACTGCTGCAATCAAGACAAGGTTAGAACTTGATTTTACTTGTGTACTCCCTAAACTATTCACTTCCACTCTTAACCGGTTTTTATTGTTTTTCTTTTGCAGAATGGCTAGCCAACCAGCTGGAGGTGCCAAGCCACCGACTGTCCAGATTCGCGGACAGCCAGTGAACCAGCAATCAGGCTGTTGTTCTTCTTGATTCCGATTAGTCACCAATTCTCTTTGGATCATTATAATCATTTGTTTTTCATTTGGTTTTAAGACTTCTCCAAATTAACAACTCTTTGGATCCCTCTTCTTTGTTTTTCATTTGGTTTTTAATAGCTTGACAATTCTTTTTCTGATGTATTTCGAAAGTTTGAAACGCTTATATTACATTAGTACAAGGCATTTTATGCAAATATTTACTTTTTAACATCTCAATTTCAACTCAAGTTCCAAATATTTTAGCCTTGATTCACACATATGTATGACATTTATATAAAGATTGAATAAAAGAAACAGTAATCCAAAATATTAGAGATAAAAGGAGCATAAAATTTTTTTGTAACTTAAAAAGCCCATGAACTGGTCTTGCAGAAAAGATCTTCAGAGAAAAGTGTATCAAAAATAATAAAATTAAGAACAAAACTAAAACCAAATAGGGAAGAGAGTGAGGGAGATAGAGGCTGAAGGGCTAAAGAGGGTGTCTTTACTTGCCCAACGATGGGAACTGAGCAGTGTCTTCAATTGCCGGAGCAGCACCACCTCCATACCTTTGGTTTCCTCCTCCGTTACCACTTCCACCTCTCTGTCCACGACTACCGCGACTTCCTCTTCCACGGTATCCACCTCTGAAGCTCTCTCCATCAGCCGGCTTCAAGAACTCATGAATGTTCAAGGACTACAAAATCAACCAACAAGAATATCTTTAATCAGTTAAATCTCATAGTTTTCCTAACCTTAAATCAGTTTAGTGCTTTAATCAAAACAAAGTGAAGTAATTTATGCGTGAGAACCTTCTTGGCTTTCTCAGCAGCATCTTTGCGTTTGTCCTTGTCAGATCCCTGAAACAATCAAATACTTAGGATTAACTATTGCTCCATTACAGTAAAGAGAATAGAGACAATGGACAAAAACAAAAGATTTCTGACCAGCTTAACGAAGATTTCTTCTTCAGTGTTCTTCTTGTTAGAGAGCTGTTGCATGGACTCAAACACTTTGGTGTCAACCTTCCTTTCCTCAACCTTTGTGGCTTGAAGAGCCTTCTTCTTCTCCTCCAGTATTTTCTCATACTCTTCCAGAGTCATCTCCTATAACAAAACCATATCGATTTCTAAAATTAGCAAACATTCTCCATCATAAAATATTTCAAGAGCAGTAGATGATTGGTACCTTGTCTTCAGCTTCCTTCTTTTCTTGCTCTTCAGCAGAGACTTCTTTGCTTGCATCAGCAGTTTCATCTTCACCTCCTTGCTTCTCAGCAACAGGAATCTTCTCAACCTCAGCCGTGGGTTCCTCAGTCGCTCTAATATAAGATGAAACATAAGTTTATACACAGCTACATCGAGTAAACGAAACATAGAGAGTTAATAATGCTTACGGAGGCATATCATCTTCAGTAGTACCCCAGTTTCCACGACCACCACCCTCACGTTTCAGATCATTTCTAGCAAACATAAAGATACACAAAAATGAATCACAAACAACACAAGTCAAACAAAGATTAAACCAAACATAGTTAAACTTAAAAGAAAGCTTACCCACGACCTGTCCCACTATGGCGCTCATACGTCCTCCGTGGGCGTTCAACATCACCTGATTCTCCTCCATTGGGGAATCCACGGCGGCCTCCTCCACGACCACCACCACGGAATCCACCAACAGTCGTCCCACGCCTAGCTCCATCAGCATCTTCAGAAGGTCTGTATCCTCCTCCACCTCCGGAATATCCATTCTCGTTACCAGGAGCATCATTGTTCCGGTAATCCCGATTAAATCCACGTCCACCACCACCACGAGAATATCCACGGCCACCACCACCACGACCTCCTGAAGAAGCATTCTTAGACTCCCTCACTACACATAAACAGACAAAGTCACATCTCGTTCAACAAATATTACAGATTCTATACAACTGAAAACATTCCTTATATATACTTCAAAACGATTAAATACAACATAGATTTCTGAATATAATAAAGCTCCAAACTTAAACTTATCTCTAACACAAAAACAAAACATATCATAATCAAACAAAACAAAGACTAATCAATAGCACACATTTTTCTCTGTGGTAACAAGCTTTGAACAAATAAATCGAATACTAACTAACACATCTGACTATAAATCTGTTTAATCTCTATATATTGAGTAAAAGTTGAATAGAATACAATAAAGGAAGGAACTTTTTACCAGCTTCAGAAGGAGGAAGAGGTTTAGTTGGCATCTTAGCCGCTTTAGCAGACTGAACAGGAGCTGCTTTCTCGACCTTTTTCGGCAAAGCTGCAGCGAGCTGGCTCGGATCCTCAGCGTCATCTCCTAAGAGATCGAACGGGTTCAAAGACGCCATTTCCGGTCTGGTAAGATGGAATCAAAGACAGAGTCACCGGAGAAATTGATTGGTTTGATGGGTTTACAGAGAAGGTAAATCAGTAATTCATGATGATATTTTGAATCAGAAGTTAGTAAAATCGAAGAGATGATTCAGACAGAACTTAGAGCTTAGAACTCAGAAGTGAAGAGAAGTAGAAAAAAAACCCTAGGAAATGCGGCAGAGAGATATGCGACTTTCTATGCTTAAAACCTAATCCTTAAAACCCTGAGTTGTAATTCACTGCGGAGGGTCGTATATTAAGTTTATTATGCTCCCTCTCCTTTTGTCCATACGATTAATCATACCAAAATCTAAGGGCTCTAACTTTTTCAGTCCATTAGCAGCCCACTGGTTAAGCCCATCAATGGTAAGCCAGTCTTTTAAGAGAACTACTGGTACATTATGATCTCTCTAGGCGTCATTCTTTCTTTGGTTAAATTTTTTTTTATTTTTCTAACAAAAATTTATGTACTTTATAAATCCAAGATTGTTTATATCCATAGCAAACATGACTACTTATGAATCGATATTGTCTACTATAATACACTAGATGTTCTAAGCCCATTAATGGTAAGCACTTTTCTTGTAAGTCAGTCCATTAAGAAAATTATTGTGTACAATTTGATCTCTTTAGGCAGAACAGAGAACTCCAGTATTGTTTCTTTGGCTAATTTTTTTCTTTTATCAAAAATTTATGAACTTCATAAATCCAAGATTGCTTATATCCATAGCAAACATTACTCCTTATGAATTTATATTATCATACTACAATACAGGGTGTGGATGTTCTAAGCTCATTAATGGTATACACTTTTGTTGTAGATCAGTCTATTAAGAGAATTATTGGGTACAGTCTGATCCTTCTAGGTAGAACAGAGAGTTTCATCATTGTTTCTTTGGTTAAAACAAATTTTTTAACAAAAAATTATGTACTTCATAAATCCAAAATTGCTTATTTCCATAGCAAACATAACTCCTTATGAATTGATATTGTCATATTATAATACCCGGTGTTGACGTTATAAGCCCATTAATGGTAAGCACTTTCGTTGTAGGTCGGTCCATTAAGAGAGTTCCATCATTGTTTCTTTGGTTAAAAAAAATTTCTAACAAAAATTTATGTACTTTATAAATCCAAGATTGTTTATGTCCATAGCAAACATGACTTCTTATGACTCGATATTGTCTACTATAATACACAGTGTAGAAGTTCTAAGCCCATTAATAGTAAGCACTTTCGTTGTATGTCAGTCCATTAAGAGAATTATTAGGTACAATCCGATCTCTCTAGGCGGAAAAGAGAGTTCCATTATTGTTTCTTTGGTTAAATATTTTTTAACAAAAATTTATGTATTTTATAAATCCAAGATTGATTATGTCCATAGCAAACATGACTCCTTATGAATCAAAATTATCTACTATAATACACGGTGTGGATGTTCTAAGCTCTCTAGCTATGTTTATGCTCATTCATGCTTTAAAACTACAAATATCTTATCCCAATTTATTAGGCAAATGCAATATGTTTGATGAATTTTAGTTTAAATTATATGTTACTTCTTCCAGCAAATTGGGAAGGTTAATCAATCTACAGATCTAAGGGCTCCAACTGGTTTAGCCCACTAACAGCCACCAAATCTATAAGGTTCCTATTAGTCATGCCCATTAATAGTAAAGATTTTTAGTTTTCCGTCCATTATGAAGATGCATGGGTTTCAATTGAACTATCTATCTCATCCAGCGAGTTTCCTCATTCTTTCTTTGATTTAAAGTTTTATGTACTTCATAAATTTAAGATATATATACCGATAGGTAACAACAATCTAGTTCATCCAGCGAGTTTCCTCATTTTTGACTGTAAATACTTTTGTTGTAAGGATTTTTTATGTACTGTAAGAATTTTAAGTGTAAAATTTTTTACAATATGGACTTTCACTTTAGAACTTTGAAACTAATTGTTAAGTACAATGGTTGTATAAATCATGAATTTAAATAATATAAATTATACTGAATTTAAAC
The DNA here is from genome assembly GCA_028015245.1 of Cardamine occulta. Lineage (NCBI taxonomy): Eukaryota > Viridiplantae > Streptophyta > Magnoliopsida > Brassicales > Brassicaceae > Cardamine > Cardamine occulta. Next base: position 826,907 of record CM051384.1, read on the forward strand.
TGAACAATGACAAAAGGACGAAATTCGTACAAATTACCATATTATATGTTATAATCAAACTCCGTTATTAATTGTTCAATAATGTGACAACATATCATATGTTGTTGTAAACTAGAGAGAATTATGGAGGAATTTCGTGTGTTGTATTATTGATAATGAGGTTCCAATAGAACCTTTATATAGGAATCAATACAAGAGATAAAAGATAAATTCTATTCGGAATAGGAAAAATATAAACCGTCTTAAGTCTCATCGGATATGGGCCTGATGAGCCAGAACTAGAGTTTGACAATCCACAATGATTTATAACACTCCCCCTTGGATGTCATAACTCTAAGAGCTCGTAATACGCTTTGGATGTTGCCTCATTAAAACCTTTCTCGGAAAACCCAGTTGGGACAAAACCAAGATAAGAAAAAAAAGTACAACACGACATTCTCCCCTGTTCGAACATCATGAATGTCTTTCAATCTTCGCATTCCAATCTGATGTATTAGCTTCTTGAATGTCGAGGTTGGTAGAGACTTTGTAAATAGATCTGTTGAATTTTCACTTGAACGAACTTGTAGAACTTGTACTTCTCCATTCTTTTGTAGATCATGCGTGAAGAAGAATTTTGGCAAAATATGTTTCGTCCTGTCTCCCTTAATATATCCATCTTTGAGTTGTGCTATGCATGTTGCATTATCCTCGTACAATATGGTTGGTTCCTCCTTTCCTTCGGTCACTCCACAATCCACTTTAATATGTTGAGTCATTGATCTTAACCAAACATATTCACGGCTAGCTTCATGAATCGCCAAGATTTCTGCATGGTTGGATGATGTAGCAACAAGAGTTTGTTTCATGGATCACCAAGATATAGCCATACCACCGTGAGTAAAAACATATCCCGTTTGGGATTTAGCATTGTGTGGATCCGAGAGGTAACCTGCATCCGCAAAACCAATCAAACTATCTTTGTTATGGTTAGTATAAAATAATCCCAAATCTTTCATTCCTTGTAGGTAACGAAGTATATGTTTAATCCCGTTCCAGTGCTTTTGGCTCGGACATGAGCTAAATCTTGATAATAAATTCACGGCAAAACATATATCTGGCCTAGTGTGGCTCGCCAAATACATCAAAGCTCCTATGGCACTTAGATATGGCACTTCAGGACCAAGGACGTCTTCATCATCCTTCTTTGGACCGAATGGATCTTTATCCAAGTCAAGGGATCTCACAACCATGGGGCTAGACAATGGGTGAGATTGGTCCATGTTAAATCTCTTGAGTACTTTCTCTGTATATGCCGTTTGATGCATAAGGATTCCATTATTCATGTACTCAAGTTGTAACCCCAAACAAAATCTTGTTTTTCCTAAATCTTTCATCTCGAATTCTTTCTTTAGATATTCGACTGTTTGGGAATTTCCTCAAAGGTTCCTAGGATATTCAGGTCGTCTATATACACCGCGATGATCATAAACCCATTAGTAAATTTCTTTATGAATACACACGGATTTATGGGGTTGTTCTTATAGCCCTCTTTGACTAGATATTCACTTAGTCTATTATACCACATTCGACCTGATTTTTTCAATCCATAAAGACTCTTATTCAACTTTATACAATGTTGTTCTCGAGAACTTTCTTTATATTTGAGCTCAATTCCCTCTGGGACTTTCATATATATTTCATTATCCAGTGGACCATATAAGTATGTGGTTACAACATCCATTAACCGCATATCCAAATTTTTCTCTTATGGCCAGACTTATTAGGAATCTAAATATTGTAGCATCTACCACAGGGGAGTATGTCTCCTCATAATCTATTCATGGTCTTTGCGTGAATCCTTGTGCAACAAGCCGTGCTTTATGTCTCACGATTTCATTATTTTCATTCCTTTTCCTCACAAAGACCCATTTGTGTCCAACTGGTTTAATATCAAGAGGTGTCCGGATTATAAGACCAAATACATTCCTCTTCCTTAATGAATTTAACTCCACGTTTATAGCTTCTTTCCATTTAATCCAATATTTTCTCTGAGTGCACTCTAATATTGACGTGGGTTCTAGATCCTCATATATATCCATAATGTCAAGTGCTACCTTGTATGCAAATATTTCATTAATGTCGACATTCTTTCTATTCCATTATTTTCCAGACATGACATAATTTATTGAGATCTCATTATTGTCAAGAACTTCAAGACCTTGAAGCTTGGCATCCCGAGTATCAATGTTTGGTTCCTTTGGTTCATTCATGTCTAGGGTTCCAATAACCTCGGATTCTCCCATTGCACCTTTCTTTGATTTCTGAGTGTTTTATCCTTGGAACCTAATGGTCTACCTCTCTTTAAGCGCGCTTTAGATTCTGTAGCAACTTGATTGTGTCCCTCTTGGACATCAATTCTTATTGGTGCATTAACAGCTGGTATATATGACTTTGTTACTCTCTTCGGGTCAGCAAAGGAATCTGGCAATTGATTAGCTAGCTTTTGTAAACGTATAATCTTTTGGACTTCTATTTCACATTCTTTAGTCCGAGGATCTTGCCATGTTAAGGATATTTGATTCCATGTAATTTCCTTTACCAGTCTGTTATTATTTCCTCCTAATGTTGGATTGTTGGATTCGTCAAACTGATAATCCGCATACCTGGCCTTAAATAGATCACCTGTGGTTGGCTCAAGGTACTTAACTATGGTGGGAGAATCATATCCAACATATATCCCCATCCTCCTTTGAGGTCCCATCTTACTTCTCTGTGGTGGAGCAATTGGTACATATATGACACATCCAAATGTCTTAAGATGGGATATGTCTGGCTCATGACCCGTTAGCAATTGTGATGGGAAATATTTGTGCTCACTAGATGGCCTGATGTGAATTAGTTCAGCTGCATGTAAAACTGCATGTCCCCAAGCTGAGACCGGGAGTTTTGATCTCATTAGTAATGGCCTTGCAATTAGTTGAATATGTTTGATAAATGATTCGGCCAATCCATTTTGTGTATGTACATGTGCCATATAATGTTCTACACTTACCCCTATGGACATACAATAATCATTAAACGCTTGGGACGTGAATTCACCAGTATTATCTAGACGTAAAGTCTTTAAAGGAAAATCTGGAAAGTGTGCTCTTAGACGAATTATTTTAGCAAGTAATCTCGCAAATGTCAAATTTCGAGTTGATAATAGACATATGTGTGACCATCTCGTGGATGCATCAATAAGTACCATAAAATATCTAAACGTCCCACAAGGTGGGTGAATTGGTCCACAGATATCACCTTGTATTCTTTCCAGAAAATTCAATGTTTCCTTATTTACTTTTACTGGTGATGGTCTGACTATGAGTTTCCCTAGTGAACATGCTTCACACGTGAGATTCTTTGGGATAACTCTTCTTTCTTTCAATGTGTGCCCATTTGTATTTAATAACAATTTTCGCATCATGTTAGAACCGGGATGGCCAAGCCGGTTATGCCATAGAGTGAAATTTTTAGAAAACACTTTGTTTACCATGGCATTTGCTTCTATCATATTTATCTTAGCACAATAATGGCCTGTAGATATGGCAGGTATGGTTTCTAGGATTTTCTTATGGCCATTGGCGAGTTCAAATATCATAAGGAATTCTTTATTCCCTTCGTCCTTAGTTTCAATATGCAAATCATTAATTCGAATGTCTTTAAAACTCAATAGGCTTCTCTTTAATCTCGGTGAGTATAGTGCATCACTTATTTCTAGATGTGTACTCTAGGTAATAATATGTTTGTTTGACCATATCCTTCTATTAAATTAGCCATACCCGCTATGGTACATATATTGGCACTTTTGAGTGTGAGATTTATGAAATATCTTTTGTCTCTTAGAATCGTGTGGCTTGATCCACTATCCACCACGAAAATATCTTTGTCATCACTCATTCTTCAAAATCAATAATCATATTTTAGAGACTTAAAATAATATCATTTCATTAAATCAAATAAATCCAAAATAATAGCAATAACAAATAAATTCAAGAACATAAATCCAAGCAAATAAAAATACCAAAACCAAACATAAAAACTAAATGTCGAGATCAACTTTATTCTTTTAGACAATCTGAAGTCTCATATTGCATTAGATCATCTTGCTCATGATCAAAATCATTTTCATGATCTTGATTGACCAAATTTTCTTCCGGATTCTTCCCTTTAATACTCTCTTGATAGAGGTCAATCAAATACTTGGGAGTTCTATATGTTTTGGCCCAATGATTCCTCATTCCACACCGATGGCATCCATGCTTGTTGGCCGAGTTTTGTGGCTGAGAAAAATTGCCACGGCCTCTTCCACGGCCTTGATTAAAGTTGGGTTGATACCCTCGGCCTCTGCCTTATCCTCGGCCATAGGGACTGTAGATGCGGCCACATCCTCCTTGCCATCTTCCACGTCCACGGTCTTGGCCTCTACCTCGGCCATTAAACTCTTTATGGACATGATTTGTTTCTTTCTTTTCTTCAGTGGTCGTAAAGGCTTCAAGGAGTGGAGTTGATCCGGGAGGTCTCATTTCACTATTTCTCATCAATAACTCATTGTTTTGCTCAGCTAGCAATAAACAAGAGATCAAACTTGTATATGTCTCGAAGCCCTTTCCACGATTTTTTTGTTGTAACAATACGTTACTTGTGTGGAATATAGAGTATGTCTTTTCAAGCATCTCTTTTTCAGTTATTTTCTCACCACACAACTTCAATTTAGAGACAATCTTAAATAGGGCTGAGTTATACTCATCCACGGATTTAAAATCCTGGAACCTTAGATTCCTCCATTCATACATAGCCTTTGGTAACATCACCGTTCTATGATGATCATATCTTATTTTCAACTCGTTCCAAAGGTCAAGAGGATTTTCAACTGTCAAGTATTGATCTTTGAGACTGTCAGCAAGATGATGGCGAATTATCATAATTGCCATGTATCGATTTCTTTCATTCTCATTATTATTCTCAATGATACATTCGCCAAGTCCTTTAGACTTTAGAGTAATCTTAATATCCAATGCCCATTGTAGATAGTTATCTCCCGAGAGAATAAGGGCAGCAAATTCCAAGTTTTGGATATTCGACATCTGAAATTATGCATCATATTCTCTTAAGTATCACAAAATTTTAATATTCATGCATGGTGTAAAACAATTTACGTGATAATATTCTAGCAACCTAGCATGCTCAAAATACACGTTCAAATTATCATGCAAGGTTCTCATGCAGCTTAAATATTTATATATTGATCAGATTTTAATTTGTGACAATTATTATCATGCAACCGATTTAACAAAATAGCAAGGTTATGTAAAATAAATTCATGCGATAATAATCTAGCAAAATTATATGATCGAATTTTCATGCAAGATCTTAACATATCTATGTGCTTTGATCGGATTTTAATTTATGATAATTAATCATGCAATCAAATTTATCAATCTATTAACAAAATAAAATAATTTTCATGTGATAATCGGATTTAGCATGCGAGTTCTAAATATATATGCTTGTCGGATTTTAATAAAATTTGTGACAATTATTATCGATCAATTTTAATCATGTAACATAATCATCAATCAAACAAACAATCATATGCAGATCAATTAAGGTTTATACATATATGTGCAATTTCCATATTAATTAGGTTTCATAATTATTTAACCAAATTCATAACCTCATCGTGAATATCAACAAACAAACAATAATTAATCACACAAGAATATCCGTGTCTTGCGACACTCCAGCAATCATACAATTAATATTGAACATGAAAAACCAAACATGCTATATAATTAGGGTTTTATCGGAACAGCCGGATCATACATCCGAACACATGACTTCCGGTTAGCCGGAACAACCGAGCATCGGAACATATATCCGAATATAGATCATCTTTTAGGGTTTTGGAGATTTCCTAATTTAATTAGGGTTTACCGATTTCATGGTTATATATGTTCTCGGGTTTTAGAACTTACCTTAGAGATTCGGTTTGAAGTGGAAATCACGAACCAGATATCTTCCTCAAGAAATACACTCAATCAATATTTTCACAACCCCGTTACCATGTATTGGGGGAACCGAGTCTTAGAGTGAAGTAAGATTGACTGGTTTCAAGAGATCTTCTTTGCTTTGCTTTAATCCGGTTGCTTTGTGATCGGCGGCGAGATTAGGGTTTTAGATGCGGCGGCTGCTAGCTAGGGTTTTAGAGATTATCGTGCTGATAACGTGTTATAAACTAGAGAGAATTATGGGGGAATTTCGTGTGTTGTATTATTGATAATGAGGTTCCAATAGAACTTTTATATAGGAATCAATACAAGAGATAAAAGGTAAATCCTATTCGGAATATGAAAAGTATAAACCATCTTAAGTCTCATCAGATATGGGTCTGATGGGCCAGAATTAGAGTTTGACAATCCACAATGATTTATAACATATGTTCCATAATTTTTTTATTGATCTAATGATTGAAGTTTGATTTGAAAATGTGTTGCCATTAAAACTTTGAAATAAAATGAGTCATTAAAGCTTCAACCAATCACCTCCATAAATCGACTACTTGTTGACCAAGCAAAAAAATGATTGCTTATGTATCATTTTACCGTAGGAATCGATCTTGGATTATCTTCTACAAGTCCATAACAAACATAACTCCTTATGAATCAATATTTTCTATTAGAATACATGATCTTTTAACAATGTCTTGAGTGAATGTCTATGCTTGGATCGAGTTTCTTGCTAGAATCTTCAGGCTTTTAACAATGCTGACATTTTTTCATATATATAGATGATAAGCTCTCAAGCTACTCTCTAGCTATAGTTATGGTTATGTCCATTCAATTTTTAAAGCTACAAATATCTTATTCTAATTTATTAGGCAAATGCAATCCGATTTGATGGAATTTGGTTTACATTAATTTTTACTTCTTCAAATTTTGGTTACTTTTCCATATATACGGACCTAAGTATTAACCATATTGAGAAATAAACACTCGGGGCTTTTTCTGAAAATGTCTATTGGGCTTTTTCTTAAAGTGTCTATTGAGATTAGATTGCTCTGTTTGGATTAAAAAAAAACAAATAAAATTCATAATCAATAGTAATTTACATAAGGGGAACACTTTAGTTTCTGCCTACCATTTTTTTTTTGGTCGTCAACCTCACCATTTAAGAGCATAACTTTTTCCAACTAACAAACACACAAAATCAAACCAATATATTTTCGACACGTGTCTTTTAACCATCCTCACACTTCACCTGCAACATCTCCGACGTCAGATTCTCTGTTTTCCTCCTCCGTTTCGGCTTCCCGGTTTCAGACGAAGATGAAGAAGATGACGATGACGAAGAATAAGAAGAAGATGACCTCTTTGACGTGATCCGAACCGGGTCGGGTTCACCAGAATTAACTCTCAAAGGAAAATTCAATAAAGCGCGGGAACCACGCATCCTAAAAGCAGCTCTATCATAAGCCAAAGCTGCATCTTCCGCCGTCTCGAAAGTCCCTAACCAAACTCTAGCTCCATTTTTCGCCGGATCACGAATCTCCGCCGCGAATTTCCCCCACGGTCTCTGCCTCACTCCTCTATAATGCTTCCCCTTCGCTGGAGCAACAACCGCCACCGCAACTTTCGGTTTCTCCACCACCACAGTTACGTTCTCCGTCGGCTCGATTTTAACCGCCGGAAAATCGTAAAGACAACTCAAGTCCGATGACGTGTCACAGTGGAAGGCGTCGTTGAGAAGACTGTACACTAACATGTCTTCGGAATCATTCTCTTTCAACGGCAAATCTCCCCAACACGAACTCGGTGTCGACTCGCTGAGTCGTAGCTCGTTCTCTCCTCCTCCACCTAGCAAGTGACGTCGTATGGACTCCAACAAAGCGTAATCGGATTCTATAGAGATCTGTCCGTACATTTTCAAAGACAATATAAAGAGTGGTTTTTTTGTTTTGTTTTTAATTGATTTATCAAGTATCTAATTTTTTTTCTATGTAGAAGATATTGAAGAGGTTTATATAGTGGAAGTATAGGACACGAGTTCATGAACCTGGAAAAGAAAAGTAAGCTGTTTCATGTTTTTTTTTAGTTTTATAATAATATAGTGGAAATTTTATAGCTGATAAAAAATATGAAAGTTGTGGATTTTTCGTTACTACGAAGGTTCGTGAATTAAAACACGTGCGCTTTATCCATAGAAATCCCAATGAAGTTTGTTTTATAACTTCTATTAGGCATGGGCATTCGGTATATTCAGTATATTCGGTTCGGTTTAATCGGATAATCGGGTTATTTGAAATTTGAAGAACATGCCAAATTAAATCGAAATTTTGATTCGGTTTAATCGGTTCGGTTCTATTGAATTATAACAGATCCGATTCTAAACCGAATGTTTAATAGATTGGATAATTAAATCCGAAAGTCAACAAAATTACATAGTTTGCATCAAAATACCTATTACATTACATATTTCAAACACAAAAACAAAAAGAAATGAATTATTGTAATGAATACTTGTAGTTTGTAAGCCTCACCACAAGTATTCATTACAAAACATAACCTAACATCAGCTATTGTATCTTAAAACAAAGCTGGTAATTGGTTAATAGTTTGGAAGCTTCACCAGGGCTAAGAGTTTAAATTAAACGACATAACACAAGCTGCAAATAGCACCAAAAAAAGACAAAAGAGCAGCTTCATATTCGTTAAGGTTGGATACTAGGATTGGATCCCTCCAAAAAGCTTAAGACCAGCCGATCCAACCTATGAAAAGTGAACAAGACAAGTCAAAGTAAAACCTTGAAATAGAACAAAACCAGCAGGCATCAATATCAAGCATAAACAAGTACAAAGATGAACAACATAAGTGAAATCTGAAACTAAATTAAAGCACAACAAAACTTGAAAGAGAACAAAACCAGCATGTATTAACATCAAGCATACAAGCGTAAACATTCTGAAACATATAGAGATATACCTTTCTAACCAATTAGAATCACTGAGGAGGTGCCATTGAATTCCGAGAATCTACAAAAACAACACAATTTGTTAGGTTGTTATATTATTATCAGTTAAGCATTTACTTATAAAAACTTAGAAAGCTCACCTAGTGATTCAAGAAACTCCACTTCTTCCAACATTTGAACTAAGTCATAAACTTCTTCTTCAGATTTGTAACCACACCGCAACCATTGTTGTGTGCATATCAGAACCTCCACCATATAAAGAGTTAGAGAACTCCTATAAGGATCCAAAACTCGACCACTAGTACTAAAGACAGACTCTGAAGCAACTGAGGAGACTTGAATGGCAAGAACATCTATAGCCATTTCTGATAATATAGGGAATTTGGAGCTGTTAGACTTTCACCATGACAAAACATCATATGGCATTCCCAACTTGTTATCTACTATAATCTCTGTTTTCTCGGCCAAGTAGACATCCAGCTCACTACAGCTCTCTTCATTACTCCTTAAGTTGATCATCTTGCTGTAGATTGAATCCATTCGCTCACAACCATCATCATCATCATCTGACAAATCTAATATAACACTAGGCTCCTCAGGTTCTACAGATGCAGTAATCTCAGATGGTTTAGTAAGCCTAACACTATATTGATCATAAAGCTTATTTATGATACTAGTAATATAACTGTAAAGGTGTCTACTTTCTATAGTACCTTTGCCATAAAGCTGATCAAAGCAAAGTGAAGCAAACTGAAGCTTATTCCTCAGATCTAAGACACTAGCTATAATAACAAGTGGATTCATATTCCCAAATTCATCCCAGTATTTCTCAAACTTATCCCTCATAATATGTGCTTAATCTCTAACTTTTATGTCACTATTGCCACACTTAGCTATTAGATTCCTCTCTATGTTTACAATCTCATTATAACCTAGAGTGGAACTTACAGATTAAGAAGCTGAGAACGTTAGTGTACACTGGTAAAAGATTTTGAGAAACTTCACCAACCTTTTTATCTCATCCCAATTATCCTCATCAGGTGGACCAACTCGTTTGGTCTTTGACTTCTCATCCTCTTCCAAGAAGTAGTCACAGTACAACTTATCTTCATTCAACATCCTCTGAAAAGCAGACCTGAGCTTCAAGGCTGCAGACAACACAAGATACGTAGAATTCCATCTTGTAACACAATCTAAAGGTAAACTACCTCTACTGATCTTTTTACATATCTCACACCTTAGCTGAAATGCCTTTAACCTAGTGAAAGATGACCGGACATACTTGAATGCATTCCTAATAGCAACAATACTAGCCTTAGTCTTCTTCATTCCATCTCCCACTATTAGATTGAGAATGTGAGCACAACAACGAAGATGTATGAACTCTCCATCTTGAACTAAAGATTGAGGTCCTCTTATTCTCAAATTATCCCTCAATAACCCAATAGCCTTGTCATTCCCCTTGGCATTATCTAATGTGATGCTAAAAACCTTCTCAATCCCCCATTCATCTAAACAATCAATCAACTGGCCTGCAATCGTCTCTCCTTTATGATCTGCGATGACTTTAAAGGAGAGGATTCTTTTTTGCATCTTCTAATTCACATCAATCTAGTGAGCTGTGATGACCATGTAGTTGTATGAGGTTGTATTAGAGACCCATATATATGTGGTGAGAGATATATTCTTCTTGTCAACAGCAAATAACTCTTTTAAAACACCCTTCTCTTTCATATACAATGCAACAATATCCCTAGTACAAGTTCTTCTAGAGAATGTCTTGTACAAAGGCAAGACATCAAAACAGAATCGTTTCCACCCCTCTGATTCAGCAAATGAGAAAGGTAACTCATTAACAATAACTAACTTATTAACTGCATTTCTAAACATATCATGATCATACCTAACCACCTTCATATTACCACCATTATCAGAAGTTAGCAACCTTTACTTCTCTCGCTCATCAAAATTCTTGAACAACATACATCTACCTATGTGACCATTCATAGCACTAGTCCCAGATAATTTTGTATCACATCCTACCTCTTGACCACAATATCTACAATTGCACTTATCATGGTCATCTTCTCTTTGAACAAAATGTTTCCAACACCGAGCTCTTTTAGTGTAGACCTTCTTTCCTTTCGGACCTTTCGGTGGCAAAGCAGCACCATTGTCTCGTGTTTTTCTCTTATTTCCAGGATCTACGGACTCATCAATTGGTGGTTCTTCTCCGTCATGAGCAGACATCTATAAGGAATCAATAATCGATTAGGATTTCAGGAGATACATAGTATAAGATAGCACAACTCACAATTAAAATTTAAAACCAAAATCTCATTGAATATCACATCTAAAACCCCATAACATAACTACATTACAAAACCCCCAATTTAAAATTTTGTAAAATTTGATTAAGGTATTAAGTTCATCTTTGAAATTCATTAAAATCAAACAAATGATACTTGAAATAAACACCAAATTCTCGTTCAATATCACATCTAAAAACACAAGAACTAATTAAATTTCAAAATCCCCAATTTAATTCTGATTGGTGGTCCTTTGTCTCTCAACTTGTTCTTTGTTTTATCGTTCGGTTTTGAATTTGAATTCCGGTTTAATAAAGCAACTGCTCATTAGTTTATTAGTAGAACCAAGGTCTTAATTCAATATTCTTTGTTGTATTAACATTAAAATTTCAACCAAAACTAGATTTCAACTGAAAGAAGTCGACTCTATTTAAGCACAATTTTATTCCTATGGCTTATTGGATAAAATATGAAATATACATAACAAAATATTTATTTAATTAGATGGTTGCAAAAAAACATATGTAGTTAATTAATAATTTTCATGAATCTAACTTAGATTTTGCTTTGGTAGTGAAACAAAAATCTAACAAGGTGGGCCATAGTTTTTATGAATGGGACACTTGAAAATGGCTGCGCAAATCGGGATACATTTCTCCTAGACACCAATTAGTGTCGATATTTTGTTTTCCTTTTTCTCCCTTTTTTTTTTTTACTAATCTCCCAAATTTCTGACATCATGTTTATAAAATAACTCATGTTTATTAAAAAGAATAATTAAGAAATAACCATCAGTTCTACTGACCTCTGGTCAATGAATATGCAATACTCAAATTCTAATGACAAGATTTTCATGCAAAACTCTCTACATATTCAGAAATCATATTCTAACTCGTAGTATTTGTTAATTTCTTTCCATTTTTTAATTAAAATAGCCTTAGATCCGTTTGTCTACCAATAATTTGGAAATTTTGGATAACTATTAATAATTTAATTCCGTCTTTTTCTTTCTATTGGCTAAAGTTCAATAACAATCAATTAATGGTGGGTCTATCACGTCCGTCCACTTGCAAAAGAGACATTCACGGAAGCATAGTTAGTCAATAGTCACTCAAAACTCTCTTGCAATAATAGTTTTGGTTCAAAACCACATCACTTTCTGGTTTGATGGGCTATTTCAGTTATACTAAAATTGAGTATCAATATGAATATGATTTACTGGTTGTGAATTCAATTGTTGAGTTCATGACAAAGTAAAAGCAAAACCGATTATGTCTCGCTAGATATTGTATGATGTTTTTTTTTTTTTAGAAAGGATATTGCATGATGTTTTGTTTAAATAACAACAGTAGATATCATTTGTGTTTAAAAGATTTTTAGGAGGATTAAAGGATTAATACATGGATCCAGTCAGGTTAAGTTCCGTTTTGCTACTTACCCACTTTGATTATTTAAATATCAGATGCGTATTATGTATCAAATATAGTAGTTGGACTTTCGTTTTCGTGTTTTGATCTCCGCAGCTGAATCCTGAAAATATCTTTTGAACGTTTCACATACTTATTCGGTTCTTTTGTTATTACATCTTGTGAATATTTGTTCTCTATTTCATGTTTATTTAATATATATATATATATATATATAATATAATGATTTGGATTAGAAAGACATTATCGAAAGAATATCATTTTACACTGGCAACATCAAAATTTTAAATATATAATCTAATTAAAGTTCATCATTTTAATCGGATTTATTAGTTAGAGAAAGATATGTAAAAAAAATGCTTATAAAATCTTAAGTTTGTTCATATTAATCCCTAAATCTTATTATGCTTAAGATTAGTCTGTGATAAACTGATAATAAAGTTTTAAGCTATTTTCAGTTTTTCACACATTAAGCAACATCGTAATTAAATATTCAAACCAAAATGTTGTTCACATCTTTTCAAAAATATTTATCTACTATAGGAACATTATTAGAATATTTTTTTATTACATATTGTCGAGTAGAAACTGAAAAGTATCAAAATCAAACCTCAATTTTTAGCAAAGACATGGTTCACGGATTAACAACAGTCGCACAAACGATGAATACAAAATCGATCACATATTTTAGACAAGATAACAGTTATATTAGCAGAAAAAATTGCAGAAAATTATTCGATCTGGTTGACAAAGTAAATATCACCGATATGATTTATTACACCACGTCTTTTTATAAAATATATAATAACACTACATCTCGACCATTAAAATTTAAAATCCATAAGTTTAGTATCTCGAGTTTAGGCACAAGAACCCTACTATCCAGATGCTTCTTATTTACAAGCTAGTAATCAAATTGATCTTGCACGTTGAGCAAATATATGTAATCTCTTTCTTATCACAACATAAACTTTAATCGACTTTAAGTTAAACCAAACTAAATCCAATACTTGATTCTTCTCTTTTTAATAATTGATTAGCATTCGCTTATTTTTAGTTTACGATTTCATGTAATTTGATAACTCAAACCGATTCCTAAAACACTTTAGCACTGTAGAGCTTAAGTGGCTTAGCCAAAAGAAATAACAAGAAGAAGGAGACAGTCTGATTGCAACAGAGGGTCTCAAGTCTTAAAAGGAGAAAGTAAACACTCTAATAGAAGTGGAAGGGTAACAAGTACGTTCAAGCATTAATGTCTTCCTCAGTGCTTTATCAGATGGAAGTCGCGACCCATCTTGAAAAGAGCCAATAGGAGAGAACCGTACAGGTCTATGTTATCAATATGCTTAGGGAACAAGCTTAGCTTTAAGTCTTGTCCTATTTTGTCTCTATAAAAGAGAGGAGAGAGTGTCTGAAGTAGGGAATGTGAGCTGTAAGAAACACTGAGAGGGGAAACAGGGGAAAGAGAGCTTGTATTGCCAAGAGAGGGTGAGAGAAAACAAGTTGTAACTTTCCGAGTTGATTTAGTGGATTTCCGGGAAGCTTCCCGGCGAGATGTAGGCTTAACCATGCCGGTTAGCTGAACTCGTTAAATCTGTGTCTCCCTTTATTTTTAAGCTCTACATCATTCTCATCTCTGCATCACGTTCAGTTTTTATTTCATTGCATTCTTCAAGTTCTGTTCTAAAAGCTGAGGTTTTATTTCGTGTGGTCAAAGATTGAGAAAACTTGAGTCTTTGAGGTTCAAACCTTAACAGATTGGTATCAGAGCCAAGGTTAGTGAAGAAAGACTCAAGCTTTAACCAGAATCTTCAAGTTTCCGCAAGAAAGATTCAAGCTTTATATAAAGATTCAAGCTTTATATAAAGCTGCAAGCTTTAGAAGAAAGGTGAAAGCTTTACAAAGAAAAGAGCAAGCTTTGTGAGAAAGGTGACACCTGTATCAAGATATGGCCACGGGAAGTGCAGATCTGGAGAAGTGTGATGGGTTTAGTGATTATCTGTCATGGAAGACGAAGTTTCTTGCTCATTTGAAGGATCTAGACCTGCTGGAAGGACTGAAAGAAGAAGAATGTTCAGAGAGAGATTCTAAAGTTTCAGAATCAAGAGATGAAAAGGCTAAAGATCTTGAAAGATTTCAGATCTTGGAAGAGAAGAAGAGAAAGGCTAGAGCTTTTATCATTCTCAACGTTAGAGACCATGTATTGAGAAAGATAATGGAAGAAAGAACTGCTGCAGGTATGATGCATCTCTTAGACAAGTTATACATGTCTAAATCTGAAGCAAGTTACAGTTTTTCAACTCGCATCCAGTCAAACCGCTTGTATCTTAAGAGTAAACTCTTTGAGTTTAAGATGAGTGTAAAAGGGTCTATGAAACAGAACATAGACGAGTTCTTAAGTATAGTTGAAGGTTTAGAAACAGAAGGAGTTGAGGTGTCTGATGAAACAAAAGCAGCACTACTGCTTAATGCTCTTCCCAAGCAGTTTGATCGACTGAAAGAAATAATAGAGAATAGTGAGATATCTTTGACATTTGACAATGTCATGAGAGCTATCTACTCTAAGGAAAAGGAGTTTGATCAAATCTGGAAACAAGAAAAAGAAAAGGAACATAGCTTGTTTAAACAGAGGGGAAGAAGATATGCTTGCAGAGAAAACCAAGCGAAAAGAAAAGAAAATAACAGATCAAAGAAAAAGGAGAAAAATATCTGTTGGACCTCCAAGAGAGAAGGTCACAGTAACAAGTTTAGTAAGAAGGCTTGTTGGATTTGTGGAGAAAAAGGTCACTTCAAAGGTCAGTGCACTCACACAATGGAAAAGAACAAGTCTGTTGCAAAATGTGAAGTGTTAGTTGGCGATTCATCAAGAGAAAACTTTGATGAAGATCTTCAGTTAACAGAGGAAAATTTCAAAAACAAGTGTGTGTTAGATACTAGCTGTTCCAATTATTTGACACCAAAGAAGGAGCTTTTCATAAGCTTAGATGAAACTAAGAAAGGACAAGTTAGGGTGGGGAATGATTCTCCATCAACAGTCAAAGAAATCTGAAAGCTTTAATAGAAGCAAGTGTTCTTGGTGGTTCTTTTTGGCACAAGGGACTAGATAAGGTGGCTGCAGAAAGGTGAAACATATGTTTAAGATTATACGCATTGTTTCAAGTAAGAAGCCATGAAGATTTAGTCAGTTACACGGTAAATGTGTGTTGATTCAAAGTGACAGTGAACAAGATTGTTTAACTAAGAAAGATGGAGCCAAGTAGGAGGAAACACGTTGAAGCTGTATGGTTATTGTTCTAGGTGGAGTCTGGCTTTGCAAGAAGTGCAGAGCACATCCTTAGATGTTTTTTGGATTGCAGATGGAGCAATATTCCATTGCAGACAGGTTTCCTCGGGTATTCTCTCATATCGTCAAATCTGAGCTGAAATTTGTTGGTTCAAAGAAGCAGAGTTAAACATGTATAACCCACTGTTAAAAGAAGAATCATGGATGTTAAGTGTGACAAGAAGACCAAGAAAATCAAGAGCAGAAGAGTATCAAAAGGGTCAAGCAGGATCTGGTCTCATCTGATAACAAAAAGAAAACGATGTAATCAGATTTGAGAAGAAGCTTGTGGAATTTTTTTTTTGTAAGCAAACTCAAGTTCAGATTGCAGGGTCTCTGGAGATTCAGAGATGATACATAAGTATGGGTTTGAGATGAGGTTAATTCAAAGTGCTCAATGAATTCTCTAAAGAGAAATTGAGAAGAGAAAGTGAGACAAACAGTTGCAAGTGATGCAGGGACTGTTTCAGAGTTACACTTTAAGAAGAATTAAGTTGTTGTGCTTAGAGCATGATGGAAAATTCATCTCAAAAGGGTTGAAAATGCAACTGAAGATTCGTTCTATGAAGAATTAAGCTGCATTTAAAGACAACAACAAGTCAAGATTGTTGTGTCGAGTTGCATTTGAATGTGTCTTCTCAAAGAATCACTTGCTGGAAATTTTCAAGTGATTTTTTCATCGAGATTTGAAGTATTCTCAAAGGAAGAGTGGTGAATAAGGAGAAGTTCAAGCTCAGGGTTTAAAGAACCATTATAGTGCAGGTTTCAGAGGCACGGTTAAAGTGAGGATAATTATTACAGAGGTTTTTCAGTCAAGTCTGAAATTGGTAATTATGCAGATGACAAGTTGTTGTGTTGGACTTTTTCTGCATACTGGTTTAAGTTTTGTTTGCAGGATTTTTTCTACAACTGAGAGAGACATCATGAGTCTAAGCTCTGACCTGAAAGTGATTGCAAAAGAAGTGTCTCAGGATTATCACAAGTTTTGGTGATGAGAGACGAGCTGGTTTCCAAGATTGCCAAGAAAAGAAAAGATGTTGGTAAAGCTCAGTTTAAACAGGAAAAATGAACAAAAGATTGTTTCGAAAGTCTGCCTAATAATGAGTGTTAGGTGGCGTGTTTTGTTAAGTGATAACAACGGTATGAGCTGCTGTTCAAAAAGATCTGTTTAAACGGGATCATGTAAAGGGAAATCTCAGGGTTTTTTTTTTTTTTTGCAATTGTTGGAGATGGTTCTTTAATTTGTCAATGTCATTTTTATGAGTTGTCATCTAAGGGATTCATGCTATGAAGACAAGAAGATCAGTGAGAATTGAGCTTGACACAAGAGTGTGTTTGGAGCTGGTTTACTCAGAGGCAGAAGTTAAATCTACAGATATGTCTTGGTGTTGTACGAGTTGTAGAGATACATGTGGAGATTGTGCAAAGGATCAAGTCTGAGATCAAGCTTCAAGAGAATCTCCTAAAGCTTCAAAGGAAATATTTATGAGAAGCTAGCATGATTCTTAGAAAGGGAATCAAGCAAAAGAAAGTGGATTCATATCAAGAAGAGAAAAGAAAGATTTTTTGGAAAATTTTGGGAAGAAAAAAGTTCTATGACTTTTTCCCTTAAGTATCCATGTTCTCACGATAGAGTTTGTTGCTGAGACAAGGATGTAACAACAAATCAAGTCTCTTCGTGAATAGATCAAGGTGGAGCTGCCACAAGGAAGGACCAAGACTGTCGTGATTCAACAACAAGAACAAGAAGATTCTAAAAGAGGCAGTTTCTGTTGGAGATTTGCATCAGTTGCAGAGATAGTTTCCATTGAAACAGAAACATGTTTGTTGAAACAGCAAAGGCAATAATAGAGGAAAAATTGCAGAGATGTTTTCAGGGCTGTTTCAGAGACTGATTAGGAGACAAAGACAGAGGTTGAAACTGCAGTGGTTGTGAAAATCTTTGTGGGTAATCTACAAGAAGAATATGATCTGACAGTGAGACAGACACAAAGAAATTGCAGAAGCAACTTGCAAGTCTATTTAAACAACAAGAAAAAAAAGACAGCCTAAAGGTGAAAGCACAAGTCATAAGATGGAGACACAAGAATCATTTTGTCTCTTATATGCAGAAGAAGCTAAAATAGCAAGAAGGCTAAAAGGATTGTTTGCAGAAAGTAAAAGTCAACGAGAAATTGTTGATATATATTGTGATTCAAGAAGCAAAACCAATTTGTTTGAGATCACAGTCCATCACAAAAGGACAGAGAATGTTGCCAACAGAATGCAGTTCAGAAGAAGTTGGATTGCAGAAGTGGTACTCAAGAATGTAAAGAGAGTAAGAGCTTATCATCAAGCTAGAGGTCTTTACTGAGGAGTTACCGGTGAGCAAGCTTCAAACAGATTTGAAGCTTCTTAAGTTATTTCAAACCTGAGAAGATTTCAGGGACCGGGAAAGGAAATCAAGAACACTAAATAAAAAGGAGTTTCAGTTCTTTTGTCAGCCAAGGTGGAGTTTTGTAGAGCTTAAGTGGCTTAGCCAAAAGAAATAACAAGAAGAAGGAGACAGTCTGATTGCAACAGAGGGTCTCAAGTCTTAAAAGGAGAAAGTAAACACTCTAATAGAAGTGGAAGGGTAACAAGTACGTTCAAGCATTAATGTCTTCCTCAGTGCTTTATCAGATGGAAGTCGCGACCCATCTTGAAAAGAGCCAATAGGAGAGAACCGTACAGGTCTATGTTATCAATATGCTTAGGGAACAAGCTTAGCTTTAAGTCTTGTCCTATTTTGTCTCTATAAAAGAGAGGAGAGAGTGTCTGAAGTAGGGAATGTGAGCTGTAAGAAACACTGAGAGGGGAAACAGGGGAAAGAGAGCTTGTATTGCCAAGAGAGGGTGAGAGAAAACAAGTTGTAACTTTCCGAGTTGATTTAGTGGATTTCCGGGAAGCTTCCCGGCGAGATGTAGGCTTAACCATGCCGGTTAGCTGAACTCGTTAAATCTGTGTCTCCCTTTATTTTTAAGCTCTACATCATTCTCATCTCTGCATCACGTTCAGTTTTTATTTCATTTGCATTCTTCAAGTTCTGTTCTAAAAGCTGAGGTTTTATTTCGTGTGGTCAAAGATTGAGAAAACTTGAGTCTTTGAGGTTCAAACCTTAACAAGCACACACATATGACTATGAGTTAATAAAAGAATGGTATTTTACAAGAATAAAAGAGTTGAAATAAACCGATTGGTGAGTATACAATTAAAAAAAAAAATTACAATGATGAGCCAATGAAAAACGAAAAAAAAGATTAAAAGGGATAAAACCAAAAAGGTACACAATACAATGCGAGGAAGGATCGAAGGAAGGGCGGGGATATGACCCGTAAGCAATTCAAAAGTTTATTTTTGACCAAATCCAGTCATTTTGACTTTGACTATTGACTTTTCAAACCTTTTTTTCTATTTAGTCGTTAGCAAACTCAAATCTATACGTGCAAAACAATCCCGCACGTGCGTTCCCACCGCAATGTTTGAGTTTTCTTCAACAGAAGACGATAAAAAAAATTTATATCTATATATATAACACTAGATGAGAATTCAAAGATTATATACAAATGAATAACAATTCTTTTTATCAGACACAATTATTAATTTCAGTTATAATGTTTTTATAATGCTGAGTAGTTGTCACATTGTAGATTGGTTGGTGAAAATAGTTGTTTATGTATCATTTATCAATTAAAATTGTTCTTTTGCATGAAGTTTATTTTCTTGACCTTTTAAATTTGGTGTTTAGATTGATATGAAAGTAGTTAATCATTTTATGTGACATTAGATATGTTGTTCCGTGACGACAGAAAAGTAAAACAAAATGTCTGGCATCAGATTATGGAAGGCAGATTGGTTGAAAACGACACGCAGTTCATGACTTCATGTTGTCTTAATTATGATGCTAGCAAAGCTTTGTTACCATATAAATTGTTGTATACTGTTTACCGGTTTTTGCACCTTAAAGGTTGCATTGAGACGTCGAAAACATTTGTTGTTGTGCTGATATTTAACCTCATAAAGCTCTTTTAATGCAATCTTAGTTTATGATAGTAATTTTTATCTTTGTAAGCGATGACCAAATCGATCGGACATTACATGATCAATGGGAAACGTACATGTAACCGAACTCATTCGTGTTAATTAGATAAATAATTCAATGATTATATTGTTTTTTTTCGTCGACCTACTTAATAGATACGTCAAAAAAAAAACAAAAAAACCCAACTTAATAAATAGATAGGTGAATAGTATTCCAGAAGTTAATTAGAGACACCACCATGATATGAACTAACCATTAGAGTAAAATTTAAATTCTTTCAAATGTCAGATTTGGGTTTAATGTAAAAACGATATTTATATTGAAAGAAAAAAAAACTTCATCTCTTAACATAAATTTATAAGATAAAAAGTAAAAATACGCAAACGCTTAGTCAATTTTTTTCAAATATAGTCATTTTTTGTTCAATATAGTCATTTTATTTTCATTTATAGAAAACAAAAAAAAAATACTTCGATTAAAACACTTAACATCAGCATGACTTCGTTTTAAAAAAGATATACAAATTTCTTTCTTTTTAGACAACCAGAAAGAAATTCCTATAGTCTAATCAAATAATGGATTAAAACATGCATGTTAATAATTAGTTTTCTCTTCGTAGTCATGGCTGGAACATGAGACCTCCACCTTCATGCTTCCAGAAAGGTTTCAAATCAGTAGAGCTCTAGGTATAAGTTAACAGATCATTTTTATTTCGTTTTCACGTAATATCATCAACATGGCTTTCTAGAATCTAGTGACTCGTTGATTCATTCTACAAGTACAAACCAATTAATGCACCACGTAAATTATTTTACGTTACCATATTTTATAGACATAATAGTGTCTATATATTCTCTAAAGGTATAAAATTATTGGAGGCAGGTGGTGCAGTGCATGCATTGACTTGACTATTTCAGTATTTGTTCTGCGCTTACTAAACCCTCCATAATGCGTCAAATGTAACTAATCATAGTTGGTTAGACATGAATGTTTTACTATATCATCTTACTTATGTTTGTGGGTTACCATGGAAAATCTTCTAGAAGGTAATAAATACAATGTTGACTTAGTACATGTGTCTATGAAAATATATAATCTTCCATAATGTAATACAATGTTGACTTAGTACTTGATATATATGAATATTATGAGAGGGGCAAAATGTGTTAGAATTCTATAATATTCTTCCTTTTAGAATTCATGGGGTTCACTTCATAAATGTCATTTGATGGTTCACACTACAAGAAATCTACCGGAAAACCGACGGTATTTCGGACGGAATTAAAATCCGTCGGAAAATACTGACGGAATTCCGACGGATTTCCGACGGAATTTACAATTTTAATATCCGTCGGAAATCCGTCGGTTTTTCGTCGGTATTTTCCGATGGATTACTATTCGTCAGTTCCTGTCAGAAATCCGTCGGTTTGCCGTCGGTAATTTCCGACGGATTCCGTCGGATTAATATCTGTCGGAAAATTTGAACGTTAATATAGCCGTTGTTATAGCCGTTATTATATCCGTTAAATTCCGACGGATTTCCGACGGCAAGCGTTATTATATATATGTTACCATACTTCTCCATTCAATCACAACAACAAAATTCTACCCAACAATTCTTAAAAAAACGTGTAGAGAGAGATGTCATCTTCTAGAGATTTCAGATCGTGGATGGATGAAGAAATGTTTGATGCGGAGTCGAAGTTATTAAACGATGGTTGTGCACGGGGTATATGCGAGTTCATGGCCGTTGCTGGAAATCAACCGCGAGTGAAAACAAGTGGTAAGATGAAATGTCCATGTTCAATTTGTCGCAATTCTCGTAATGTTAAGATAGAATTAGTATGGCATCACTTGTATAGCAATGGATTTATGCCGGGTTACAAGATTTGGTATCTACATGGAGAAAGAAATTTTGAATATGGTAGTAGTAGCAGTGAACCCTATGTTGCGGATAGCTTAGGAGAACATAGAACGGAAGTAGATTTTGGTGTTGGTACCGTTAAGATGGTGAATGATGCGTTTAGAGAGAATTTGTCATTGACCGTAATAGATGAGGATAGGGTTGAAGAACCAAATGTAGAAGCTAGAAGATTTTTTGATATGTTAGACGCAGCGAAGCAGCCATTATATGATGGGTGTAGAGATGGTCATTCACCTTTATCATCTGCTAGTAGAATGATGACCATTAAGACGGACTTCAATTTGGCAGAGGAATGTGTTGATGCGATTGCAGATATGGTGAAAGATCTTTTGTCGAAGATAATCTTGCACGGCATCATACTACGAGGTACAGAAACTTGTAGGTGGTCTTGGTTTGCCGTATCAAGTAATAGATGTGTGCATCGACAACTGTATGATATATTGGAGAGAAGATGAAGACAGGAGAAGTTGTCGATTTTGTCGTAAACCACGGTTTCATGATACTAGTGGGAGAGTTCCAATTCCATTTAAACGTATGTGGTACTTACCGTTGACTTCGAGGTTGAAGAGGTTATATCAATCTGAGCGCACGGCAGAGCAAATGAGATGGCATGCAGAACATCGTCAAGATGGAGAGATTACACATCCGTCGGACGCTAAAGCGTGGAAACATTTTCAATCTATGTATCCAGATTTTGCTTTTGAGAGAAGAAATGTGTACCTCGGGTTATGTACAGATGGTTTCAACCCATTTGGGAAGCATGGAAGGCAGTATTCGTTGTGGCCCGTAATCGTAACACCGTACAATTTGCCCCTGGTATGTGCATGCGTCGAGAGTTTTTATTTCTCTCCGTTCTTATTCCCGGCCCTGAGCATCCGAAGAGATCACTAGATGTATTCCTCTAACCATTGATCTATGAGTTACAAATGCTATGGAGTCATGGTGCTAAAGTTTTTGATGTTTCGTGCCAGCAGAATTTTAGGATGCGGGCGGTTCTTATGTGGACCATTAGCGATTTCCCAGCATATGGAATGTTATCTGGATGGACAACTCATGGAAGACTATCGTGCCCATATTGCTTAGACAACACAGATGTATTCCAATTGAGGAACGGAAGAAAGTCGTGTTGGTTTGATTGCCATAGAAGGTTTCTACCGATGGAGCATCCGTATCGTCGGTCTAAAACATTATTTACGAAAAATAAAGAAGTGTTTGAATCTCCAATTGATGAGGAAGACGACAGTAATTTATTGCATCAGTTGAGAGATTTTGGTGCTCCGATGACTTCTGAATGTGGAGGTAATGGACATGAAACTGTTTACGGAGCCGGGGAAGTTCATAATTGGCACAAGAAGAGTGTCTTTTGGGAATTGCCTTACTGGAAGGACCTTTTATTGAGGCACAACCTCGATGTGATGCATGTTGAAAAGAATTTCTTTGATAACATAATGAATACGGTTTTAAATGTACCGGGGAAGACAAAAGACAATCTAAAGTCTAGGTTGGACTTGGCAGAGATTTGCGATCGTGATTTTCTTGAAATTCTTCCCAATGGTAAATATCCGTTTGCTCCGTACTGGTTGGATGCACAAAAGAAAAAAGAATTTTTTGATTGGATTCAAGACGATGTCAAATTCACTGATGGATATGCATCTAATCTGCGTAATTGCGTCGACTATGGAGAAGGAAAGTTTATCGGAATGAAGAGTCATGATTGTCATGTTGTGATGCAGCGACTTCTTCCATTTGCTTTTGCGGAGCTCCTTCATAAAGATGTGTACGAAGCAATTGCAGGTATAAATTATTTTCATGTGTATTTTAAAAATTACTGATATTTTTATTTTATATATATTTAAATTTGTGTATTTTTATTTGCAGGAGTTGGTGCTTTCTTTCGGGATTTATGCACGAGAACACTTACACTTCAGGGGATTCGCAATTTAGAGGATAATATACCCTTAATCCTTTGCAATCTTGAGAAGATATTTCCGCCGTCCTTTTTGATGTTATGGATCATCTTCCGATCCACCTCCCCCATGAAGCCGCACTAGGTGGTCCTGTTCAATTCCGTTGGATGTATCCTTTTGAGCGGTACATGTTCCATCTTAAGAAGAAGGTTAAAAATTTAAGTCGATTTGAGGGGTCAATTGTCGCACAGAGCATCAACGAAGAAACCTTCTCGCCATGATGATATAGGTGAGAAAACCATGCAGAATATTACTTTCCATCGGAAGTTCGTACGAAGAGTAAACGTCCTGCTCGCCATGATGAAAGAGGTGAGAAAACAATGTATCCATTGGTGGTCCCTGAGTTGTTTTCGCAAGTTGGTCGATTCAGTGGAAAAGGGAAGAAACGTAAATTTTCGCAACAGGAGTGAACTCACTTGCATAAGTATATCGTAACAAATTGTGAGGAGATGGCGGAGTACGAAAGGTAAAAAACTTAATCTATTTAAATACGAAATTATTTTATACATAAGTATTAGCTTTCAAAGGTTATATAATTTTAATTGATTTCAGGCTTTACATGGCATTAATACGTAGCCATTTTCTGGAAAAGACTGAAGAAGAACTTGAACTGCATAAGGAAAACGATTATATTAGTTGGCGTTTAGGATTCACGATGAAGGAAGGTCAAGACCAACTGCAGATTATGGGATTTCGGCTCAATCTGGTGATGTTGTCTACTACGGGATTCTCAAAGAAATATTGCTAGTTCGTTACCCAGGGATGTTGGCCTTGTGGTGCATTGTTGTTATGTGTGAATGGTATGATCCAGAAGTTGGGCGTGGGGTTAAGGTGAACCAATTTGGCGTCACGTCAGTAAATTCTAGAAGAAGACTTCGTACGTATGATCCATTCATCCTAGCATCACAGGCAGACCAGGTTCGGATATTTTAATAAATATTTTATATTATTAAAGTTTCAGAAGGATTCTATTTTTGTTTTTTTTTAACTTCATAACTTACATTTTTTTTTTAGGTATGCTATATTCGTTACCCTAGGGTAACACGGCGTTCAGATCCTTGGATTACGGTAACTCCAATTAATCCAAGACGAAAAATTTATGGAGTTTCTGAGCACGATGCTTTACAACCAACTAGAAGTGTTCCAATGGATCATGTTGAGCATTCTTTTGATACATTCCTTGTGGTTGATTTAACGGAAATTGGTGATGATAGAGTTCATTCAGAATCTGAAGAAGAACTTGGAGAATTTGATGAGGCCGAAGACGATATTCCTCTGAAGGATCATAATCTGATTCAGATTAGTACATGATCAACATTTGTTTTTATTTATATTTTGTATTTGTATTTCGTATTTTAAATATTACATTTTATAAAAATGAAAACCACAAAACCATAAATAAATAAAAACATTTAAAATCATAAACAAACCCAAATAATAAAAACAACCAAAAATATACTAAAAACAATAAAAAATACTATAAAAAAAAACATCTAAACCAAATTACACATAATAACAAAGGAAAAGATATTTTTTATTCGGCAGCCAATGTCAGTCAATCCTTAAACCGAGACACGTGTAACAACAAACTCGTCAGATTTTCAACGGGTTTGTGGTTTCGTGGTCATTTACGATCTGTTTCTCCTGAAATATTCCGGTAGTATGGTTTGTTACTCATTTCAATGATAAAATACTAACATATACCTTGTAACATATCATATATATCAAAATCAAAAAAATCTCGACTATCATGTCTACATGTTAGACAATTATACATATCTTATAAAGATGATTTATAACCATAACAACTAAAGTTCGTTGGATTTCGTATATTTCATTTGTAACAATGTATTTGTTTATATTTTATCATTGAAATGAGTAACAAAACACACTACAAATATATTTCAATAGAAACGGATCGTAAACGACCAGGAAACCATAAACCCGTTGGAAATCCGTCGGAAATTTTCCAACGGATTTCCGACGGGTTTGTGGTTACACGTATACCACTTCAACGTTTGACTGGCCAATGAAGAGGCAAGAATCTGTTGGAAATCCGTCGGAAGTTTCCGACGGATTTCCGACGGACACGCAAATTTTTAGGCTAGAATCTTCCCGAGACCGCGTTTCATTTAATATTAAAAGGGTCATCTTCTTCGTCGCGGAACTGAACCGCAAACGAAAAAAAAACTCAAATCTCCGATTTCGACTTCCGATTTCCGTCCGATTAAACCTCCGATTTCGACATCAATCATCAAGATGTCTAACAATCCATCAATTCCATCCAATTTGTAAGTTTCCAAAACTATAAAAATTAAAGATTTCTAAGGTTTTAAGATTGATGTTAGATTTAGGCTGTTGGATGTAAGATTTAGGTTTTAGGATGTTAGATTTTTGTTATTGGATGTTAGATTTATGTTTTCTAGTGTTAGTTCTATGATTTATGTGGTTAGATTTAATTTTTTAATTTTGGGTTAATTTGTTTTCTTATTGAATTTGGAGAATTTGTTGTTTGTTTATTATTTAATTTATAATCATTTTTAAAAATTTATAATTAATTATAATGTTTTATTAATTTATAATCATTATTTATTTAAATTTACTTTACATTATTAATTTAGATTGGAGAATTTATAATCATATTTAAAAATTTATAATTAATTTTTTAAAAATTTATAATCATTTTTACAAATTTATAAACATTTGTATTAATTTTTACAAATTTATAATCATTTTTACAAATTTATAATCATTTTTACAAATTTATAATCATTTTTACAAATTTATAATTATTTTTTAAAAAATTTAGAATTAATTGTTTATAAATTTATAATCATTTTTACAAATTTATAATCATTTTTCCAAATTTATAATCATTTTTACAAATTTATAATCATTTGTAGATATAAATTTATAATCATTTTAAAAGTTTATAATCATTTTTACATATTTAAAATCATTTGTATAAATTTATAATCATTTTTTAAAAAATTTATAAGGGATTACGGATTATATTACGACGGTTCTGGGAACCGAGCACGTCGAGGTTCCGGTAGGGGTAGAGGCCATGCGAGGAGTCATTCTATGGCGTCTACCCATATTCTGGATACCGCATCACCTGTACCATCCCCTGCTGCATCGACACCACCCTCTACTGCACCGTCTGCAGTGAGCGTCGAGGACTTTGTTGCTTTACCTGGACGAGAGAGATTTACTCGTCTTCATCCGGATTGTGTTGGGACAGACACATGGTAAGTCTCATTTTTCAATTTTAAAATATTAAATTTTATTTAATATTTTTTAATAAACTATTTAAAGTCTACAAAACAATTTGTTTTGAAGGTTTAATGATTCGGGAAATGGGATTTCCATGTCTATCAACCGGATGCTTAATGGATTGCTTCAGCATCTGTTTCCGACGTACACCCAAATGCCCTTAGAAAGCGAAATGTGGTTTTGCAATTTTGTAAGTTTTTCATTTTCTTTATAGTTTACTTTGAATTTAATTAGTTTATTAGTTTATTTTAATTTAATTTTCATTTTTTTCAGCAAAAATTTACTTGGGAGAGTCACATTACCGCTTTGGTTAGAAGGGACTTCCACAAAAAAACGGCAATAATGTATTCACGGAAGATGAACGAGTGGAAGGGTGTAGGTCGAGGAATCTTGTTCCAAGGGGAGTTGGTTATGAACCCGACCCTATGGAGCGGGTTGATAAGCGTTTTGGAGTGAAGACGCTACTGAAGGCTAGCTCCACAACCCACTCTGCGTCGGAACAGCGATCACAAAGGAAAGGGTAAAGGCGACGACAATCTAGGAAACCAGTTTATGGTAAAAGAAAAACAACTTGTAAGTTTTAGGTTTAAACAATATGTTGTTTTTTCAATTTTATATTCAAAATATTTACTATATGTGTTAATTTTGTAGTTTCGGCAAGATGGTGTCCAACTTTCTGCCCTCAAATTGATCGAAGTTGCACACACCAACAAGAACACCAATGAAATCCAAGGTGGTGTAGCTCGGGAGATCGTTGGCAATGTCAGGACGATGGGTGCTGAGTATCTTATTAGTCAACCAATCATTGAAGGAACCCCGCCTCTCACCGAAGTCCCGATCGAGAAGATCAACGAATTCGTCTACGCGGTAAGTAAATTTTAAAATTTTAATCAATTTTTATTTAATTTCAAATATTTATTCAACTTTTCATTTCTGCAGTGTACTCCGAAGACCAAAGGTCGGATCTTTGGTCTTCCGGACGACTCAGCATCTTACTCGGCTACTTCATGCTTTTACGGAGATCCTAGCGACGATCTTAGAGCGAAGCTCGCAGAAAGAAATGCTGAAATAGAGGAGCTGAAGACGGATATGCAACGCCTTAAAGAGGCCGGAGAAGCGCAACAGGCCAAATATGAAGCTGATCAACAAGCGATGAACCAACGGATGAACAAATTCTTTTCGCAATATCCACCACGTCCACCGGGCGTTTAGTTTCATTTTCGGATTATAAACAATTTTATGTTTTTTTTTTAATTATTAAAAAATTACAATAATATTCAATACTATTAAATTTTATTTTTCATTTCTTTTTTAAAAATTTAATTTTCTTAAAATTAATTGATTTTTCAAAATATTATATTAAAAAAAAAACATCGCATTCCGTCGGAAATCCGTCAGTTTTTGATCCGTCGGAAATCCGTTGGTTTCTATCCGTCGGTAATACGTCGGGAATCTGTCGGTCTCTTTCGGTTCAAAAACATCGGAATTCCGTCAGAAATCTGTCGGTTTTCAGATCCGTCGGAAATCTGTCGGTTTTTGTCTGTCGGATAACGTCGGTAATCTATCGGTCACCGTCGGTTTAAAAAATCAGATTTCCATCGGAAATCTGTCGGAATATTTTGACGGATTCCCGACGGACACCCGACGGACACCCGACGTAATACATTCCGACGGATGTCCGATGGATTGGCGACGAATGTCCACAAACTAAATTCCGTCAGAAATCCGTCGGAAATTCAGACGGATTTCTGACGCGGTTTTAAATTCTGACGACATAGTTCAGACGGCAAAAACCGACGGATTTCCGACGGAATTCCCGGATTCTGATGGATTTCCGACGGATTTTTCCGTCTGATTCCGGCTGTTTTCTTGTAGTGTCATAATATTTGATCCGCAAAAAAAAAAACACAAACATATATATAACCCTTAGTTAAAAAACGCTATTCCCAACTATTAATTATACATTGTGTGAAATTGGTATTGATTGTTTATTTTGTCAATCGATTTTTGTTTATGGGTTCATTTGTGTTTGCATTTCTTGAGTTAAAATTTATTTGTAATATTGACATGTGGCATTGGATTTGTTGTTATACAAATAAAGTTAACATGTTAGTTTTATAAGCTACGTAACCAGCTTTGAATGCCGTGGGAATACAAACAAAATACAGAGGGTAAATTGGAGGATATTATGTATATATGTTATATTTCCTATTCTCTAGAAATTGTATCTTGTATATCAAGTCTAGAATATTCTTTTAGGGTATACACTCTCTTGTATAAATACTCTTGCTAAAGATTAATGAAGGATCAACTCTTTCTCACCACTTTGTCATGGTAGCAGAGCAGGAGGCATAAAAAAAACACAAACACATAACTTACGAAACAGAGAAGAAGAAGAAGACGATGGGCGATGGAACTGTGGTGACGCGTACTGCTCAAGATGAGGCTTTGCGTACTTCTCAAGAAGCGACTTTGTCACCACTTTATCTTCATCCCTCAGACGGACTAGGAAACTTGATTACGACGGTACAAGTACGAGGAGAGAACTATGAAGATTGGTCCAAGCATGTGCGGAATGCCTTGCGGACAAAGAGAAAACTAGGGTTCCTCGATGGAACTCTAACGAAACCCACAGACGCGAAAGAAGTTGAACAGTGGGAGGTCATTAACTCTATGCTGGTGGCATGGATTATGAACACTATCGAACCAGGTCTCCGAACTTCGATCTCGATGGTAGAAGAGGTGAAACTTTTATGGGATGATATGAAACTTCAATTCTCAGCAGGGAATTGACCGAGAATTAGTGAATTAGGAGGAGATTTGGCTAACTGTCGTCAACAAGGGGACAATGTGATGGTGTATTATGGAAAGCTTGAGAAGATGTGGGATGAATTGGCAGTGTACAAGCCTATTAGATCGTGTACGTGTGGAGAACTGGCTGTGCAACTAGAAGAAGATCGTGATGAGGAACGCACCAACACTTTCCTCAATGGCTTAGACACTGCAAGATTTAGGACGGTGCGCTCTACTATCACAAGTATGGAACCATTGCCGAAACTGTCATAAGTTTATCAACGTATTATTCGAGAAGAGCGACAACAAAACATGACCCGTGATAGAGACATGAAAACTGAGGCTGTTGGGTTTGCTGCGTATGCTGGACATCGAGCTCACTCTACTCCACTTCCGAATCGTGAAAAGGATGTTACTTGCACACATTGTGGCAAGTATGGACATGCGAAATCAGATTGCTTTTAGATAAAAGGTTATCCGGAGTGGTGGGGTGAAAGAGGTCGGAATACTAGTGGAAGAGGAGGAGCTCGTGGGGGTCATTCTGGATGTGGCGGAGGCATGGTTGGAAGCTTTGCAGGAAGATGACGTGGTGGAGGCATGGTTGGAAGCTTTGCAGGAAGATGATGTGGCGGAGGCATGGTTGGAAGCTTTGCAGGAACACTTACAGGGAGAGCTCATGCGGCTTATGCTGGACACGCGGCCCAGATTGTGCCAACATTGAATACGGAGAAGAAAGAATACGATCGCAGTTCTCTTCCGTAACTTACAGATGATCAATGGACTGCTGTTGTGAAGTTTCTTAACACGAAACAACCAGAATCCACCGACACTTTGACTGGTAAGAAAGATAATGTTGAATTTATCATTGACTCAAGAGCTTCACACCACATGACGTGGAACCTGAAACTCTTGCGTAATGTGGTTGATATTTTTCCGTGTTTGATTGAATTACCGGATGGAGATTGAGCGGTTGTAATAAAATAAGGAGATCTTTTTCTTGGTGGAAATTTATGGCCCCGCGGAGTCTTGTATTCTCCAGAACTAAAGTGTTCCTTGATTTCTGTGGCTAAGTTGCTTAAAATGATAAAGGGGTCAATTACGTTTATTGAGGATTTGTGTGTTTTGCATGACCGTACCGCGAAGATGCTGATTGGTGCGGGTGAAGAGTGCGGAGGGGTTTATGTTTTTTGTGGTGTCATTGGTGCTCAAGCTCATGCGGCGAAGACTTCAGGGACACATGATCTTTGGCACCGTCGTTTAGGATACCCATCTGATAGGATTTTGTCATTGTTATCGAGTTATGTTGACGTTGGAAAAACTTCTGAGACTCCAGCTATTTGTGATACTTGTTTCGAGCTAAACAAACCCGTGATTGCTTTCATGAGAGTTCTAATAAAGCTAGAGATTTATTTGATTTAATTCATTGTGATATTTGGGGTGCTTATCGTACTGTGTCTTCATCGGGTGCTGCTTACTTTCTCACGATAGTAGATGATTACTCTCGTGCCATTTGGGTTTTTCTATTACAGGAGAAGAGTGAGGTTGCTGGCTCTTTACAAAAATTTTGTGCTATGGTTGAACGGCAGTTTGATAAGAAAGTTCGTGTGGTACGAAGTGACAATGGGTCCGAATTTATGTGCTTGAAGCCATTTTTTGAGAAAGAAGGGATACTACATCAGACCTCATGTGTTTATACACCATAACAGAATGGTCATGCTGAAAGGAAACATCGACATATTCTTAATGTTTCTCGATCACTCATGTTTCAAGCACATTTGCCGATTAGTTTCTGGGGAGAATGCGGGTTGGCTGCAGTTCATCTGATTAATCGAACACCATCCACTCTATTACATGGTAAGACTCCTTATGAAATGTTGTATGGGTCAGCTCCGTCATTTGATTTGTTAAAAATATTTGGATGCTTGTGTTATGCTCATAAGAAATCTCGTGATAAGGACAAGTTTGGTGAGCGTAGTAGGAGCTATGTTTTTGTTGGTTATCCGTATGGACAGAAAGGATGGCGTGTGTTTGATATCGAAACAAAAGAATACTTTGTCTCACGTGATGTCGTGTTCCATGAAAATGAGTTTCCGTATTCTACGTCTCTAACACCGACTTTGACACCATCCTTAGCACCAGTACCACATGGAGTTTGTGATGATGATTTTTTATTCCCACACCGGTATTACCGAGGACGGATGCTGACATTATAGTTGATCCATCTTTGGTTGTTCTCCCGATACTGGAAACACCACCTAATGATGTAAGGGGGAGCTCGACCACCTCACCTTTGTCGAAAGCTCAGGCGCCAAAGACGACTACTTTAAACGAAAGGGGGAGTTCTTCTGTTCAAATAGGAGAGCAGAGCTCCGAAATTCAGCAACCAGTTATCGAGCAGTTAGGAGTTAGAAAACGGACGCATAATTTGCTACCACGGTTGAATGATTACATTCTTTATACGACTCGATGCACCACCGACCCCTCACCTCGCACTCCCGCACCAGTGTCTTCTTCTTCCCAAGGTACGGTCTCTTACCCGATATCCAACTATGTAAATTGTGATCGGTTTTCTGATAAACACAGGGAGTTTCTCGCTGTGATTACATCAAACTATATCCCTCAGAGCTATGCGGATGCAGTAAAATATCGTGTGTGGTGTCAAGCGATGGGAGGAGAAATCACAGCCTTACAAGGCAACGGTACATGGTACCTAACTGATCTTCCACCGGGTAAGAAAGCAATTGATTGTCGCTGGGTGTTTACGATTAAATACAGAGCTGATGGTGAGATTGAACGTCATAAAGCGCGACTAGTTATCCGTGGTGATAGACAGATTGCGAGAAAAGATTATGATGAGACTTTTGCTCCGGTAGCCAAGATGACCACAATTCGAACGTTTCTTAAAGTTGCGGCCGTTAAGTGTTGGGAAGTTCACCAAATGGATGTTCACAATGCCTTTCTCCATGGTGACTTAGAAGAAGAAGTTTATATGAAGCTTCCGCCCGGATTTCACTCTTCTGAACCTAATAAGGTGTGTCGTCTTCGTAAATCTTTATATGGTCTTCGCCAGGTACCTCGTTGTTGGTTTGCCAAGCTTACCGCTGCCTTACTCGGGTATGGGTTCGTTCAAACTTACTCTGATTATTCGTTGTTTTACTTATCTCGTGGAGAGCTTAAGCTTTATGTGCTGGTTTATGTGGATGATTTGTTGATTGGTGGAAATGATTCAGATGCTATTGCTCGATTTAAAGGTTATTTAAGTGAACGTTTTCACATGAAAGACTTAGGTCTCGCAAAGTATTTCTTTGGTATTGAAGTAGCCCGTTCTCCGGAGGGTATTTATTTATCTCAACGGAAGTATGCGCTTGATATTATTAGTGAGTGTGGTTATTTGGCGGGGAAACAAGTAGCTACACCTCTTGAACAAAATCACCGTCTACAGGTCGATGATGATGATGATGAATTTTACACGGATCCGGTTCAATATCGACGGCTTGTGGGTCGTCTTGTATACCTAGTGATCACAAGACCAGAACTATCATATGTTGTACAAATTTTGGCGCAGTTTCTTCATCAACCCAAGACTAAGCATTGGGATACTGCGATTCGGGTTGTTCGCTACCTCAAAGGTTCCGCCGGACAAGGCATTCTATTGAGAGCTGACAGCGATCTTCGCATCACGGCATATTCAGACTCGGATGTCTCTACATGTTCTCTCACTCGTTGTTCGTTGACAGGGTATGTTGTTCTTTTAGGTGGTTCACCCATCGCTTGGAAAACTAAGAAACAACATACAGTCTCTATGTCTTCGGCAGAGGCAGAATATCGGGCTATGAGCTATACCACGCGAGAGCTGAAATGGGACCGTGAACTACTATCTTACTTTGGCATTCAGCACAAAGATCTTATGACAGTGTTTTGTGATAACCAGGCTGCACTCCATATTGCGATGAATCCGGTCTTCCATGAACGCACTGAACACATTGAACGGGATTGCCATTTTATACGCAATGAAATTACAGCGGGTGTTTTGGCGACTTCGAAGGTACACACCTCTAATCAGATCGCAGACATGTTAACTAAGGCACTTGGTTCTTCGCAACTGGATTATCTTCTTCTTAAGTTGGGCATTCGGGATCTTCATGCACCAACTTAAGGGGGAGTATTGGAGGATATTATGTATATATGTTATATTTCCTATTCTCTAGAAATTGTATCTTGTATATCAAGTCTAGAATATTCTCCTAGGGCATACACTCTCTTGTATAAATACTCTTGCTAAAGATTAATGAAGGATTAACTCTTTCTCGCCACTTTGTCAGGGTAGACCATATCAAGATTAGCTAACATGTAATTAAGTCTTAGTGTTAAACTACGTACGAAAGAATGATTAAATGAAGTGAGATGACGAAAATGGAGGTTAGATTAATTGTAATGCTATGATTATCTGAATATAAATGGTATGGCAAATGGCATATGTGGGTTATTTGAAACTTTCAATGGAATCAATAAACCATACTATATATATTATTCTTTGTTAAAGGGGTTAAATCATAAAAGTATTGGTCGTCTGTTTCCTATATATAACCAATTCCGAAAAGTGGAAAACTGGATTAGGTAGTAGAAATCACATTCACACGGATGCGTTAGCTAAATCTGCTTATGGTTTAATGTTATTTCAGTCATCTGTAATTTATCTTTTATGGTAATCAAATAATTTTCAAGTTGACTTGGTGAACTGAAGTCTAATGAAATGAAGGTATATTAATATTTGTATGAAGTTAACAATAATGGAAAAAAATAAATTGTGTATAAAGTATGCGTAAGATACGTTGTACGTTACATGTTTTTTTTAAAATAAACGTAGATGGTGTGTTTACATTTGCCTTTAAAATGTGTGAAAGACAGATAAACCTCGTTTTTGTTATTTAGTAATATGGATGCTATACACCAGATTCAAACTTTAGAAAACT
Source organism: Cardamine occulta (assembly GCA_028015245.1). NCBI lineage: Eukaryota > Viridiplantae > Streptophyta > Magnoliopsida > Brassicales > Brassicaceae > Cardamine > Cardamine occulta. The sequence continues at coordinate 861,950 of CM051384.1, forward strand.
TAAAAAAGTTAAAAAATCGGGGTTATTCAACTCTTGGAGACTTTTAAAATATTGACATCTTACCATCTACGAAAATGATCTTAGTAATCGACTAAAATTTTATCTAAATATTTCTTACCATCTAATAATTTGTTAATCATGCAAAATTACGAGTCTTTCGTGATAAACTTTAGAGATGAAATTTTATCAAAAAAAAAAAAGGTTTGGAGATGAACATAACATTGTAGTCAAGTGCAAAACGAAACGATCACAATGTCGACTAGATGATCTAACGGCTCAAAGTCTACGAAACACGCAATCAAGTGGTGCTCCCTTTTACACCTGATCATCATATTATAAATATATAAAAGAGGATGGTTCGTTTCCTGCTTCTTTGTTTTTAATTAATTCAAATTTATTCAGAACAACCATTGAAAAAGTCCGCTTCACGACAAAGTCACCATATAATTCTTCTAAGTATATATATATACATGTTTCCACTCTCTATTCTCTACTCCAACACAAATCAATCATCTTCTTCTTCTTCCTTACTTCACGATTCTAAATTTGAAAATTTGAAAATTTTGAATTCTCTTTAATGGCGACTCCAAGCGAAGTATCTGCACTTTGGTTCATCGAGAAACATCTACTTGACGAAACTTCTCCGGTGGCTACAGATCGTTGGATGAAGAACGAATCAGCATCATCAGAATCTAGCTCCGATTCTTCTTCTATGATTTTCACATCTTTTTCTCCAGTTGATTTCTTTGAATCTGAGTGCAAACCTGAAATTATCGATCTCGCTACACCGAGATTCATGGATTTAGTATTCGACTCGGAGGTTTCTGTTTCCGATTTCGATTTCAAATCTTCCGATCAAAATCAAAATCAAAATCAATTCGAATCGGAGCTTAAATCTGATGATTTCTTCGAGTTTGAATCGAAACATTGCGTCGTCTCTGATTCAGTCTCTCAATCTAATCGAAAACCGCCATTGAAGGTCTCAGTTCCAGCCAAAGCCGAATGGATTCAATTCACCGCCGAGAAGACTAAACCGGAAGTTTCTAAACCGGCTTCGGAAGAGAAGAAGCATTACAGAGGAGTGAGACAAAGACCTTGGGGAAAATTCGCGGCGGAGATTAGAGATCCGAATAAACGTGGATCTCGTGTTTGGCTCGGGACGTTTGATACAGCGATCGAAGCGGCTAGAGCTTACGATCAAGCAGCGTTTAGACTCCGAGGATCCAAAGCGATTTTGAATTTCCCTCTCGAAGTTGGAAAGTGGAAACCACGCGCCGATGAAGGTGAGAAGAAACGGAAGAGAGACGATGATGAGAAAGTGACAGTGATCGAGAAAGTGTTGAAGACGGAACAGAGCGTTAACGTTAACGGTGGAGAGACGTTTCCGTTTGCAGCGTCAAATTTAACGGAGTTATGTGACTGGGACTTAACGGGGTTTCTTAACTTTCCGCTTCTTTCGCCGTTATCTCCTCATCCATCGTTTGGTTATTCGCAGTTGACCGTTGTTTGATTTTGTTTAGTGTTGACGGTGTATGCTGACGTGGACTCATTTGTTTACGTGGGTGCATGCGATGAAAAACAATCTCTATTTGTTCATATTTTGGCTTCTCTATATTTGTTCATTCTTTTTCTACAAATACATTGTTTCATTATATGATTACTGAGAATCGTTTTTTTACGTTAATTTATGAGTACTAGAAGAAATCGAAAAAAGAAACCGGAATAAACTAAGAATAAATCGTAATTGACACTAAAGAGTTCTAATAATTCAAACTTGTGAAACTGACCGGCGTATGTAGACACAATAAATGCATAACCTTGATCGTGTCCGAGCAATTCATGAAATAAGATGAGACGATTCAGTTTCCTTTTGAATACGATAATGTAGTAATATAGATAAACTGGTCAAAACGATGTCGCACGTGGGTAGACTTCTGCGTAGTTAGTAAATAGTACATGGCGATTGAAGAATGTGAAAGCTATATGTATCAAGAAGAATATTTCTTGCACGGCGAAATCTCTATGTATTTTAGTATTTTATAATCGGAGAAGATATTTGGAACCGAAGACCTTTTTTTTTTCTTTGTTCCTATCATAAACCGAGGAATCTAGTTGGGTCTTGTAGTGTATTAGGATACAATCTCATCCATTTGACTAATGGGCCTTGTGGTCTATATTTTCAATCTTGGCATATGAATTATCTTATCTAATGTCTTTCTCTAAAGAAATATAGAAGTTCTAGATAGAGAGGTTCTAGACCAACCAATCGAATACATCGAAACACAAAGATACTTGAAACTACAAATAAATTTAACTAAAAGAAGTTAGTATCATTTGTAATCCTAGGTGAAATTGGGGTCTATAACAAGTTTTCAAAGATGAATCATAATCAGTGAAACAATGACATTAGTTAAAAAAAAAACAAACAAATATAGATAGCTTTAGTAGTCGTTGTTGTCTTCTAATAAAACCGTGCTCTAGAAATCAAAGTTTGAACCTTGAATTTGATTGGAAAGAGCTTCAGTCATAACGGGAAAATGTATGAGCTCCAACCCATAATTCATCAATTAAACGGAATTAGTTAGTGTTTAAAAATTTAACAATCATGTGGTTCTGCTTCGGCCACTATGTAAATTGCATATTAACTTTTAGTTTAGTATTGCTAATATTCTATCAATGCTCAATAGAATACCAATGATCAGGTATATAAGAATGGCTCGTCATCCTACGACTATAAGTATTATTATATTTTAAAAATCCGCAATCATGGGTTGCTTTGCATCATTATCCAAACATTTTTGTTTTTGTTAAAAGGGTTTTCATATTTAAATTTTTTGTTTTTTTTTGAAATTACAAAGCAATACAAAAACCGAATTAAAAACAACACAAACCAAACCCAATCCAAGGATCCGGTTTGGTGCTTAACATCTCGCAATTAGGCACAAAATGATGAACCAAACCGGGAACCCTAAGCAACAGCAAAACCAAAGAGCCATAGCCGCCACCGTCGAGACCTAATCCAAGCCATCGAGACAACATAAACCGCCGATAACACCACTGCCTGAACTGTCGGTGGTAGTCTTTTTCGAGTAGGGGAGAGAGAAAAGCAATGGAAAGATTGTCCGTTTTATGGTGGATGATTAAAGGGTTATGTTTTTCCACTCGTTTGTGGTTAGATATCATTATCCAAACATACTAAAATTAATGTAATAAATTTTGATGGAAGACACAATGCAATCATGAATGTGAATCATCATGCACATCAGGTTACGACCTAATTATCCTACGTGGACATACCTAATCTTCCATAATTTCCTATTATTGCATTTCATTTTTCCAAACGTCATCATTTTTCCATATTCAATACCACATGCTCTCAACGCAAACCTAATAAAACTATCCTATCGTTATTTACACTAGAAGAGAATTCCCGCAACGCGCATATATGTAGTTTTAGATTTATATTTTCGATAGATATATAAATTATATGATACATTAATTTTATTTCAAAATAGTTTGTTTAACTTTTAATTTTAATTTGAACTCCTCTTAATTGAGTCCCGTGAGAGTTTTTACAATTAGAATAATTGATAAAAATTTACAAATTGTAAATAGATAGATGTTTTTATCTTGTTTTATGTAGTTGTGTTTTGTTTTTAACAAATTTGATATTAATATTTTATCTTTTAAATACTGAAGGTAATTTTCGTTTTTGATATGTTTGGTATAACAATCTTTTTCAAATTTTTAGAATTCAACATTTGTCTAATATTATGTTTATATTCTGAATGGTTAATCTAAGATCAATGTGATTGTAAATAGATTTATTTGAATCAACTTTTCATAAAAACCTCATTCCTCGTTTACTTTAACCATGGTGAATTGTGGATATACATGTTTATTATTTAATCAGTATATTTTATTTCAAAATTTTATTACATATCTATTTTAAAATTCATATTTAATCTAAGTAATATATGATTTCTTAGCTCTTATATTTTATTTATAAAACTTTTATTATTTTATCTAATCAATAATAATTAATGTATTGATTTAAATAAATTGTATAGAAACTAAAAACTCACATAATATTTAAAATTTTTAAAAAACTTTGATGATGTGGCTGCATAGTATGAAAGAGAATGGAGGCTGATGTGTTGACATTAGAGAGAACCCCTTATTCTATTATACTTCCTCTGTTCCTAACTGATTCTATTTTTAATATTTTCACACATATTAAAAAACATATTAAACATTGGTTTTAAATGCATTATTTTGTGTGATTAACAATTTTCAATAACTCTAAACTAATAATATTTAGTTATTTTTCTTGAACTTTACAATCCATCATCAATGACTAATAAAAATTACATAGAAAACCTAAAAAATGTATCATTTTGAAACAAATTTTTTTTTCTAGAAATATGGTTAATAAAGAACAGAGGAAGTATATACTAGCTTTTATTGGTGTCGTGACCATGATTTATAAGTGGAAATAGTTATTAAGATTTTATTAAATCACTCAATTAAAGAAAATAAATGTATAAATGGATTCGAAAAATACAATTTAAACAATAGTATTTCACAACCGGGCCATGAACCGGTTCAAATTTATAAATTTTTGGCTCACTGTTTCTATAAATTATTTTATTTATAAATGCTTAGTTAAAAAATTACTGGAGGCAGAAAAGATATGTAAAAATGTGGTTAATTCAAGAAGAGTAAATAAATCGGTAAAAAACAAATTAATACTGTCCTTATACTTATGCTATTTTTTGTTTTTTGAAAATTTCTTATGCTAATTCCCATGTTGGAAACCAACTAATACTTGAAGAGGCTGGTCAAGAAAGAAATTTTGAAACTTTGTCTTCGTAAAGATGTATGACTGGCAGATAAATGAGGATAGTGAATGCTCGTCGAAGGCAAATAAATGCTCACAAAGTTCGAAAAGCCAAATTAACAAAAAAGAAGAACTCTTTGATACATTCATTCCATATCCGTTTATAAACTATATATATGCATGGTAAAAGCAGCTAAAGCAGGTATGTGAGATGGACGTTTCACAAACTCGACACTGTAGTCATTACAATAATAAACAGCAAATACTTCTAGTAGGAGAAGGAGACTTCTCCTTTTCTTTATGTCTAGCTAGAGCCTTTGGTTTGGCTACTAACATCACTGCAACTTCTCTCGATACTCGAGGTAGATATATCATTGCTTGTAATTGAAAATTTAAATGATGATAATAGCATGTTATAGCATGTAAGTTTGCATTTTTAACAATCATACTTGTTGTAGATGAGTTAGTGATGAAGTACACGAATGCGAAACAGAATGTAGAAGAGTTGGAGAGACTCGGATGCACTGTGGTCCACGGTGTTAATGTGCATTCCATGAACACAGATAGTCGTGTCGCCAGATTGATCCCGTATGATAGAATCATCTTTAATTTTCCTCATGCAGGGTTTCATTTTGGTCGCGAGAGTGATACCTACACTATCTCGTATGTAAATCTTTTTTTGTGTATGGTACATATACATGTTTTTGTTGTTTTCCGTATATTTAACAAATGATTGTGTATACGTTTGAGCGAGGACACAGGCAACACCAAGAAGTGGTGAGAGGGTTTTTGAGGAGTGCTAGAGAGATGGTTAATTCGTACGGCGGAGAAATTCATGTGACTCATAAGACGGCACATCCATTTTCCAGTTGGAATATAAGGGGTCTGGGTTCAGAAATGGGTTTGTTTTTTGACGGTGAAATGGTTTTTTATTCTTGGCAATATCCAGGTTATTCCAACAAGAGAGAAAGTGGAAGTGACTCTAACTCTAGTTTCCCTGTTGGAGAATCTTCTACTTTCATGTTTAAACGTTAATTACTGTTTCAGTTGATAACTTGAAGAAGTATGTTAGGCAGTAGTATTGTTATGAAACCACTTTTTTGTTGGAATCATTTAAGTATTGGCTAATCCTAAGATTTTCTTTATCCAACGGAACAAATCAAACTCATGAAATTCCTAGTCTGAATTTTAAATTAACATATTCTAAGTTTTTGTTCTAAATGTATTTATGAATTTTAGAATTTACAAAGAATTAATTGAAATAATTAAAAATCAATTTGTGTAATTGTACTTTCAAAATTTTAAAAAGAATAATTAATTTTAAGAATAAAATAATTATCTTACATTACTTTTTTGGATTTGCAATATGTTATAAAAAATACGAAAGAGTTTTTTTAACAGTTTTGGATTCCTAATCGTGACGTCGGCTCTGGAAAATGAATCACATTTTAGAGTTTTTGTACACGTGTCATCTTTGCTGACGTGTCAAAACGGATAGAGTTTCTTCTCCTATTACACTAAAACCTCTATAAATTAATAATGTTAGGACCAAAAAATTTTATTAATTTAGAAAAGGTATTAATTTATCGATAAATTAATAATTAATAATTTATAGATAGATTTGAATAGTTTTAAAATATAATTCATATTTAAAAAAAAAAATTAAAAATAATACTTTAATATTTTTAGCGGTAGTTACATGTTAGGAAATAATTATCGTATATGCAATTTTTAATAATTTTTTGATATAATTTGAAAATATAATACCATATGTTTTTTGATGTAGTATGACAAAATTATAGATGGGTTACATAAAAATACAAATTTATGAATAAACAAATAACACTAGATTCATATTTTACTAAATTATCTTAATTATATTTTATAGTTTTATATAATTATTAATTTATGATATTGATGGAACCATATAATTATATAAGATTTTCAAAAAAAAATATTGTCTTATTATTTTATTGAATTATGTATAATATTATATTAACCTAATTCGGGACAAAAAAATTATTAATTTAGAGAAATTTTTAATTTATAGAAATTTTACTGTGTATATAGGATACATCCTACGGTTTCCCTATCATGTTCCTATTCAAGATACAAATTAAAATCCCAAATAAATAAAAAAATACGCTAAATATTATTATAATTAATTAACTTAATATTAAACAGAAAGGACAAGGTTTCAAGGCCTATGTCCACAGAAAAGACAAGGAATCTAAGCCACTTGGGCCAATGTCCACGTAGATTTAGCAACAACCGGATGCTTTTTTCTCCCACCCTCGTTGATTATCGCGTTAGATACACGCTCTTAGAAATCAACGTACGAGATTGTAAGTTGCGTGAGGAAAAGACCTTCTACCCCTTGCAGAAGGTTTAGATCATCAATAAGATATATCCGTTTATCCATGTCTTTGGAACTCCTGAAGATTCCTTCGTACAGACAACTCTCTTGAAATTGTTAAAGATTCTCTGAGACCTAAACTATTTATTAATTCCTTTTTCCTGCATTTTCTTAATTATTAAATTATTACTAATAACCTTGTTGGCTATTGCGTAGGTTTTACATCCAGAAGCTTTGGAGTATTTGTGCACTTTTTTTTCCCTTTTGACTAAAATAACATGTTCTAAAAATAAAAATTTGATATATTAAAAAACAGATTATTTTAAGAATTAGATATGCTAACAAAAACGAAACAGTCCAACCAAAATCTGAAAAGAAGAAAAATGAAAATAGGAAAGTTTTTGAAAAAAATAATATAAAATAGAAATAAGTTACATGTGATAAAGTGAATGACTTTAATGTCATTTTTTGCCCCTTGGCATATTACTGTAGTTCATAATTATTTTCTTAATTGATTTTTGTTTCAAGATCTAGCATTGTTATTTCCGTATAATTATCTGTAAAAACAATTTAAATAATTTTAATTTGGCGGTTAAAAGAAAGAAAAAAAGGTTACAAACCTAGCTTATGTATGGCAAAGGTTTCCATTAAAGATAAGCGTTTAAACTTTAAAGAAGACAATTTATTTGGAAACAGAATAAAAATTCCACCAAGTATGTTAGACTAGTAGGTAATACTATTATTTACCCATTTACTAAACGTTAATTTGTAGTTTAAATTTTTTTTTGGAAAATCAATTAATAGTATCACCTACTAGTCTAACATATGAAGGACAAATGTTTCAAAACAATACTTCATTCATCTCACGATAGTTGATCTTGCGTGTTATTAAGTGATGTTTTATTACCTTCCATGTAAACTTGTTTTCTTTAGTAATTTTAAAATTATGTAATTTCTACAAAATTTATATTTCATCTGTTTCATATTATTTATCGTTTTGGAAGTTAAAATTTGTTTTATATTACTTGTCTTTTTATGTTTTTAATGCACATATTTGATAAAATTTTCAGTTTTATCTTTATTATTTTAATGTATTGACCAATGAAAAAAAAATCAAATAAACATTAAGTAAGGGTAAAAAAAAAATTAATTATTTTCTTAATAAATGTGAAAATACTTTAAACGACAAATAATATGAAATAAATAGAGTATTTAAAAGTACATATTTAAGGTATATTAGAATAGGATATTATATATCCCCTTTAACAATTGGATAAATTCCCAAAAACATTATTATTAGTTGTAAAAGATAGATACAACACGTAGCTATATGTCATTAACAAACAAAAAACACGTAGCTAATTATTAGAAAATGTACATATATTAAGGCTTGCAAATATCTCTGGCCGGTTGAAATCGTAGCTCAAAGAAATCACGTGTATTTTGTCTTTGATGTAAGATATTAAAACTGTTCTTCTCTTTCCTTTTCCCATTTCTCACTTAACCACTCGATTTAACACCACACATTATAAGTGTGCCTCAAAAAAATCTCATTATTCTCAAGTCTCAACACATTTCTGTATCTTTTTCATTTCCTTCTTATATCTTTCATTCTTATTTAAGTTTTTAATCTGCTCAATAACTCAAACAAAATCTGAGTTCTTTTTCTAGAAAATATCTTCTTCTTGTTCTCCAATGGACTCTGTTTCTCTGTCTGAGGTTACTGTTATTAGAAGAACACATTTGGGATTTATGCACAGTTTCAGACAACCATTTTCTGGTGTTACAATATCTCCAAAGTTCTGTTCCTCCAAAGGTAATAAAATATAGCATTTTCCTCATCATTTTTTCTTTAAATTTTTAAAAATGATTTTTAAAATCCTTTGCATTTGGATGAGTAGCTGAAGGATCAAGGGCAATATCGTCAAGTGTTGTCAACACAAAGAGCCAATTTGTTTATGGAGAAAGCATAACTACAACTTCAGATTCAGGTTATAAGATGAATGGAGTAAACCTAAAAAGCAGAACATTGATCAGTGCTGTTAAAGAAAGATTATTACTTGATGCTCATGATGATGAGTATGGGGGAGTAATAGTTGATCATGGAAAATTACCATCAAACCTTAATACTTTCACTTCTATGCTTCGAGCTTCTCTATCGGATTGGAAAAGAAAGGTAAACTATAAAACCCTTAATCTAAAAAAGTCATTATCTTTATTCTAATTTTCAATTTGGGGTAAATTGTTTTGCAGGGAAAGAAAGGAGTTTGGTTGAAGTTACCTGTGGAACAATCAGAATTAGTCCCAATTGCTATAAAGGTAAACAATAAGAAAATGATTCTTGATCTTGTGTGTAATTAAGCAGAGAGAGATTAATTGTTTATGTAAGTTAATAATATTTTCAGAATTTTGCAGGAAGGATTTGAGTATCATCATGCAGAGAAAGGATATGTAATGTTAACTTATTGGATACCAGAGAAGGAACCTTGTATGCTTCCTGCAAATGCTTCACATCAAGTTGGTGTTGGAGGTTTTGTATTAAATCAACATAAAGAGGTATTAATAAAACCAAAATCAAACCATATTGTTTAAAGACAAAAAGAGTTATCCTAATTTTTTTTTTTGGATGTAATTAGGTGCTTGTGGTACAAGAAAAGTATTGTGCCCCATCAATTACAGGTCTATGGAAATTACCAACTGGATTTATTAATGAATCAGAAGAGATCTTCTCTGGAGCTGTAAGAGAAGTCAAAGAAGAAACAGGGGTAATTAAAATAAAATAAACATTAGTATAATAAATCTTGATTTCTATCATAACCATATTTGGCTTTTGTGTTGTGTTTTTCAGGTAGATACAGAGTTCTCAGAAGTTATAGCTTTTAGACATGCTCACAACGTTGCGTTTGAGAAATCTGATTTGTTCTTCATCTGTATGTTGAAACCACTCTCTAATAAGATCATCGTCGATGAGCTTGAGATCAAAGCCGCAAAGGTAAATGTAATGAAAAGTTTCTGTGTTTTTGCGAGTAGTAGAAGAAACAGTCCTGATTAGAATAATTGTTGTGTTTTACTTTTTCAGTGGATGCCATTGATGGAATTTGTGGAGCAACCCATGATAAGAGAAGATAAAATGTTTAAGAGAGTAATTGAAATATGTGAGATGAGATTAAGCCAACGTTACTGTGGTTTATCTCCTCATCGACTTGTTTCTACTTTTGATGGCAAACCTTTTTCTCTTTATTACAACGTTGTTGATGACAATGATGATCCTTCACACTCTAATTGTATTGCTAATTTTTTATAAATAACCGAACCAACTCATTATCAAGTACTGGTTCGGTTCTGTATATACTTATTATTCCCATGTTAATGTATAATGTTGTTATTTGATTCTCTCTTCAGTATAGTATATAGTAATAGTTCCTATGCAAAATGTCCAATGCTGCAAATCTCGAGTCTTTAAGCATCAAAATCTCACCTAAGTTGAAAAAAATAATATGTGAAAATCATTTGACATCTGCAAATTCTCTGTGACTACGGCAGCCATTAATTCCTGAACCTTCATTTTCAAATCATGCTTCCTTTTTTTCTCTTAAGGGTCTGTGAAAAAAGGTTGGAATTTAACTTAGAAACAAAGGGAACAATAGTAAGAAATTAAGAGTTTGGAGGTAATACGAAAGAATCAAAGAAAAAGAAGGACGCAAATTTCCCATGAAATAAAGTTGAAGGACTTTTCTTGACGCGCTGAAATTTTGCAAAATTGGAAAATCAGCCGATTTGGTGGACTATATAGACCACGGAAATTGACAGAAATTAAGCGAATTATTAACACGCGCTATCTTTGCGAGTGGGGAAATGTTTTAACGCGCTGGTCAATTACCAACTCGGTTCAGCTGACTTTTAAGTATGTTTGGGCCTTCGGTATATCTCCTTAAATTTTTTGCATTAGTCCATATTGTTTCTTATTCATCAGCCCATTTATAATTTAGTCTTACTGGTTCACTGTTACTTACTGGGCCATTAGAGTTCGACTCGATCATTTTCACTGGGCCGGCGTATGACCAATTTGTGGTATTTTTATTCATGACATAACGGCAATTAACTAATTCAACTAAACCCAGTTAAACAAATAAAGATGTTAGGGTAGTTTCAAAGTCAACACGATCTCTATGATCTTCGAATCCTAGTGTTGATATTAACATCATATGATAATAAAGAAATAACATATCCTCAATGCTTAGTAAAATACAAAAAGCAACAAAGAGAGGTCAGTTCAAACTGTATGATGCGACGATGTTGCTAACAGTTTGTGCAAAGGTTCTTGAGGTTATCTTTTTGCCAGGGACATGGAAAGGATTTGAGACTGCATCTAATAGAAAGATTCCGTTTGAGTGAATCGAGAGAGAGAAGAAGAAGAAGAAGAAAATGTTTCTGTTATTATTCATCTTAATCGTTCAATCAATGATACATATTTCTTATATATGCTCAAGACTAAAACCCAGGGTTTATTACTTTGATGCTCAAAATATTATTTTTGTCCCAAGTTTCAGGAAATGGTGTTTAGGATGATCTCAACAACTTATGTTTGGGGTTGATCTCACTCTGGCATTGGAGGTATGTGTCTTCTTCTTCTTTTTAGTTTTTACTAATATCTCTACGTTAGCTCAAATTTAGTCTTGAAGTGTCTTTAAGTGGGAATAATTGAATCACTTTTCTTGCTTTGAAAATATCTCAGGATGCTTCCACTCATGGCGCTTCTTCTCAGGATGCTTCCACTCAGGGTGCTTCCAGTAATGATGCATCAACATCTGGGTGCTGGCCCTTAAATTGCAACCTTGGCAAAGAGGTTTTCAAGAATTTGATTGAAGTCAGAAATCTCTCTCTTACAGAGTTTGATGTGGTGACTCACCAAGCTCCACCTCCTGTGGTAGAAGTGAGACAGAATGATGAAACAGAAAATTTGATTTCATCTTCTGAGGAGGTAAGCTGTCATCGAATCTTGATATCTTTCCCTAATGATTTTGTATGCACTTTATCAACCGATTTTGCTTTGATGATAACTTTTGTATATATCTCAATTAACTGAAGCTATAAACCAACTCTTGGAAGATGAGATGATGAATGAGTTTTGACTCCTGGAGATGATTGCTTGTCACGTTGGATTGGATTTTTGTCTGACAGCATTTTTTATGTGTTATCTTATGATTTGGTCTCTCTTAACATAATTGATAATTTCATTGAGATTTTTGGTGACATAAGGGAGAGCAAAATAAACGTTAGTCTTTATTTACTTTATATATGAATCCTACTAATTACTGATGTACTAATCAACCGGTTTCCAATAGTCCAATAATTCTATGGTACTTATGATTTTTTCCTTGGCAAGCAGGAGGGATTGTTGTAATATCACATTTTCTTAGAAGAGTGTGGACTTTAGATGGATTACTTGCTAAAACAGGGAGATAAGACTTGGATCGGCAGATGCATTCGAGATTAGCGGCTTGGAAGACTACACAACATTTGTCACCAGGAGGCGGCGGGTTGTTTCATACTAAATTGTAACATGTATGCTTTTTTCCTTATATATGTCATGTTTACTAATAATGTATGTGGGATAAAAATTATTTCCCTCTGATTGATTCGAAGGTTAATACCATGAAATTTTTTTATTGTCAGATATGATGAAGAGAATCAAGGTGATATGAAACATTTTAACTATTTTTAATGGTATTTGTGTTACTTTGTTTAACTTTTTTTCTTTCAATTAATTACGGTCTTGAAAGTTTATTTGCTGGAATGAAGAAAAAGAAGAAGTTAGTGAATGTTTTAAAGTTTTGGAGCATAAAGTTGTTTAGAGGAATACATGGTTTAGCCAACAATTATTGTAAATCATTTTAGTTGGAGTCATATGATATTTTATTTTTCATTATTTATTTTTCGCAATGTTATTGTCTTTTTTTTAATAACAACTTTGGATTTTCACTAAAATCAGTTGTTTTTATACAAAGATCAAAAAGAAACTAAAATTGCAGTGACAATAAGATAACATGGCATCTTTGCTGGCCATACTTACTAAACATTTAGATATACTATTGTTTGTATAGTATATATAAATTTATTTTGATCACACATTAATTTGTATAAAAGAACAAAATTAAGAAACAAACAATAACTAACAAAAAAAAAGTATCATATTTAAAGTCTAAAGTTATAAATCAGATAGGTGTTGTTATCATGTTTTACTCGAATACATTTTTTTTTATTTTTTTCAATCAAAAAATAACTGAATTTAGTGATTTAAAACCAAAAACGTTTTCATTTAAAATTTCCTACTAGCAAAATTGTATCCCATTAATTATTTACCTAAACCACTTACTAAGTCTTCTATAACTATTATCAAGATTTTAGAAAAATAAAATACCAAAAATAAATTCAAAAGTTTTAAAATAACATTTAATGCTAAATTTTTTGTTATTTTGTATATACAATATCGTTATTTTTTAAACTGTTTCTTTTGTTAAATTCTTTGAATTTCTATATAAAACAATAAGTGCACTACACACTTACGCTAACATCAAATAAGACTCAACAAATCAACTTATAATATAACATTTTGTATCAAATTAAGGATACAGATTTTTCAAATCAATTTATAAGAGAGTTTCATCTTCAACCTCACATTGTTTCAAGCTCATATTATTTTGTTTACAAGCATTCTACCTGACGTTTCTATTTTTTGTTGTTGTAAATAGGTAACTGGAGAAGAAATCAAAGCCAAGTATGGCAAAGCTATAATCAAAATCAATGATCTGGTATAATTACTTACGGTTTGATTATATTCATTTCCTAAAATTTACATGTATGAACCTGGGAATATACTGTAGGCATTGGTAGATACTTAGAAAGATGATAGTCTTTGTTGGTGTTACTGAATTCAAATAAAGAGCCGTTGCTCTGCAAAAATTTGAACAAGTCAGATCAGGAGTAGTGGTCAATAAGAAGACCGAGTCTTATGGCTCTGTTTTAGTTAATTTGTTAAAGCTATTCTTGTTGTTTAAGTTTAGGAAGTAGTTAATGATGTAAGGCTATATAAGCCAGCTTTGATCAATCGAATAAAGCGTGGAAGTTTTTCAGAAACACACACTTAAGAGATCTGCTATACAAATTGGTATCAGAGCTCGATTGTTTTCTTGAAAATTTCAAAGAGAAACCACAATTTCTAAAAAAGTGAAAGAAAATGGGAGATGAAAAGATGAAGTTACCTCAGTTCGATGGGCACTGGGATCATTGGAGTGAGGTCATGGAAAATTTCTTTAGAGCAAGAGGGTTGTGGAGCATGATAGAGATCGGGTTCGAGGAATTGCCGACTACAACGGTGCTCACAGCAGAACAAAGACAACAACTTGACAATGCCAAGATGAATGATCACAAAGTCAAAAACTATCTCTATCAATCAATCGATAGAGAGACGTTTGAACAGATTCTGGACCGGAAGACATCAAAAATTATATGGGAATCAATGAAGAGGAAATTTGGTGGAAATGAGCGAGTCAAGAGGTCTTTTTAGCAGAAGCTCAGAAGAGATTTTGAGCTACTAGAGATGAATGAATCCGAGAAGGTGGAGGAGTATTTCAAACGTGTGCTGGCCATCACCAATCATATGAGAAGCAATGGAGAAGTCATGAGTGACTCAAAGGTGGGGCAGAAGATCTTGAGAACTCTCAGTGAGAAGTTCACCTATGTTGTGGTATCCATAGAAGAATCCAAGGACATCGAGAACATTCCTCTTGATGAATGCAAAGTTCTCTTGCAGTGCATGAACAAAAACTCAGAAAACAAGACAGAGGAGACGACCAAGCTCTTAAGGTAACCTACGAGAGAGGAATGAGATCTAGAGGAAGGGGTTCAAATGGAAGAGGTAGAGGACGTGGTTGAGGCAGATCTTTTCCAGATAAGAGTACGGTGGAATGTTTTAAATGTCACAAGCTTGGTCATTACAAAAACGAATATCCACTATGGGAAGAAGAAGCAAATTATGCAGACTATGATGTAAAGGAAGAAATGTTATTAATGGCGTACATCAAAGAAGAAGAGAATGAAGAGAGCTCTGAGATGAGCATAGAAGAAACCACAGAATAAATGATGATGACTTATTCTAGAAAACAAGAGAACCTGAGGAGGAGAGTCTGGTTTCTTGACTCGGGCTGTTCGAATCATATGAGCAGAGACAAAGAGCTATTCTCTAGCATGGATGATGAATTTAAACACTCAGT
Organism: Cardamine occulta; assembly: GCA_028015245.1. Lineage (NCBI taxonomy): Eukaryota > Viridiplantae > Streptophyta > Magnoliopsida > Brassicales > Brassicaceae > Cardamine > Cardamine occulta. The sequence goes on from CM051384.1 coordinate 877,419, forward strand.
CAAGCTGGGAAATGACAAGAGAATGGAGGTCATAGGAAAGGGAAATGTGAAGCTGGAGCTAAAGGACACAATATACACAATAAGCGATGTATACTATGTTCCAGAACTCAAGAATAAGTTACTGAGTCTCGGCCAACTCCAGGAGAAAGAAGTAACAATCATCATAAAAAAGGGAGTGCAAAATGTATCACGATGAAAGGGGCCTAATAGCAGAAAGCAAGATGAGTATTAACAGAATGTTCATGTTGATAGATCAAGCAAATGAAGAAGCCAAACCGAACAACAAAGATGTCTACAAACTGTCTCAGAAGATATGGCAAGATTATGGCATAAGAGATATGGACATCTCAGTCATAGTGGTATGAAGACATTGCAGAGCAAGGAAATGGTACATGGTCTACCAAACTTTGATGCTCAAACATACACTTGCTCAAATTGTTTGGTGGGGAAGCAATCAAGAAATCCGATTCCAAAGAAAAGCTCATGGAAAGCTCAAGGAATACTTGAGCTAATACATTCAATATTTGTGGTCCCATTTCTCCCTTAACCACCAGTGGAAAAAGATATGAGGCGTGGGTACATCTCCTGAAAGAAAAGTCAGAAGCTTTCAATCAGTTCAAATTATTCAAGAAAAAGGTGGAAACTAAGACAGGAAAGACCATTAAATGTCTAAGAACCGATCGAGGTGGAGAGTACATGTCTCTAGAGTTCTCTAACTACTGCAAGGAACAGGGAATTCGTAGGCAACTAACCACTGCCTATACACTACAGCAAAATGGTATTGCAGAAAGGAAGAATCGAACAGTTATGAACATGGTGAGGTTCATGCTCTCAACAAAGAAAGTGTCAAGGATTTTTTGGGCAGAAGCTGTCACCTGGACTTTCTATGTTCTGAATAGGTGTCCCACACTTGCAGTCAAGAACATGACACCACAAGAAGCGTGGAGCGGAGTCAAACCGAATGTGGAACACTTCAGGGTCTGGGGAAGCATTGGACACGTGCATATACCAGATGAGAAATGAGGTAAACTCGATGATAAAAGTATTGCTTGCATACTGGTGGGGTTCTCAGAAGAATCAAAAGGATACATGTTATATAATCCAAAAACAAAGAAGGTAATAGTAAGTAGAGATGTGGTGTTTGAGGAGACAAAAGGATGAGTCTGGGAAGAAGAGCAACATCACACAATACCTGATCTAACCTGGAATGATGATGATATAACCTGGGAAGAGAGTGAAGATGAAATTGATGATGAAGCAGAGGAACCTGCAGAAGAAAAACATGCAGAAAATGTAGAAGAAAAAGCTGCTAATGAGGAAAATGCAGAAGTCACAGAGGGACGAGTAAGAAGGCCTCCACGACACCTAAATGACTATGTTGTTGGGAACATAATTGATGATGAAGAAGATGTTGTCTACATGGTGGAAATAAATGCATCAGATCCAACAACATATGAAGAAGCAAAGAAGAGTTTGAAATAGAGGATAACAATGGATGAGGAGATTGGTTCAAGTTTAAAAAACCAGACATGGAAATTCACTAGACTTCCGCAAGGAGCTAAGTGCATTGGAGTAAAATGGATCTTCAAGACAAAGCTCAATGAACATGGAGAAGTAAGCAAGCACAAGGCTCGTCTAGTGGCAAAAGGGTATTCTCAAGAACATGGGATCCATTATACTGAGGTTTATGCACCTGTGGCTCGAATGGATACCATCAGAACAATCCTCTCAACTGCAGCACAAAAGGGTTGTGACATATATCAACTAGATGTCAAGTCAGCTTTCCTTCATGGGGTTCTTGAAGAAAAGGTTTATGTTCAGCAACCAAAGGGATACGAAATCAAAGGAGAGGAAGACAGAGTTCAGTAGGATTAAAGAATACTTTATCAAAGAGGGTTTTATGAAGTTGCAGAATGAAGAAACTCTCTTCCTCAAGTCAAACAAATCGGGTAACATTATGTTTGTAAGTGTATATGTAGACAATCTTATATACACAATTGCATTTACAAGCTACCAAGAGAGTTCTAAGATACTTGAGAGGAACTATGGACTATGGAATATGGTACAAGAAAGGAGGAAAAGGAGAAGTGTTGTTCTACACCAACAGTGACTTCGCCGGAGATATGGATAGCAGAAAGAGTACTTCTAGTTACGTCTTTCTAATGGATGATGCTGCTGTTGCTTGGTCTTCAAAGAAACAACCAATTGTGACATTTTCTACTACAGAAGCAGAGTATGTAGCTGCTTCAGTGTGTGCTTGTCAGGCTATATGGTTCAAAAGAATCTTGAAGGAATTGGGTTACAACGTGAAAGGGAGTACAGTGATTTTTTGTGATAATACTTCGACGATCAAACTCTCAAAGAATCATGTTTTTCATAGAAGATGCAAACACATTGGACTACGTTTTCACTTTCTAAGAGATTTGGTTAATGAAGGTATGATTCATCTTGAGCATTGTGGATCACAAGAACAAGTAGCAGACATGTTTACGAAGCCACTGAATTGAGAAGCATTTGAGAAGCTGAGAAGCAAACTAGGAATGTGTTATGTCACTGATAAGCTAAATTTGGTGAACCAAGTTTAGTTTAGGGAGGGTTTGTTGGTGTTACTGCTCTGCAGAAGTTTAAACAAGTCAGATCAGGAGTAGTGGTCAATAAGAAAACCGAGTCTTATGGCTCTGTTTTAGTTAATTTGTTAAAGCTATTCTTGCTACTTAAGTTTAGGAAGTAGTTAATGATGTAAGGCTATACAAGCCAGCTTTGATCAATCGAATAAAGCGTAAAAGTTTTTCAAGAAACACAAACTTAAGAGATCTGCTTTTACAGTCTTTTTCATGTGGGATTCCTGGCAATATCATGTATTTATTCTAATATTGCAAGTGATATCTTACTGCTTTGTGTTATAAGATATCATATGTTTCCTACATGTGAGGCATATTTGTTTACTGAATTCTCTTTCTGGGTATTAGGTATATACTCCCTGATCAAGTGGAATCACCATATTATCCGAACATATAAATAATTTAAGCATAATTAATCAAATTATTTAATGGATTGATTGATTTAAACGGATAACTTCTATCATCCTTATCCATCCTTATCCAATGAGTTCAGATCGGATACATAAAGAATCAGAATATTCAATCCGTAATACAGACTAGACGACTAAACCAAATATTATACACATCTCGATGCAATTAAATTGTATAATTAAAAATTATAATTGAATTCTCAAAAGCACAGACATATTTACGCTTATTAATTTTTAATCGTATGATTTGAAAAAGAGACAATCGATCCCAAGAAAACTCTCTCTTCTCTCTCTTCATAAAAACTAGATCTTGGGGTTTTTGTCTAGCTTTTCTTCTTCTTGTTTTGATCTTAATGACGCCGTAGGCTTACATGGGGAACTCGGGGGTGAGCCGGCCTCTTCTCCGGAAGCGAAGGGTGTGGAGGATCTACATGTGTTGCTCCTGCGACGATTTCACGACAGAATTGGGAAGCTCCCAACGGTTAGCTTCTGGTCCAGGACGCTGGAGGTGACGTGGTGGAGCTTCTCGCCGCTCAACTGCTAGTGGAGGCTGCTGCGGGCGACGACAGAAGACACAAGGTGGATCGGTGGGGTTTTTGCTGCATGTAGGGGCGATTAACGGCGGATCTATTCCAGATCTGGGAAGGCGAGCCTCGGAGTTCAGGTTTGGAGGGTTGGTCTGAGCCAACGTCCCTCTAGGCTCTCGTGGTCTTGTTTTCGTCTCACCGGATTGAAGCGGCTTGGTCTCTGAGTAGCAGCGAATGTTGGTCGACTCCGGAAGGTGAGGGTTAGAGCCGATGACCTCTCTTTTTGCTAGGAAGGGGATTAGAGGAGGTTGGGTTTTCGGATCTTGAGGTTCGATCTATTCCGGGAGAACTGTAGCGGGACAGGCTTGGCGGTGAGAAAGGTTTCGCGGCGGAATCGATTACTCCGGTCAAAGAGCTCGATCTCCCATCGTAGCCGCAAGCCGTGGTTTGGGAGTTCATCTCTTATGTGAAGAGTTTCGTCCCATCTTTCCTTTTCTATTCGATTTTCTTTTCTAAGGTTGGACGGGTCAGTTTAAATCTTTATGGGCCAGTTTGACTAGGCTTTTGGATAAGTCGGTCTTGATTTGGATCGGGTTTAAGACAAAGTGCTAAACCCGATACTAATAGTTAGTCTTCCCCTGTTCGACCCCCCCTCTCCCCCCTTCCGTTCGTTCGAACGAGTACTTGGTTGAGTTTTGACAAATTCAGAAAATAGATGACTTGATGTCAATCAAGAATTGACATGTAACAACCCATTAAGCTCGGCCGACTTAGCAAAAAAAGGAAGATTCGGCAAAAAAAGAAGTTCTATTCAGAAAAAGAAATTAACTCCTAGAAGAAAAGGGAAAACTCTAACCTCCACAAATCTCTACAGAAGACTCATAAGTTCTATTCAGAAAAGGAAGATTCGGAAAAAAAGACTCTTTTATAATATGAACTACGAATGGCTTGATTCATTCTCAATGGTACGTATGCAGTCTTTCTCCAGATGCAACTATAACATCCAAAACCCTTCTCTTTTTCAGTTAGCTCGACAATTTGACGACTAGCTATTTCTTGTAATCATCAAGCTAAAACTTCATTAATAACAAGAGTCTCCGCATCTCTTTCTATAAATACTTTGTTTGAAAACCGGGTTCAACATAAATGATGCTAAACACTAACAATCATCTCAAACTTCAAAGCTAGAGTTTCGAAATGATAAATTGCTTTAACTATTTTAGAGTTCTGTTTTCTTTTTATCTTTTTTTAATGACTAGACGTTTGGCTAATTCCCTAAGAGTACGAACTATTTAGCTATTTTTATTATGAGTTTCAGGATTCTTTTGATTATTATTTTATAATATTTCAATGTTAATTTCATCTATAAATTGTCTCTTTTTTTTTTTGGTTCAGCCGCTTAGACCTCTCATGACCCTGCTGCCTCACTCTTTATATAGTTTATTTCTCTCCAATATCCCAAGTTTGGTGAAACTTCCTGCCTATATTACAAAATTTCACTCTTCCCACTGGTATCAACTTTCCATTTCTCTGGGACCTTCATCTCAGTGGATGTGCACGGTTGAGGACTTTTCCTGATATCTCAACCAACATAATACATATCTATCTAGCTCGAACAGGGATTGAAGAGGTTCCTTGGTGGATCGAGAACTTCTCTAACCTTGGTCGGCTAATCATGAATGGATGCAACAAATTACAATGTGTATCCCTACACATTTCTAAACTGAAGCATCTTCATATTGTTGACTTTTCAAAGTGTGGGGCATTGACTGAAGCTAGCTGGAATGATAGCTCAAGTATTGTAGCAATGGCTTCCTCTTCTTTTCCGAACAATTTTATCGACTGCTTCAACTTCAACGTAGATGAAGAACCTATCCTTCATCCACCTGATTCCAAGTTCATGAGGTTGTCAGGTGAAGTAGTGCCATCATATTTCACTCACCGAACTACTGGTATGTCTCTGACCAATATCCCTCTACTTCAGACATCTCTCTCTCAACCGTTCTTCAGATTTAAGGCTTGCGTTGTGGTTGACTCCATATCTTCTCTCTATAGTCATTTTGAATTTCACATCCAAGTATCTTGTCAGTTCAAAGGTAGACTTGGTAACCACTTTGATTCCCTTTATCGACCAAACGAGTTTTATAAACGTAAGGGTATCGACCTCACTATATTGGAATGTTGTTTCCCTCTAAACGAAGAGAATGGTTCTCTACTTTAGCTGAACTACGATCACATGGATATACAGTTTCATTTAAGTAATTCTAGTTACTCTACGTCCACATTAAAAGAATGGGGTATACGACTTTCCAATGACTTTTCATCACCGGAGATCCCACTTGGTAATGGAAATACTCTTCCAGACGTTTGTGAAGCCGATGAAGACAAGATGGCTAATTACACTGAACATAGTGAAGAATCTGGAGACAGCAATGAAGGGACCGAGAGAAGCAAGAAGCGAATCAGGGTAAGCATTAAGCATGTAGTGAACATAATACTCTATATATCACAATTTGCTTTCAAGGTCAATCAGAAACTATTTTGAATAATAGACCACTGAATTTTTTTTTCGTTTTTTTTTTGTAGATTACTTAGGGAGAACACAAGATGTAACTTGAATGTTTGATTGTGAATGTTGAAATGAATGTTTTCTGGTCCTAATGAAATAACAAAATAAAAGGAGGGCATGCGGAGATTCTTCAGTGTCTCCCCAGCTGGAGAGACTTTTTCAGGTAACCAAAACAACTCATAAACCATTTTATCGTGGTTCCACATCAATTGTAACACAGAGCACTTATAGGAGAATCTAATTTAAAACATATTCAATACACCGACCAATGAGATTGTTTAATTGGTGATTTCTATTATCATTTACTTTGTGCTTATAAATGTTATGGGATTTTCATGCAAGTGGTCAAGTTAGATAATGCATCTTGCAAGGGATTTGAGGCATTAATTCTTGTGAAGAATATCTTACATAGAAAGAAGAAGGGATCTTGAGTAGTATATAAGAGAACATGGTCCAATGCATTCATTGTCAATTAGTTTTGAATTGAAAACCCATGAAACTTATTATAGTACCAGAGCCCGAACAAACACTAGCCTACTAATCAGGCCCAGAAAGAGGCATGACCAGCCCACTAATTGATAGCCTAAATGAAAACTCAATTCCATTGAGATAGCTTAGCTTGAAGAGCCTTATCTCGAAAAGGCGTGATGGATTATGTCGCTAGCCTACTAATCATACACAAAAATTTGTCCAATCACCCCACTAATTGATAGCTCAAATGAAGGCTCATCAATTCTATCGAGATAGCTAGACAAAAAGCATTACCTTGAGAAGGCGTGATGGATTCTGTTGAGATTAATGGCTAGCTATAAGAGCTATTTACTCGAAGGTGCGTGTGAAAAATATCTCACATTAGAAGATGAGAAGGATCTTGAGTAGTATATAAAAGATATGAGTCAATTCACTCACTGTCAATTGGTTTTGAGTTGGAAGCCCATGAAACTTAATAATTATGTTCATATCATATGAAGTTTGCTAAGTTTACGACAGTATTCTTCAAAGCTTGTATATGTGAATAATCAGCTGAGAGAAGAAACGATTTCCTCTATTAACTTCTTAGACAAGTTTCTTTTTCTTCAGTAGATCGAGTTTTATATGGAATTTTATACTTATATACTTATGAACAGAATATTTATTCATGTATAATCAAATAAAAGAAAATCTAAAGGCAACATAAAACAAGAAAAATGCGAAAGAAACTTAGCGAACCAAAGAATCTTTAAATTTCCAAAGGTTTTTTTATTTAATTAATATATATTACTTTTCAAATTATTTAATTATGCCCTGTGAATGACGCAAAATATGGATTCTCTGGAGGAGAAAAAAAAAAGTAAAACGCAGCAACTCAACTTTACAACCTGCAAGAAAAAGAACTAAATGACCTTTAAGAATCAAGAAAAACCAAACAGCCTTAACCAAGAAAAGCACCATTAACTTAAACCTCTCGTGACTCTGTATATAAACCTTAAGCTCTTAAGTCATTTGACTCATTTCACATCCAAGAAAAAATGGTGGAACAGCAGATGAAACCGGTGGCCTCTTTTCTCCTAGTCTTGAATTTCTGCATGTATGCCATAGTTCTCGGAATTGGAGCATGGTCCATGAACAAAGCCATCAACCATGGCTTCCTTATTGGTAAATGATTTCTTTTGATTTCTTTTTCTCGTTTTTGTTTTTCTTTCTTGGTACCAAGTGTTCTTGATCGATTTAGTGTCGGCTTATATGAATTCTGTTTGATTCGTTCTCCAATTCAGTGTCTGATTGAAAACAAAACAATACTTATGCATGCGAGTAATTTTTAAACCCGTTCTAAATTTGCATGATACATATAAAAAGCTCCTACTCAATAGCATATGTATTACATTTATTAGTAACCTTAACCCTTTCTATAATTTTAATAAATGTAATAAGAATATAAAATTCTCTAATAATTTTTAATCACTATCTAAAATTGCATGATAATACATATATAAAAATTTATGCATGCTTCATATATAAAGCACTCAATATCTTATGTTTCACGTTCTAAACTCATAAATGTCTCACTAGAATTAGGAAATGTTATATTCTAATTTAATTTCTTATAATTATAGCAAGCGGCAAGGTTATTTAGTTACTAGCTAGTATATGTTTGTGACTTTGTGTATTAAAAACGAATAAAAAAAAAGGTTAACAAGCCTTTTGTTTTGCCAACGACCCAATTATGATTTTTAATCATCCATATCATATAGCCGATTAACTGATGATAAACTAATTTTCACAAATAAATCTATTAAGATTTAAAAAGAAAAAAAATTACTTTTTGCACTAAGCATCTCAATGTTTTTTTTCTTGTGAAAATTAAAATTTAAGGTGCGGATTATAGTCTCCCGGCTCATTTCTCGCCGATATTTTTCCCAATGGGTAATGCGGCCACCGGATTCTTCGTTATGTTTGCTTTAATTGCTGGAGTTGCTGGAGCTGCCTCGGTTATCTCCGGCGTCAGTCATCTCCAATCATGGACTACGACCAGTCTGCCGGCAGCTGTGTCCGCCGCCACCATTGCTTGGTCACTAACACTTTTAGCCATGGGGTATAGACGTTGAAACAACACTTTTGACTAACTATTCAGTCATTTCATATCATCAAATTCGTAGATTTTTCACACCAAAATTAGTATACAATCTATATGTTATTAAAATCTTTATATCTTGAATGTTCTTGTGTAGATTTGGCTGCAAGGAAATTGAACTTGGGATGAGAAATGCTCGTCTGGTAAGTATATCTTTTTTTTTAAAAAAAATTATTGCAAAATGTCGTTAGGATATAATAATTGATATAAACCTATAATTAGTATTTAAAATTAACATAAAGCAAAAAAAAATATTCTAAATAGTTTAATTAATTTGTGTTTTTTTTTTCTCGGCAGAGGACAATGGAGGCATTTCTAATCATAAATACGGAGTTCGAAAATAAATCGAAGAAATCGTACGGGTTTTTTTTTTCTTTTTCTTTGTTTTTGTAATTTAAATTCTTATCCAATTTGTTTATTTAAAGATGTAATTGGGTGGTTTGTATTATTTGATTGGATTTCTGCTATAACATTTTTACCATTCATATTTTGTGTGTGTCTCACTACAATATAGTTTTACTATTATTATGATTTAACAATACACTACTATTTCAATATATGTCAGACGAGTATTTAAATTATATTTAGTTATGACATTGGTGGAAAAATCATAAATCATTGAAAAATTAATTAGTTTTTGCATAGTTTAATAAAGTAATATTCGCAAAACATATACAATTTGTTATCTAGCACATTACCATTTTTAGTTGGGGTGGACAAATGGAAATTCGGGACAAAAATTTATAAGAATATGATGGGATTTCGAGAATAACAAAAGATGTTACATTTATATCCCATATAAAATTTGTGATGGAAATGGGATGGGAAAGGATTGGAACAGGAATTCCAAAAAATTAAACATGACAAACAAATAAACTATCACAAATGTGTTATCAAAAACTTAAAATTCAAAAATAACCCCACATAAACTTCATAATCATAAATCATCAAAATCAAAATACAGAAAAATAAATTCCACCAATCTAAAATCCTAATAAACCAAGTAATTGCTGAAAAAAAATTAAATAAACCAAGTAAATAATCTTCATCTTCCCTTGTATTATTATTCGTTCATTTGTTCACCGAGTTTTGTGTATACAAAGACAACAAGAAAAGTAACTAGTTAGAAAAAAAAACATCTTTAAACATACAAAATATCAAAATATTTATATTAAAAAAATAAAAAATATGGTACTTTATGCGACTTTATCCATTTAAGGTTATGCTCTAAACTCAGTATAAAATTTTAGAAATTTCAGATTCAATATTTTTAGTTTTCTATTATTATATTTATGGAATATATATAAAAAATATTATATCTATTATATATATTTTTCCCCGAATGGTACTTCGAGGATTTCCATTCTCTTCTCGTTCCCAAATGGGAATTGGAACCTTATACCATATGAGAATATATTTTGAAATGGGAAGGAAATTTGGGAACGAGAATAGGTCAGAACGAGACGGGATAGGAATTATGCCTATCCCTAATTTTTAAGGTACATTTGTAAATATATCCCACTGTTTGAAATCATTTACCGAATTAATAAAAACATTAGGATTATTTACTAGGCATACCTTCAAAATTAAGAGAAATAAAAGTATTTCTCACAAAACAAATAATTAGTTAAAATTTGACCATGTCTACACATTTTCATGAAACAAACGGGCTGGCCCGCGTCCATTTGGGCCGTCCGCGTTGGATAAATATTTTTTCCAGACCGCAATGGGCTGGCCTACTAGGACTGCAAACTGTGAAGCTATGTCCATGTCTGCTCCTCTATGTCCAGCGGATTAGCGGACCGGCCCATGGATTTAATATTAATATTTTTTAATAATTTTAAAAGTATAAATATTTGTTAAAATAAAAATATAAAATATAAAATATAAAATAATTTTTAATATACTCATTTTAAAAAAATATATAATTTTATACAGTAAAATTATTTACATTATCACATATTTTACATAATGTAAAAATATTTATATTATGTATAATTTAAGTATTATAAAAAAAATTATTAGTCTGCATGTGGACCCACCAATCCGTGGACAGAACCTGCTAAACCAGCAGTCTGTTATGGGTTGGCTTGCGAAATCCGTTTCTTAATGTTATATCTATATCCGCTCCACGATGGACCGGGTTGGACATAGCCTGCGGACTTAAAGCCTATTTTGACATCTCTATGCAATACTGTGTACTTTTTTTTTTCTTGGCGAGTTATAGAGTTAGTTGTGTTCCTTAGAAGAAATTACACAATCGTATATTCAGAACTTTATATTATTGGAATCTGTTGATGCAGATGATTCTTCATTCAAAAATATGTTAAAACTTTTCTCGAAAATTCTGGTCCTTTGGATCCAAGTCATAAAATATCTTCAAATATCATCCATTCGTTAACCAATCAGTGATAGCCTAGTAGTAGGGATTGATTTTGAGAAGGTGTAAATCCATCGATCATGAGTTTGATTTTTGCATGGAACTAAGTTCATGTTGATTGGTCAAACCAAAAAAATGGCCCATGCCTTAGGTTTTTTTAGAATGTTCGAGGTCGGCCTAGTTGTCGGTACTATCCCCTGGGGATTAGTTGGACTTTGGCCTAGATCACCCCAGGTTAATAAAAACATTATAGATATATGTATATATATATATATATATATCATTCATTCGTAAAATATTATCTAAACTATAATACATCAGTATAAAATTTTTACATAAGACATCAATATATATAATGTTTAGTCTCAATGGTTTCACATAAAAAAAAAGGGAAACATAATTTTCATTAACAACAATAATATGTAAGTTTTAATGTTTTATTCACTAAGATTTAGCCTCTATACTTTTACTTTTTTATAAACCGCGAGAGTTTTGGACATTTGGCTCATAATCTCTTTCAGTATCCGGAGCCAATCTTTAGTCTATTTTTATTTAAAGAATGTCTCTTCGTCCCAAAGAGAAATTGAACCCGGGGTACAAGGGAACCAACCCGCTTGTACTACCACTAAATCATCACCCCCTGCACTACCACTAGCCTCTATACTTAAAACATAATTTTCTCTACTAACAAAAATATTACTTTTTAGTTCGAACTCATGTGAAAAGCTACAAGCGAAACATAAGCACCACCTGGAATCTCCATTAACGTATCATGTTTTCCACTCTCTGCGATCACACCGTTCTTCACATCCGCATTCTTAATCGTAGTGAACCACCACAACCGTGGTCCGGTTCACCATCACCCGGTCAAGTGCATCTTGCACCACCTCCTCAGACTCTGCATCCAACGCATTGTCGCTTCGTCAAGCAACAAAATCTTAGGATCCTTGAGAATAGCTCGAGCGATCGCGATCCTCTGTTTTTGGCCACCAGATAACTGTATACCAAGCTGCGGTTATGATCTCTTCCTCTGTGGCTCCTCCGGTTTTGCCATAAGCTATGTTCTGTTCGTTCTCCTGTACCTATCTCTCTCTGTCACATTTTTTTTATCTTATTGTCTCATTGAACAGAATCTGTTCTTGACTAACCAAACCCATTTGTTGCCTTTACCCCTTCGTGTCTTAGAATTTGAAAATCATGACGTCCAAGAGATCGACAATGGAGTCAGTACTGGAATTGGAATGAATCAAATCTGCTTTCTGAAATATTATCCACGAGACAACAGTCTCTTTAAGATAACCATGAAGAAATTTAGCAAAGTTTTGTTAATGAAGTACTTGTCCATCACCATTTACTAAACTTTCCCCAGTTATAAATTAATATCTACTCTCTTAATATCACGTTGTCTTATCCCAGCCGTGGTGGACAAGTTTGATTTTTTGTCCACAACTATATTGTATATATAAAAAAATTTAATAATTTTTATGCAATTTGAGAAGATAATATCATATATTTTTGATATTTGAAGAAAAATAGAGATAAACTTCAACAAAATTAAAAATTTACGAATAAATAAACAACATTAGAATCATATTTCACTAAAATATCTTATATAAAAAATAAATTTATATAATTATTAATTTATGTTATTAATGGGACCATATATTTACATAGAGATTTCAAAAAAATTATTATCTTATTATCTTATCAAAACATGTCAATTATTATACCGGCCCAACTTAGGATCAAGATAATTTATTAATTTAGAGAGGTTATTAAATTATCGAATATTAATTTATAAAGGTCATATTGTATTAAGTACGCACATCTTTTTCCATCCACACATTTTTATCAACAATGAATGCAATTTGTATTTGTGGAGCTCATTTTCTCTTTCCTATTTTTCTGCTCATTTTCTCTTTCCTATTTTTCTACTCATTTTTAGCTTTTTCTTTCTTGTTAATTCACTTTATTTTTCATGCTTTTCAACTCATTTTCAAAATGGATGCATTTTTGCTACATATTTTCTTCGCATGAAAGGCCCTCCAATAAATGGTAATTTTGAAAGCCTTTTTTTGGTTTTGTTGCTTTTGAACAAAAAACTCCCTAATTATTAATTATTAGTTAATTTTATAAAATATTAATGCACTCAATTTAAATAATTAAAACACACATAAATTACGAATTCAAAACTCCACGCGCGTATCTGCGAGGATATTGCTCTAATTTGTATAATAGTTGACACCTCAATGAACATGATAAAATGATTTTATTAAAATCTAACTATATTTTTACCATAAAAATAAAAGTTAATTTTGAAAAGTAGATTTATTTCCATTATAGCATTTTGCCGAAAAGGAGTGAAGTTTATATTGTTTACCAGCTGTCACATGATGAAATCATGCAATGTATTATAAAATCTTATATATGGACGTTTTTTTTTTGGTCAAAAAAATCTTATATATGGTTAAGAAAAGTAAAAAACAAAAGGAAACTAGAAAACAAACAAAGTAATAACAATATTAATATTCTTTATGTATAAATACTACAACTATGCATATACATGCACTTACGAGTGTCATTGTTTTTATCAACTCTTAGAATCGGTATTTTCATCCATTTTCTTGGTTGGTTCAATAGTTTTTGGGGAAATGATTTTGGGACAAAAAAATAGCATAACATCATCGTGGACCAGAGACGATGATCTTGCTTTTGAGAGAGCCCTTGCAATATATAACGACAAAACAGGTTATCATTGGGAAAAGATTGCTGCAGCTGTTCCAGGAAAAACTTTAGAACAAATTAAAGAGCATTACGAGGTTTTAGTTCGTGATGTTATGATGATTGAATCTGGGTATGTACCTCTTCCTGATTATGATGTTTCAGAAGAACCAAATCACTATACTAGTGATGAAGAAACAAGCAGTGAGGAATGTAGTAAGGATCAGAAATGTGAGTTTAAGCAAAAAAGGCGAAAGGGGGTTTCGTGGACAGCGGAAGAGCACAGGTTCTTACTATTCAACTGTTTTTAATTGATAAATTATATGGTTTATATGGTTATTTTGTTCTGATAGCAAAAATTATGTATGTTTTTGTGCTAGTTTTTTTTTTTAAATACTTGTGATTTTTTAGTGTGAATAATTTTCTGAAATGTTGAATCGTATGTATTTTCTTTTCAATGTACTTTTATTTTGATATTGTGAGCTGAAGTTGTTCCAACTATGTGTTGCTTCTCACCCTAATTTATTGCTTTCTCTAAAAACAGAGAATTTCTTCTTGGTTTGGAAAAATATGGGAAAGGTGATTGGCGTAGCATTTCTCGTCATTCTGTGCGGACAAGAACACCATCTCAAGTTGCAAGTCATGCTCAGAAGTATTTCGCACGTCTTAACACAAAGAACAAACACAAAAAGAGATCAAGCATTCATGACATCACTGATGCAAACTTCAGAAATATCTCAACAAATCAAAGACCAGTCGCATGGGAAAACGAAAACAACAATCTTGTTGTTACTTCCAACACTCAAACGTCTTCGCAACCATCATTAGATCTTCCTGTCTATGGCACATCCAACATATGGAATACACAAGCCACTCAAACCAGTTTACAACCATCACAAGACCATCCTACATATGGTGCGGTGCACGCACCATATGGAAAACACAAGCTGTTTCACAACCAACAGTCAATACTCCTAAATATGGTAAGCCAATCATAAGTCAATCAATGGTTGGACATATGTTCTCACCTTTTCGAACAGGCATGAATCAGTGGGCTCCACCTCACAGGACTTACGGAGTTCAACATCATTCAGAACCTTACTCTTCAGTTCCAAGTGTTTCGTTCAACATGAGTTCAGTTCCAAGTGCTTCACTCAACATGGATTCAGTTCTAAGTGTTTCGCTCAACATGGGTTCAGCTCCAAGTGCTTCGTTCAAAATGGGTTCAACTCCAAATGCTTCTCTCAACATGGGTTCAGCTCCAAGTGCTTCGTTCAACATGGGTTCAGCTCCAAGTGCTTCGTTCAACATGGGTTCAGCTCAAAGTGCTTCGCTCAACATGGGTTCAGTTCCAAGTGCCTCGTTCAGCATGAGTTCAGTTCCAAGTACTTCGTTCAACATGAGTTTAATTCCAGGTGCTTCGTTCAACATGGGTTCAATACCCAGTGCTTCCCTCAACATGGGTCCAATTCCAAGGGCTTCGTTTAATATGGGTTCAGCTCCAAGTGCTTCGTTCAACATGGGTTCAGCTCCAAGTGTTTCGCTCAACATGGCTTCACTTCCAAGTGCTTTGTTCAACATGGGTTCAACTCAAAGTGCTTCTTTCAACATGGGTTTAGCTCCAAGTGATTCGTTCAACATGGGTTCAGCTCCAAGTCCTTCATTCAACATGGGTTCAGGTCCAAGTTCTTCGTTCAACATGGTTTCCGGTCCAAGTCCTTCGCTCAACATGGGTTCAGGTCCAACTCCTTCACTTAACATGGGTTCAGGTCCATATGATTCGCTCTACATGGGTTTAGTTCCAAGTAAATCGTTCAACATGGGTTCAGGTCTAAGTGATTCCTTCAACATGTGTTTAGGTCTAAGAGGTTCGTTCAAGATGGGTTCAGGTCTAAGTGAGTCGTTCAAGATGGGTTCAGGTCCAAGTGATTCACTCAAGATGGGTTCAGTTCCAAGTGCTTTTCTCAATATGGGTTCAGTTTCAAGTGTTTCGCTCAACATGGGTTCAGTTCCAAGTGCTTTGCTCAACATGGGTTCAGTTCCAAATGTTTCGCTCAACATGGGTTCGATTCCAAGTGCTTCATTCAACATGGGTTCAGTTCCAAGTGCTTCGCTCAACATGGGTTCAGGTGCAAGTGCTTCATTCAACATGGGTTCAGGTCCAAGTCCTTCATTCAACATGGGTTCAAGTCGAAGTGCTTCACTCAACATGGGTTCAAATCCAAGTGCTTCACTCAACATGAGTTCAGGTCCAAATGCTTCGCTCAACATGAGTTCGGTTCCAAGTGATTCGTTCAACATGGGTTCAGGTCTAAGTGCTTCCTTCAACATGGGTTCAGGTCTAAGTGCTTCGTTCAGCATGGGTTCAGCTCCAAGTGATTTGCTCAACATGGGTTCGATTTCAAATGCTTCGATCAACATGGGTTCGATTCCAAGTGCCTCGCTCAACAAGGGTTCAGTTCCAAGTGTTTTGCTCAACATGGGTTCAGTTCCAAGTGCTTCTCTCAACATGGGTTCAGTTCCAAGTGCTTCACTCAACATGGGTTCAGTTCCAAGTGCTTCTCTCAACATGGGTTCAGTTTCAAGTGCTTCGCTCAACATGGGTTCAGTTCCAAATGCTTCACTCAACCTGGGTTATGTTCCAAGTGTTTCATTCAACATGGATTCAGTTCCGTACAACATAAATTATATACCTGATTCTGGTATATATAGATCTTAGTCTTGTGTTGTTTTTGCTTGTTTTAAGGTTTAAGATGTGTAAGAGATAATTAAGATTCATCTTCTTATTTGATGTGGAGTTTGTTGTTGTTTTTTTCTTGGTTCATATGGTTAGAGTTATATTTAATAATTAGTGTCTATTTATTTTCGTTAAAATAATTTGCCACAAAAGATGAAATGTCAATGTTTATGAGGTTCCATCTCAAAATCAATCGACAGTGAATTTTCATGTCCATTATAAATTTTGATGTGAAATTCCTAACAAATTTCCCTCAAGATAATAACTATTATAGCCCATTCATGTTAAATCAAATCCCAAAAGATACTCAACACAAGTTAACACAACTTTGTTATTATGTTAAATTACATTATATCCTTAAGTCATCACTGCAAAATGCTCCATCTATTCTTTATTTATCCTCAGTTAATCTCATTGGAAGATCGACGCATTTAATCTTCTGCATATGTCTTTGTGTTTATGTCTTTGGTTCTCTTATTTCTGTTTCTGTGTGGACTCTGTTACTTTTGTTTCTATTGAATGATGACAAAAACAAAAATCTCACTCGCCAGATCCAAAATAATTCAGTTTCCATAAAAAGTCCTCAAAAAAAATATTTTTAGGGTCCTTTTGCTAGAGATTTCATCAATTTGGAGATCACCAATGGATCTTCCACTCTGTTCTTTTTGGATTGTTGGCTTTCTATAGGAAGCTTAATTGATGTTGTAGGTGAAATAGGAACCTGTGAGCTTGGTTTAAGATGAGAAGCTATTGTTTTGGAGGTGGTCATATAAGGCACTTGGTAATTCTATAGGATCCAAAACCTGCAGCTGTGGTAGGTTCTTGATCAGGTCATGGCCTTGCCTTCGCCTCACCGTAATGTGGGAGCAGATGTTGTGTTGTGGCGACAGGAACCTGGTAATTACCAGGATATTTTCTGCATTTAAAACATGGAAAGAGACTCAAAGTCGAAATGCGGTATTTGAATGGAGTTGGGTTATCCAGTTCTCGCAAGGAGTCCCTTGGTTTCCTTGCCTGTCTTGGCTTGCAATTAAAGATCATCTTTCTACAAGGGCTATAACTCGTTCTTGGGATATGGGTCCAATCACTTCTTCTTTTATTTGCCCTTGTACTTTTATGATTTTTATAGACATAGTGAGCAAACCTTTTTGGTATTCCTAGGGACCCGGATTGGCAAGGCGCTATGGAACGTATATTATACACATCAATATGACAAGCTCACTATATCATACTTTGTTTGGCGTTTCAAAAAAAAAATCTACTTTGTTTGACAGGGAAAAAATGAGAGAAGGCATTCTCAAGTGTATCATCTGACCAGCTACCTCATTCAAGTCAATGAAAAATTGGTTTGTAATATAGTGGTTTCACTCTTTTATTAGAATAATCCAAGGCTCGAAAACCTATTCCAACGGTGGTTCCAAACTAAAAATTTCAGATAATTATTTTTTTTGATAAACAGTAAGAGTTTCAGATTTTTTACTCTTAGTTTCCTGCGATGTCCGGTACCATCCGTTAATAATATCACATTTAAGACGCTAATCATCTCTCTCAAGTTTACTCGAACTCATGACCTTCTTGTTAGTGAAAGCGACTAGATCAAGAGCCACTAGATAATTTTTGATAATTATTGTACTCTTTTGTTTGTTTTTTTTTCCATTTTGTACATTCAAACAAAAAACAAATTAAAATCATGATATGCAAAAACATATATAGGCTCATGAATATTTAAATTTTTTAAAAATTTTGTTTTATCATGCAATAACACACCATTTTTCAGTTTCCTAAATAAACTGATCTCGTTCATTACCCTGGGTCATCACCTAGTTACTATAGATCAGTTTTAAAATTTATGGGTTGTATCGAGTTACCATTTGAAAAATAAATATCCAAATAAGTATATGGTTTGTAATATTTTATAAGCAATAATGTGTGTCAATATAAATGGATGATATTTTTGTAATATCTTACAACTTAATGAGACATCTAAACTTGTTATTTCGATTTTAAAAAGTACGTCATCTGTTTCTGAAAGTTTGATTTTTTTGAGTATTTTATACATATTAATAAACAATAAATATTTAGTAATAAATACATTATTTTTTTACATTAAATATTTTCCTATATCTATAAACTAATAGTAATTCAACAATTCAAACACTCTCAATTGATATTTTTTGAAGTTTACAATTTACTAACATTAATTAATAAAACATATATTTAAAAATCTAGAAAATCAATCTTTAAACGATCAAGAAAAAAATCTAGAAATTAAGTATTTGGAAACAGAAGGAGTATTTTTATTCCGCTCTTACGAAAGCACGAAAGATCTTGTTCTTCAATAGGGGATTCTTTGTGTAATACGATTTCGGAAAAAGTTATGGTGCATATAAAAGTGTTTTAATAATAAGTGTATGGTTTACCAAAGTATTTGAACTGTCAAGTTAAACATGGATCGCTATTGGATTTTAAATTCTCCAAAGTAATGGATCTATTTCAAATACATTTTTTGGTGAGAAAATCCAATAGCTTTCTATGTAAAATATTGATGGCATATTTTAATATTGATAGGAATATAAAAATTTATGTTAGTTAAACTCGAAATTACGCATTAAATACAACTCAAAATTTTCATTCCCCTCTCATGTGCTTCACTACAAGAAAATATAAGCTTAACAACACAATCGTCGTTGTTAACAGCATGTCCTACTAGATGATTCATTGTAAATTCGTCATAATACTTAGCAAGTCAACAAATTCATCGTAAATTCGATAATACTTAGCAAGTCAACAAATTCGTCGTAAATTCGATGTTTCATTATTCATCGTAAAATCGACGTACATTTCGTGAGGAAGTATTTTGTTGTAACGTGATCGTTAATAGTTTGACGTTACTTCGATGCTACTTAACGATGAACATCATCGTCGCTAATCGCTATGCAGGTGGTCACTTGTGGTCGACATAACGTTGTTAACTCATCGTTAACATTAACGGCGAATTAACAACGTCTGTTTCAATAACAACGTCATCATATGTTTGACAATTAAGTGTTATTTGATGCCCAGTTAATTAAATGTTTAATCTCACTCGAAAGAATCAATGATTTCTGTAAATAAATGGTTTCAAGTGGTACTGTTTGATATCCTTTTATCGTTTTGCAAAACCAGTTTTAACTTTTGTTGTGTACCTAACTAATCAGTCCATTTTGCAATACACCAAATTCACTAAATTATATGCTTTCACATCACGTGCATGCAAGTATATACACAGATAAGTGTTGCATGATTTTTTTGTTGTTGTTGCATGATATGCGTTCCAACGTTACACGCCAAAGAATGTGTGACGATGACAATGCCAAAATCCTAATTTTACAAAGGGGTCAATTTTCAAATAAATTAAAATCCAACACAATTTAATTTATTGATTTGGAATTCCCTAGCAATGCCTTCTCGAATTTCAGCCTTCTTTGGTTTCCCCTATAGTGCGTAACCAAATTAATTATATTAATATGTTGAAAAGAAAAGAACAAAAAAGATTCTAGTGTGTGTTTGTGAGTACTCAATGTCGTAACTAATGGTATATGCATTAAAAACAAATTTAAATGGAAAATTCCACAAAAAAAACTTTCAACTTTCCATGGATTTCAAACTAAAATTTTAACTGTTTTCATTTATACATCAAACTTCCAATTTATATAAACTCCTAAAAAAACATCCAAATGACAATTTTGGTGCACAAGACGAGATTAAGCTAGGCGAGCGAAGGGAAATATAAATTTATAATGTAATGCTAACTCCTAGAGATGCACATAATTACATAATGTTAAGTTATACTGATCATTAATTAAGACATCTAAAACAGTTTAATAGAAGTTTTCCTATGTGAAACACTCGGCTTTTGTGTTAATGACACGGTGGAGTAGTTGGTTTACACAAGGATAAAACACACGAAAGTATATATGATTATGCAATGAACATTTAAGTTTATATTAACAAGGTTTAGACTTTAGATCACAAACATTGGTTCTGGTATAAAATTACATATAAGAGGTTTTCTATTAAAGAAACTCTAGCGGATCTCTCCTTCCTCAAGATCGTCGAGTCTCATTGCATCAAAAGTTTCTGACTCCATCTCTTCTAGCTCTGGCCAGTAATCATTTCTTAAAACCAGACCCAACTCTTTAAGCAACAACCGACCTCTTCTCAGACTAGTGCTACCACAGAGGTAAAATAAATCTTTCTCCAATCTCCAGGGATTTTTCTCATCAAAATCGTAATCTTTTTTCATCTGTAGACATGTTTACGGAAAACAAAATTATTATGGTTCTTTCAAAAACTGCACTGTACACATGGTTATTTAAAATTTTGTGAAATACCTTTTCTAGTTCAAGTCGTTGTCTCTCACGTTTTTGTTTCAACTCGGCTTGTGCCCTAATTTGTGCAGCAATCTTAGTAGCTCTCATTCCGGCTTCAATTCTAGCTTTCTCTGCATTTTAGTGAAACGTATGAGGCAAAAATCCGAAAAAGTGTAACTCTTTTTTACTTCCATTAGAACGTGTAACATCGCACTTTCACGTTGTGTTCTTTCCATCTCTTCCTTCTCTTTTTGTATTCTGATAAGATCAGCTTTGTTACTCTGTCAATAAACAAGACATCCGCTTTCAGTAAAACATAACCTGTTGGAAAATCATTGTTCTGGTAATTGGAGTCAAGAACGTTTTTGTTTTTTGGCTTTAAGAATGACATTTGCGTATTGGTCTCTGATCATTGCAACACGAAAAGCCTTCTTAGGATGTAACAATGGCAAATCAGGAATAGATGTTTCCAACTCTGTAGCAATCAGAGAGTGATGATCTTAAAAAACCAAACTACAAAAATCTGATTGAAAACATAAGAGATGAATAATAATTTACCATTATCCAATAAAGCAATACCTGACGGTTTATCAAGTTGAGAACTAAGACAACCATTGCGATTTGGATTTGACTCGCTCGCGCGTGAACCTGAAGTGTTCTTTCCTTGACAGTACTATTTTGACATGAGCATCGAAATATAAATTTCTATTCTTAGTGTACAAGACTAAGACAAAACTATATTTGTCAAAGATCAAGCAATAGTCTTCATATATACCGTTAATGTAGAAGCATCACTTCCATATGAGGTACATGACTTGAAGCATATGCAAATATTTCTACCACATGAACCACATTTACGGGCTGGAGTTCGAGCTGACCCTGTACGTCATACAAATGATAAGCTCCAAATTCCAATGCTCAGAAGCAAAAACTAATTTCTCCAAATAATGTACCTTTGCTTGGGATTTTCACAGCCGAGCTGACTCGAAGGCCCTGATCATGTTTCTTCATCCTCAACTGAGATTATCAAATACACGACAATCATATCAATAACAAAATTATCCATCATAACAGCAACCAAGTCTAGGGTTCTAATCAAATAACATACCGTCGTTGTAAACGCTTTCGGCGAATCTTTTTTGATCTGCCCTCTCACTGGCTTAGACAGAAGAGACATCTTTTCAGACTTCTCTTTTGCTACTTTTGGCTCTTCCACAAAGGATCTCCTAGATGACATTGATGCTTCAAGGCTGCTCTTAGAACTTTCAGTAACTTCAACTCTGGATAACTTCAAAACTTTTTTCTTCTTGAGTAATTCCCATCTAACCTCAAAAACCTCATTAAGCTCCTTTGCAAGTTTATGAACCCAATTTTCCGTAGGATTATACATCAACGCATTGTTAAACGTCAATCGAACATCAGCTGCAAACTCATCCACATAGCTATACTCGTTTTTCAAAAGCTTCGACTTGACTGTGCCTAAATCCATTGGGTTCGATATAACCGAGAAGTAATCAGGAATCATCAGTTTAACCGGATCAACAGGAACGTTGAAGACCCATCCAAGAGGATGATCCATCAAAAATTTTAACAATACTAAACACTGACTAGACAAGACACAGTCTAGTTTTTGTTTCTTTTTTGCATGAACCTCCTTAGACTCATGAGATGTACGTTTCTTGGATTGATCTTCTTCACAACCTGAACGCTCAATTTTCGTCACATTACCGCAATCGTTAATATCAGGAAACGTTTGGAACGTTTTAACAGATCCTTCAGGACCAAACTTAAGCTTCAGTTTGGTTGCTGGAACCATTACTGCTGACCCGTAAAAACCTGTAAACATAATTAAACCAACTGAAAATTAGGGTTTTTATTCGCCATTACACAAGACTCAAAATCAGGGTTTTATACCGATCTTTGACCCAACAAAAAAAAAACATCAGTACGATCAAATAGATACAACAATTAGATACCAAATTCTGACTAAATCCTCATAAATCTAGGTTAAAATCCTCTACAGTTAATGAAGAACAATAAGGGTTTGTCAAAATTGATACTTTTGCGATCATAAAAACATTGATAAACGAAGAAAATTACTTTAAGAAACGAAGAATGCGAAAGAAGTTGTGATTCTACAACGGAGAAATCGAAGAAGCTTACCTGAAGAAGAATTAAGCGAAAAGTATCAGCGATTGTGGAGTATGATGAGTGCACTCAGAGTAGGGGAATTGAAACGGCCATAGAAATTTGTTTTTTCTTATTTTTGTTTTTACTCCAGATGGCTTTTATAGGCTGGGTTAAAGATAAAATTAAAAGGCATACAATTAAAACTCTACTAAACATAGGAAAACTAATTCAAATTTGACTACACATTAATTAATAAAAAGTGACTTTGGAAGCAAAATCAATTTTTTAATAAATTGGTTTTCCATGCTCCGTTTTGGTAGTCTCGTAACGATGTGATATATGATAGAGTTAATTAAAAAAAAACCATTAAAAGTGAAATGACATTAGGAATTTACCATTTTTCTATCTTAGTTCGGATCTTATCACTCCAGTATTTGTGAAATCATTTTTACCCTAGTGATTATCTATTTTTTGTTCACGAGTTTTCGTAAACAAATGCATACAATATGTTTTGTCCGATAAGACTCGATGCCTCGGTATTTCTTTTTATGATTTGCTTTTTTTATATGTTTTCATCTTTGGCCCATATAAATATTGTTTCTAGATCCGTCAACCATTTTCATTAGAATCAAACGTAAAAGTGATATTAAAAACATTACCAAAAAAAGGTATTCTTAAATTTTCTGTACCATTATTTTGTCCTAGGTCTTACCGTTTTAACTATTTTGGTATCGTTTACCGTTCTTTTCTTCCCGGGAAAAAGTGTGTACCGCTTTTAAATACCTACATTTGATCAAAATAAGTTATGTTCTCTATTTTCAATATAAAAATGACTATTACTCTAATTTAAAATGTTCCATAGAAGATCAGTTAACATCTAAATCGATTTATTGTTTTGTTCGATTTACTATCAGTTAATAAATGAGAGGATTTTAAAAAATTCGGAAATAATATCTTGGTATCCACAATGAGTTACCCCCTCAGAGAGAAGTATTAAACCGACAATAATATATTGGTATCCACAAAAGCAATGCAATAAAAAATTTAAACACGGAATAATGAATGACACTTACCAAAAACTGATGTTCTTCTTGTAGGTTTCGTCCTTGTTATCTCTCAAGTCTCAACTCTTTGAGACTTTTCACATGTGTATAGAGTATACTCATCATCATCATTCAACCAAGAGATGAGACTAAGTTTCTTGAGATCCAGCCCGACCCTGAGGCAAGCCATTGCTTGCGGCCCTGTGCCTATAAAAACAATTTTCGGCCTTATTTTCTACAAAGTCTCTATAGTTTAGTGGCAAAAAGTAATGTCATATGTATAATATTGTATTACTTCTTTTAAAAACGTTTTTTCTTAACAAACTAAAGCGGTCCATATTTTTGTTAGCTTGGAGCTTGTTGAAACTCTGGGCCGGCCTGCTTAGATCTTATTATCTTTACAACCAAATTTTACCTTGATAGACATATCAATATTCACCGGGGAAAGTCATGAGACTCCTTCCTTCCATCATGTTAATCCTCTCTTACATCCAAACTCTACATTGAGTATAGGTTTTCCGAAATCCTATTGTTTATACAACCAAACTTCACATTGAAAGACATATTGATGTTCATCAGGAAAAAGTTACGAGGCTTCTTTCTATGTCATGCTTTTTTTTTTTTTAACTTGTAGGTTCTTTTTTGCTTTGCGGCTTGTTAGATGATTCTCATGCAACTGGCAAGCATATCGTCATCATGTAGCTTAGAGATAATATTAGCCTTTTTTATGTTGCCCTAATGTTAGTAGACTTTATTGCGCTTTTCGCTGGATCCTAGTAAATCATAAGATCGAGTTTAGTCTTCTTGTCATATAAAATTAGTCAATTAGATCTATCGACTTTTAAATTCTTAATACAATAGAAAAGTGAAAACCCTAATTTACAAGGGATATTTCCAAAGAGAATAGTCCAAACGCTGACTCGAATCCACGAGGATAGGATTTCAGTCCAAACTTCATGGTTATCAAGAAAAGAGAAAAAAAATAACTATGTATGGTTTTGACTAACAAAAAGCCTAATAATTTTTTTTTGTATCTGTAAGAACAAGTTTCCCTTAATTTTTTTTCTAGATTCGTCCTTAGAAACATTATGGAAATAATTGGATTTTAATCTTGGGAAGGCATGTCCCTCGCTTCTTCAGTTCTTTGTTAAACACAATTAAGCTTAGACTTCTTCACCTTCCTTAGAACACCCAGATTGGTTATTCTTTGTAGATGTCTTTCAATATAAAACTAATTAAAAAAAATAGGTGTCTTTAATGGGTAAATAGTAAAGATATGTGTCTTCCTAAACACATTTTAGATACCAAAAAATATGAGTGTCTTTAATTTTAATAATAATTAATTTTTAAGACACCCTTAAAAGTATTATGATTAGTCCTCTTTGGAAATAATCTGAACTTTGAATATTATACGTGGGCCCAAATTGGTCAATAGTAAGCCCATAAAGTTTTTTATTTTGTTTGTCCCAATATTCGAATTAGTATATTTTTTCATTTTTCAGTTAATTAATTATTCTGAAATTCTCATATGGATTCGATACCAAGGAAGCGACCCAAATCGGAGACTAGAACCCCAAAACGGAACCCTAAATCTTCTCCTTCTCCGATCAGATCATTACTCGAACCATCAGAAAACTTCTTCCCTTCAAAGGAAGAGTTCTTGAGACTCCTGACTGTTCTTCTCGTGGCTTGTGCGGTGGCTTTTACCTGCAATTTCATCTCGAAGTATCTGAGCTCAAATCCTAAACCATTCTGCGATAGTAACTTTGATTCCATCGATTCAGACTTAGGTAAGCTCGAAACTCATAATCAATCTCTTTATTTCATGGTTGAATTGTGTAATTTAGTGGATTTATCAAATTTTGTTGCCTCAGATTTATGTGAACCTTGTCCAATTAATGGAGAATGTTACCAAGGGAAGTTGCAATGTAATCATGGATTCAGAAAGCAAGGAACTTTATGTGTAGAAGATGGAAAAATCAATGAATCAACTAAGAAATTGGTATGGAGAAAATAATGAATCAACTAAAAAATCCAATCTTTTTAGATTATTTGGTTTAAACATTTTTGCACTTGGTTTTGTTGTTAATCAGGTTGGGCATTTTGAGAGAAAAGTTTGTGAAGCATATGCACATAATGAATGTTATGGTACTGGAGAAATTTGGGTATGTTTCTGATTTATCTTTGACATATAATGTTTTGATTTAGTTGTGTGTTCATAGTGAGCATTGCCGTGGGCTATTTTCATTGATCTGTTAGGTTCTGGAGAGTGATGTTTGGAAAGAACTACGTGTCAATGGTTTCTTGAATAACTTAGACGAGCAAGCTTACAATTTTGTGAAAGGAAAGGCAGTAGAAGCTGTCACTGAGCTACTAGAGAAAAGGACTAATTCTAATGGGTTAGTATTGTCATCACTGATTAGTTATATTAGTTAGGATTAACTCTTGACTAAAAATTCTTACTTCATCTTTTATTTATTTGAAGGATTATTGAGTTGAAGTGCCCTGAATCGCTAGTCGAAAGTTACAAACCCTTGACTTGCCGCATACATCAATGGCTCTTGCAGCACATCTTAATCATCTCGTCCTTTTGTGCAATGGTATTATACTCTTGGAAAAAAGCCAGTCTTTGAGTGGTTTAGTCTACTTGATCAACATCTTCAAGCTTGTTTACAGTGTTGAGATGTACAGCTTGTGGGCTGCGCAATATTGTATAGGAAAATTCGGCGAAAGCAGTATTTTTCAAGTAGAGTCAATGAGCTATACGAACAGGTACATCTTTATCTGTACAACATCTCGATTAGTCGATTATCCATGTCTTTGTGTATAAATTTGTAACGCGATTTTGTTCTGAGTTGATCCATTAGGTCTGTGACTTCCTGGAAGAGAATGCAGTAGCATCAAATTCTGCAGACACTAGTAACTGCGAGCCTTGGGTCATTGCATCACGGTTGCGTGATCATCTACTTTTGCCTAGAGAAAGAAGAGATCCTCTGTTATGGAGCAAGGTATGCTGTTTTTTGCCTTGGCTTATCAACTAGTAACTCTGTTCTTTCTCTAACAATCTGTAACAGATATTGTTTTTTAAACTAATTCTCATGTTGTTGCCTAAGATGGTTCTTTATATTTTATAGGTTGAGGAGTTAATACAAGAGGATTCACGTATAGATCGATATCCTAAAATTGTAAAAGGTGAACAAAAAGTTGTATGGGAGTGGCAAGGTATGAAACTCGAAATAGTTATTTATCCGCTTTCACTCGTCGATGTCTTGTTAAATCCATTGAAGTTGTTTCCCAATCGATGGTTCAGTTGAAGGTTCACTAAGTTTATCCAAGTTGAAGAAACGGCGAGAGACACAGAAGAAAGTTAAAAAAATTATTGACTCAAACACAAGCTTGCAAGAAAATTACAACAGAAAAATCGCCGGTAAGTAACCGAAAAGAACATTATCTAGTAAATTACTAATTGAGCCAAATAGGTATTGTTTGAAGATTTATCTTTATCTGGTTTTGTTGCAGAGACAAGTTATTAGTGCATTTACAAAAAGAACAATATAGAAGCTTCTTGTGAGTCTTCAAGTAATGTTAAAAGATCCGAGAACTCAGGAAGCATTGCCGATTTTTCTTTGTGTTGATGATGATGTTGCTTGAATTTTTTAATAGATGAAGAATAGTGACTTGGATTTGTTGAAAGTTACTTGATGGGCTTGTTTTGGATTCGGAAGTGTAGTAGTAATTAGAACTTGTATTCCTTTCAAAACAAAAAGGTATCTGCAATTCATATGTTACAATATTAAGTACTAAATGAATTTCTAGTTAATGATTTTTTCAATGTATCAAGAAATTCTAATATTTATGGGTTCAAAAAATAATCACCAGTAAAATAACTAGATTATCCTATGCCATCTCCTCCGCTAACCTCTACATACTCCAAAACCAATTCATGAAATTTTTTAATTGTTTTTTTTATAGCCTTGAAAATGTTATGTATAGCTATGTTATTTGAAGTATAAAATCTAGAATAATAATAGTATGTTATGTTATTCCACCTTGGTTTAGTTAAACTTGATAAACTCTCGTGTGCCATTTATTTGCTCTGCATCATTTTCATTATATTTTTTCTCTTCTATGTTTATCTAATTTTCTATTTAAACATCAGTCAAAATGTTTCTAGGCTGAGTTGTGAGCTTGTAAGTAAGAAAACTTGAGTCTTGGAATGTCAATCCTACACAAATTCAATCCAATATTTTTTTCTTTGACACTCACATTACTATGATTAATTATTTTAAACATTAAAGATCCAAATAGTTGATGTACGAGGTAAGTACATAAAAATTATGTGAACGTTAATAATATACATATATATACATATTTTTATATCTTTATTTTGTGGTGTAAGATTCATACAAATATAATTTGTAGAGTATATTTTAAAATTGTTATTAATTAATAGGTCATTTTTTGAAATGGATCATTTCACAATATAAGTCTGCTTTTAACAATAAAATTGTGAAATTGTCAACTTTTAGATTTCTCCCTTAATTAATTTATAGTGAAAGGGTTGATATCAACAGAAGAATTTTGTATTAAAAGAATCATATAATAAGGATATTTATCATTATTATTAGGAGAATTAGAAACCAACGAATTTTGACATGTAAGTGTAGAATCTTCGAAATTGGTATGTTTGATATTTATTATCAACCTTTGCATTTAAGCCTTTCTGATTTTGTTTGATATTTATTATCAACCTTTGCATTTAAGCCTTTCTGATTTTGAATCAATGTGCACCTTTGAATCCGTGGTTTTGCCAATCATGGCCTGAGCTAGCTATCTCACTACTGTGTCTAGATGTTTTATTGTTGTTTACATAATATATCTCTTCTTCAGGTTATTAATAAGTTATAAACAAGTTCTTTGAACCATAAACAATAAATCCTAAATCCTAAAACTTAAATGGAAGATATCAAGTTTATGTTGGGTTTTGAAAGGACATAATATTCATGTTTCATAATTTAAACATGAATGTAAAATTTGATAAATGGTTAGAAATGTTTTGAGAAACATAATCATAATTTGAAGAAATATTCTAACAACATAATCAACCACAAAAAAATTTTAAAAGACATAAATCGTCGATCACCTTGTACAAGATGCATTTAATGGATTTATTTTGAAAATAAAATAATGATACTTATTTACTTTGAAAATATTTTTAAATTATACAGTATTATACTAAAATAAAACACGGATTATGTTGGCATTACATTTCTAAGTCTTAATTAGTTTACAAAATAAAATTTATACAAAATTATTACAAAGAGAATAGTTACTTTCCATCTTCGGAAAAATTCAGGACCCAAGAACGTAAAGGCACGTGCCCCATGATAGACTTGTCATGTGATGTGACCTAATTTTTCCTCCATAAATTTTATAAAATAAATTGTCATAACAAAAGTAGGAAAATAAAATAAAAAACGCAATATCTCAATACTTATTTAACAAGAAAGAATGACACAAACCAAATCGTCTTTGACATTTCATAGATCAATAATGCTCAATCCAGTGATATTAATTTTCTACATAGTTAGGCAAAAAAAAGAAGAAGAGAACAGCTTGTGGCAAATGATTTTCAGTATTATTGTAATCGTGCTATTAATACTGTCTAATTTTACTCAACTGTCTAGATGTAATGAATGAGTTATAGAGTTAAAATAAAATTTAGTCAGGAAAAAATCTTAACTCTATCCCAATCATAATCTTAAGCTATACTATGTCCCCTTTGATCTTGAATATTCTTACAGGATTTTTCATGTTGGCAAAAAAGAAGAAGAGAATATTTCACTCAGATTAGAAAATAATTACAAAATTTATTATATCTTTATTCTATAAAATATTATTTTCAAGCAGATTAACTATCTTTTAAATTAATTAAAATCGTTTTATAGAGGTAAAATTATAATTTAATGTAAAATATTCTATTAAAATACAAGAAGAGATTTTTATGCACCAAAAATATAAAATTAAAAAAATGACAACTATTATGAAGTTTGGGAAATAAATAGTAAAAAATATCTACAATTCACATCCAAAATCTGAAACCAAATTTTTTTTTTGAATCTGTATAATACCGAAGACAAAAAAAAGGCATATGCAAGCAAAATCTTATAGAGCAGAAAAATTAAGATCTTGCTTCACATGACATTAATTTTTTGTTACCTCTATTTTTTCAACTCTGCAGCTTTTTTGAAGCTAAAATTTCAGATCTTTCTCTCTCTAGCTACTTTCTTTTCTGTCTTTAAGTTTTCAAATTTTATTAAATTTTTATATTCTACTGCCTCCTCATCTCCTTACACACAGCACAAATCCAAACCTCGAATCAAATCCCACCATTGTTTTTATTACCTCAAATCAAGAAACAAGACAGAAACAAATCTCTCCTCACCATTTATCTTCCAATTTCTGTTTCTTATCCAAATTTCTGGTCTTTAAGTTCAAACTTTTGATGTGAATCAAATGGGTTGTTTACATTCCAAAACTGCTCATCTTCCTTCTTCTGATGATCAATCAGCTCCAAACAAACCAGAATCAGGTAGTAATAATCTCAACTCACATTTTGTTTGCTCTCTAAGTCCATCTGCAGATTTCGTCTATTTCTTTATATGGGTTTGCTTTAATTTGTGGGGTTAGGGTTTTTAAGACTTAAAGCAGAAACAAAAAGTTGTAAAGTCTCTTCCTTTTTGGAATTAAACTCTTGTTAAGATTAATTTGCCTTTTTCGGCTATGTGTTGTTGTGTTGTTAACAGTAAATGGGGACCAAGTGGATCAGGAGATCCAAAATTTCAAAGAATTTGATCTTAGTGAGTTGAGAAAAGCAACACATGGGTTTAGCCCTAGCTGCATTGTCTCTGAAGGTGGAGAGAAAGCTCCTAATGTGGTTTATAGAGGGAAGCTTGAAGGGAATCATCTTGTAGCTATCAAAAGATTCTCTAGGCAATCTTGGCCTGATGCTCAACAGTTTGTGGTAAGAAATCTGAGAAAAGTCAATGCATGGTTTGTTGTTTGGTTCCTTGTTTATTGATTCGTTGACTCAGATTTTAGACCTTGAGTGAATCTATTGGACTATTTTGATCACTGTTTAGGTAAAGCTCATTGATGACTTAGTCAAAAGAATGGTGATTTATGTGTAATTTTTAGTTACATAAAAGGAAAAACGCATAAATCTGAGTTTGGTTACTACTGAAACGAAGAAAAGTCAGCAACTTCGGGTTTAAATCTGCTTTTAAATCCTAGGATCTAACTAATGTCTTGACTGTTAGATATTTATAACCAAAAAGGGATAATAAAAATGAGAACTTTGATCTGGTGTTGACTTTGATTGACTTTTGAAATCAGGTGGAAGCAACTGGTGTTGGGAAGCTTAGAAACAAGAGATTAGTCAGTTTGATTGGTTGCTGTGCTGAAGGAGACGAGAGATTGTTGGTAGCAGAGTATATGCCTAATGATACTCTCTCAAAGCATCTCTTTCACTGTAATAGTCTCTTGTCTTTCTGTTGTTATAAGCTCCATTTATAGTCTTCTTTAGATGCTTTACTCTCTTCTTTATGTGTTTGTTTGCAGGGGAAAAGCAGCCACTTCCATGGGAGATGCGTGTTAGAATCGCAGACTATATTGCACAAGCACTTGATCACTGCAACATTGAGAACCGGAAAATCTATCATGACCTAAATGCATACAGAATCCTCTTCGACGAGGAAGGTGATCCTCGTCTCTCAACTTTTGGTCTTATGAAGAACAGTAGAGATGGAAAAAGCTACAGTACCAACTTAGCTTATACTCCACCTGAGTTTTTACGGACAGGTAACATTCTTGATCTTGTGAATCGTATTCGAAGACAAACCAATTTGTTATTGAAAGAGTAATGGTTTCTGCTTTGTTTGCAGGCAGAGTGATTCCTGAAAGTGTGATCTTCAGTTATGGAACAATTCTTTTAGATCTTTTAAGCGGAAAACACATTCCACCTAGCCATGTATGTACCGCAGTTTTTGTTAATTCGCTGAACATTTTCCCTGTGGTCATCTTATCTGAATTAGTGGTGATGTTTTATATTAGGCTCTTGATATCATTAGAGGGAAAAACGCATTGCTTCTTATGGATTCATCTCTCGAAGGGCAATATGCGAATGAAGATGCGACTAAATTAGTTGAGCTTGCTTCTAAATGCCTTCAGTCAGAGGCAAAAGATCGACCTGATACCAAGTTTCTTCTTTCTGCAGTGGCACCACTGCAAAAGCAAGAAGAGGTTTGAAAGCATCTATCAATTGAAATCTTGAATTTCATATCCAAATTGTTAATTTTGGTTTCGGTTTTGTTGATTAGGTTGCTTCTCATGTCTTAATGGGCTTACCAAAGAACACAGTCATAGTACCAACTATGCTTTCCCCTCTTGGAAAGGCCTGTTCAAAGATGGACCTGGCGACATTTCACGACATTTTGGTTAAAACCGGTTACAGAGACGAGGAAGGTGCAGAAAATGAGCTTTCATTTCAAGAATGGACACAACAAGTGCAGGAGATGCTTAACACAAAAAAGTTTGGGGACATTGCTTTCAGAGAAAAGGATTTCAAGAATTCAATTGAGTACTACTCAAAGGTGAGAAAATCTACAAATCCGTAATTCTCTGTGCTCGGCAAGAATTTTCTAACTATATCTGTTGTTTCTAGTTGGTGGGGATGATGCCGGTTCCTTCTGCAACAGTTTTCGCTAGACGGGCTTTCTCCTACTTAATGACAGACCAACAGGAGCTTGCACTGAGAGATGCAATGCAGGCTCAGGTGTGCATACCGGAATGGCCAACAGCTTTTTACTTGCAGGCTTTAGCACTCTCGAAGCTCGGAATGGAGACTGATGCTCAAGATATGCTCAACGACGGCGCAGCATATGATGCAAAGCGACAGAATAGCTGGCGCTGCTAACTTATAAGAGGAAGTCCCAAATATTCATGGGTCATTTCAGAATTTAACTGCAAGATGTTTATGCATGTACGGAAGAGCTGAGAGAGATTGGAATGTGTTGTTTACTTTTGTGAAATGAGAGCTTTTTGCATGAATCTTTAAGAAAAGTTAAATCTTTTGGGAGTAGAATAAGACTGCAAATAACTAATTTGATTTCTTCTTCCTTGTGGTAATACAAAATTGAAACTTTATCAGAAGATTTAATATGCTATTACAATAATAAACAACTTTACTGGGAATAATAATGTTGCTTTTTAGTTTAGGGTAACGGATGATGATGTTTCATGCTTGAGAAGTAACTAAAGGTGGAAACTTTGATTCTAACCATGTCACCAAATCCTCCTTTGTAGCCACAAAGATACCTGCCCTATCGCTCGGTCTGAAAGGTGCAGAGAGTTGCTGCAAATGTGAGGCGAAAGAGTTTGCTAATCCCTGTGAGAATCTGTGAGTTCCGGTCCCGGTTTGTGCCATGAATAGCTCGGGAAGATCCTCTTGGCGTCTAATAATGTTGGCAAGTGTTCTCATCCACTCTTCCAGAGCGGTTTCAGCTGCACCAACGGATAATGACCTTACGTCTAGGCTCCATTCTTTTATGGTCTTGCTGTGTAATCCCGGGTATAGACCAAAAAGTGTTCCTAAATAGAGAAGCTCATGAGCTCTCTCGTGCCGCTTCTTGCCTCTGCATATGTCTATCAAACAGTTGCAGAAGGGCCTTCTTGCCTCAACTTGGGTTTCGTTGATCACTAACTTAAACTCCTCTTTCACAGTCTCAAATTCAGTTTTCTCATCTACGATCAGGTTCACAAATGTCACCAGCTTCTGATTAGCTCGCTCCAAACAAGCCATTACCTTTTCAGCATCTTCACTACTCTCACACAAAGCCATAACCGAAAGAAGACACCCACAGAGCCTATCATCAGGCTTAACTCCCCTTTGAATTGACAAATCAAACACATTAACCAAATTATCGATCCTTTTAGCTTTCCCTAAGCATTGGACTAAACAAGTACAACCCATCACATTAACCTGAACCCCAGCTTCTAACATCTCTTCAAACAACTTCATCGCCTTTTCGGCTTTTCCACCACTCCCATATATATTCAGCATAGCGGTGTAACTAAAACTATCAGGTTTACATTGCCCAGACTCCTTCATATCATCAAACAGCCTCTCAGCTTCTTCCTCTAATCCAATATCAGCACACATATTCAACAACGTATTGTACAAAATGAAATCCATCGGCCACTTCTTAGCCTTCATTTCCTCCCACAATTGAAGCGCATCTTTCGCCCACCTTGCTTTCCCATAAATCTTTACAAGAGCTGTCAAAGTTTTCTCATTCGGAGTTAAACCCGACTCAAGCATCTCATTAAACAAACTCCTCGCTAAACCCGGTTTCCCAGCTCTCCCCATAGCTTCCAACAAAGTATTATACACAACCACATTAGGCTTCACATCCATAGACTTCATCTCTTGCAAAACATACCTAATCCCATCATAATCCCCAGTTTCACCAAACATTTTCCCCAACACAGAGAATGCTATAGCATCCGGTTTCCAACCCGTAGCAACCGCTCTTTCGTACAAACTAAGAACCTCCTCAACTTTTCCTGACTTGGAATAAACATCAAGAATTGCTGAATAAGTGACCTCATCAGGCATCAAACCAGTTTTATACATTCTCTCAAACCATTCAATAGCTTTGTCGTAAAGACTACACCTTTTCGCACAAGTAATGATAGTTGAATAAGTAATGTTATCAAGCTCAACACCATCCTTCACCATTTCAAGTGCCATCTCCTCAATAAGCTGAAATTGCCTCCCAAATCTCAGAGATTTCATTGTAACATTGTAAAATATTGTCTCCATAGGAAACAGATTCTTGGTTTTGACCCAATCAAAGAACATATGAGTCTTTTGCCATTCTCTTAAGCTGTTTAGCACAAGCAATGCGTTATCTCTATTTGGTGGATGAGGAATTTCATCGAGAAGAGATAAGAACTCAGACTTTTCTGTGAAGTCAGAACTATTGAGCTTCTGAGCAAAAGCCCTAAGATCCTTGATCTGAGGGTTGTAAGAATAAGCGGAGCGTTTCTGTCTCTGAAGTGAAAGAACTGACCTTTTGGGTCTTGTTGGATTGACCCAGACAGATTTTGGTTTAGACAAGACATGAGTTTGTTCTTGCCTGAGTGGTGTTGCAGAGAGAGGCTTGAGTTGCTCAGAGAGAGATGGAGTTTTTGCGGTGGTGGTGATTGGTTCTTCTTCTAGGGTTTTAGGTTGTTTCAAGGAATTGCAAGAAATGTTGAGCTTTCTGATACGAGATTGTCTTAAAGCAGAAGACTTTAAGAATAGATTGTGATTCTTTGTGTCTGAATTTTGGGGATTGAAGCAGACATCAATGGCTGTGGTAAGAACAGTCGCCATTAGAAACACAGATTGAGAGGTTTTTGCGTGAAGATGGCTTTGTGCCTCTGAAACATTAAGGGAGGTTTATCAGAACATCTTATCTTGATTTTGAAATGACGCTCAAAAGTACTCTTCTTATGGGCTTATATGCGCCTATAAACATTGGCCCATATATCATGGGCCTCCTTAGGCTTTAGAACCGTCCACAATTGTATGTTGTGCTGTAGAGTCTTTAGCCACGGTCAAATATTGTTTTGTTTGAGAAATGAGAATGATTAATTTATGAGCTTGGAAAGACAAATGATTAATATGTGTGACATATATATATATATATTTTTAATATTTTGATACTATTTAATATTCCATCAGTTTTCCAATAAGTTTCATTTCAGACATTTTCATATTAAAAATATCTATTTTACTTCTATTTAAAAATAATAAAATTAAATAAAACAAAAGTGTAAGATTCAACTGATTTTTAGGGGTATGATTATCATAGAATTTTGACCAAAAAAACAAAAGATTATTATAGAATATTCAGATTTTTTCTAATTCGCGTGCAAAGTACCAAAATGGTATTTATATTTTTTTCCCCCTTCTAATTGCTTTCTTAATTTGCAAATATATAGCATCATTGTTTACAAACCCCATTGTATAGTTGGGACAACTATTATACAAAAGACCAATCATGTTTAAAAGAGATCGCTTTGTAGACTATTTTTATACAAAAAGGTATTTGTATTCATACATATTATAAAATGATGATAGTTTGTTTTTTTTTTTTTGAAAATTCTAAAGTGATGATAGTTTGTGACGTAAATGATTTGATATTTACCCTCGTCGTAATAGTGGTTAGTTTGTGACGATAGTTTGTGACGTAAATGAGTATAATATTTACGTTTGAGAAGTGACATGTGTGAAATATGAGTGTTGTTAAAGGATCTGATTCCTCTATTATTATTTTTTAAAATAAAAGAATACTAAAATAGAGTTGGATTTTAGATTTTACTCCAACTCATTCCTCAAAATTTTTACTCTAAAAAAATGTTCCAAATATATTTTTTCTCTACAAAATTATTGTTTTTAAAAAAACATCCATCATTTATCAAATTTGTAAATTTGACTCATTTAAAAAAAAAAGACAAAATCTAATCAATTTATGATATCATTGAAATGAAAATTTTCTCACATAGATAAAATTACTTATAATAATTAGTTTTTCTCTCACAAATGATCAATTAACTCATTTTGAAGTGTGAACTGAACTAATATTGTTTCTGAACTAATATAAAATAAATTATTTAAATTACATAACTAAAAAAACTATTTAAGGATAAAATAAAAACATACAAAAATTAAAGAATTACTTTATAAATAAAAAAAGTTCCACTCTATAACAGACTCTTTATCAACGGTCGTGACGATTCCTCTCGTCCTCACTCACCACCTTATTAATTGTCTTCGTCAATGTTTTTTAGTTGTGTGTGTATGAAAGTAGTCGTAACGACAGTACACCGTACATATTTTTGTTGAATTCTGTTGACAAATTTTTAGCTCATGTATATATACAAAATATGTTTTAGCTTTAGTGTTTTATCTTCTACTATGTTCACACTTCATGATGATGATATTCAACTATTAAACACAAAATTAACATTGTGAACAAATACAAAACAAATGCAGCCAATGTACTAGTCAAATAAATGAAAATCGTAATGTTTTGGTCAAACCACTAATCGATTTTCACATTGTTTGTAATTTTCTGTCATTGTAGTTTCACACAGAGATTACAACTATAAAAAAATTAGTTAAACTTTCTGTTGATAATATCATGCTTAAAACACGACTAAATGAAATTTACATCCACTCACATGGGAAAGCAACTATAATTGGAAACTTTCAATGCTCCAATGACTGTTCGCCACATTAGCTTCCAAGACCCCTTCAAATCTTTCTGCGTCTCGCTCATCTGTGATACACAACTTTCTTCTTAAGCTGACATGCTTGGTACTAACAACATTGTGATATAAGCCTAATTCATATTAAAAACAAAATGTTCTATTTTTTATAGTTCTGGCATCCTTATACGATACATCAAAATAATTCTCCGTTACTTAAATCGTTGATAGTTGGCTATGAAACTTGAAGAGCAAAAAAAAAAATGAAAGAAAGAAAGAGCAAATAAAGTAAAGAAATAAAAGAAGGAAGCCGAAAGCAAAAAGAAGAAAAGGTGAGACAAATTGTGATTAAGTGATAAGATGAGTCCTCTCCTTTTCCAACGTTCATGGTTTCTCTTTGCCACCAATTTATGAATTTAATTAACTTCAGATTCCAATTCAGTTTTAACTCTACAACGACATTTTTTAAAAACAAATATTCAAACGGAGGGAATAATTATCTAACCATATGATTAGCAACTTTCCATTATCTTTAAATCCAAACTAGGTATAATGTAGTTTTGTAGTTACAACAAAAAATTAAGAAGAGACCTTTAAATAATATATGAAAACATTTATATATTTTAGTCATCTCTAAATCTCACACGCATATTATCATATTCAAATGTTTATTATGAGAATATTAATACAAACTCTTATATTACACATTGTCATTTTGATTAAATTTTTATATAACAAAATGATGATGTAATTCATACAAAGAGATCCAGCTATCCCTAAATAAAAATCTCTACTCACATTATACATGATGACGATATAATATTAGTACCAAAAAACTTTTATCAATAATACACAAAAGAAACTCACATATTCTAGAGGTTTCACCACATAAAAACATTTATTAGTTACAAAATTATTATTGTTGATTTTAAATGTAGGTATCCGTGTAAGGGTGGTCACTGATAGATCCGTTATTCCTATATATAGACAAACCTTTTAATTCGAGTATATTTTCCTACCACATGATGCATTTACTTACGCTTTTATAGAATTTTAGGCTTTTTGTTTGTTAATGACTTTTTTTTTTTTCCTGTAATGTTCCCCTTAACGTTACCATGGGTTAAAGTATGTAAAGTAGTAGGGGCATATTCTCACTCTACCAAATTAAATGATAAGGTACATTTTTATAGAACAAAAGTAAACATCTCTTACACAACAAGAAAACATGGTGGATTTCTATGGCATATACGACGGATTTAATTCCGTTCAAAAAATTTAACGAGTTTTTGATACAAAAAAAAAGAACAATCGGAAAACAACAAGATGGTTTTGTCGATAAATTGTTGGAAGTTTTTGACAGACCACATTCTGATGGATTTCAAAAGATCCAATAACAAGGGGGCCAAGCTAGTTAGTGATCATGGGTGTCAAATGACACTAATAAATTTTTTAATTTTAGTGTATTTTTAGTGTATTTTTGCTATAAAATTATAATAATTTGAGTTAAATTAACATATTGATCCCAATAAAATTAAATTTTTATATTTTGATCTCTATAAAACAAATTTCTACCTCCGCCTATCAAGGCATAACCATTATATTTTATAATAATTCAAACTTTTGTGATAGATTTTGCTAAGTAAACTAAAACCGTGTCAAACTAAATATACTGGTTGGCCTACGGTCCCACCAATATGGATGTTGGGACATAAACACCTTCTCCTTCTACATTTGGTATGTTTTCACATTTCTCTTTATGGAAAGATTAAGAACTAGATGAGATTCTATTTAGATATTTACCAAAAGTTTTTAAAAATTGAAACTTGGTTTAGAGCAAGTGTTACGTATTACTCGATCAACTTGTCTAAACAAACCTTCAATTGGAGTGTGTGTAGCCCTAAGAATTCGGTTGTTTCGTTCTTATAGCATAAATAACAGCCTGGCATGGGCTGCGATAATTAAGACTGAAGGATCGATGGATTCTTAGTTTTCGTGTACAGAAGACTCGAGTCATATTAGAAGAACCAGCCACTTTGAGAATCCCATGAAGTGGCATCTCAATCTTGATGTGCACCATCATCACAAGTTATACCTATAGGGATAACGAAGAAACAATTGGTGGTATAGACTTTCAAATTGTCATGATGGTTTCACAGTCATCGTATCTAGGCATCCCTTTTCCGAATACTATGAAAAAATAAAAAAAAAACAAGGTCCAACTAAATGGGAAACCATGAACTGCAACTTTATATAAACGGGATATTTTAGGCTAAATAGAACACAAATCTCCTTAATATAAAGTTGTTATGTAACTTTTATCAGGAAAACTAAAGTTATTATGTAATTCCAAAATGGCTAAAGTCTAAAGATGAAACTTTATATATTAAGTACAACTGTATATGCTTAACTTTTTTTGTTTACACGAAATACTCAAAATGGCTCTTTGGTCGTTCTTAACGACATGAACAAATTAACTATTTGGAAAATTTAATACGTTTTGGTCCGATTAAAGCAGCCGCGGGTCCACTAGCTTGTTCCGACTCAAATTATGTAGTTTCGTTATCACTTTCTTCTTCTTCTTTTCGTATGACATAAAAGTGATTAGTTACACGAAAAAGTTCTTTTGTCCTACGCATGGTGACGTGTAACATGTAGTTTAGTGTCTTTTGTCTTTTTCTTTTATTGGTAATCTCTTATATATTTTTGTAAGAAAATGTTATAAATATCTAATTTATGCTTCTAAAGATATTTAAAAGGTCAAATGTTTCTATACGCTCTAGTCTGTACCACACAATCATAGAACCATAATAGGCAATTTTTTAATTTATTTTTTGGGTAAAATAGGCAATTTTTGTCCATTCGAAATAAATATTTAATTTTAGATTACTCACGAGTGCTTCATCGGTGGATTTAGAATCCAAAACAGTCTTATACCCTTTATTGATTACGTCTTCATCATCAGATTCAGAATCTGATGTTTCTTTTTCTTTCTCCTTCTCGTTAAAATACTCACTCACACAAGCTATGTAAGAATAAAAACCAACATTTATATTATAAACTTTACAATATGAATATGTATAGTTATATTTAATTAATTGATGTTTCTGGTTTAAAGTATATGTACCTTCGATACATCGAGAGAGACCTTGGAGCTTATTAACAGTGGATTTGTGAAGGTCATCACCAGACCATATTGGAAAAACCAAAAGGCTCATGAAAAGACAAATGCCAATACCCATACCAATGGTATATAATCTCTCATGTGCGATCTTAATCACAGTATCAACTTTGTAACTCGATACTATGATTAGATTAAACGTTAAAAGAAATACAAGCATACCGTAATCGTAATTTTTCTTTATGTATGGAATAAATCTCATGTATGTTATCGTCGATCCTGTTACACATATGAATTATACAATGTGATTAATAAATTCTTTAAACTATGGAAATACATTATATTTTAAAAGCTTGAGAAGCGTTTTCTTGGATGACTATGCAAACAAACAAAATTAGATGCAAGGGAAAGAAAATAACAAAAATGTGAAATAATAAAATGAGAGGTTCAATTATTAAAATGTGGACAGTTATAATCTCTACCGTATTTTTAGAACATTGTTTATGTATATATATCAGAAATTAACTATATGTGTACAATTACATACACACATTAATTATTTAAGAAAATATAAATGTAGAAAAAATTTAACTAAATACTAATATGTGTTAATTTAGTTATAACCAAATACGTACCGATGATGAAAATAGCAGTGCCAATGAAGATACCACCGAGAACTTTACCGGAATGAAGAGCAACAAACTCAATGAAATATGCCAAAGATCCTGCTACTAGTGTCCCTAATCCTCTATTTAATCCCTTGCGTAATGTTGCACCTGCAAATTGGCCATGATATTTTGAAAAATGTTACTAAAAATGAATCACCTAAATATTCAATAAATAAAAAAATCGGCCAAAAAGTGTTTTCCTTGCTGCTGTTCCAATTCGGCGAAATTAATCCATTATTGTGCAAAATTTTTAATCAGAAATTGTTGACAGAAAACAAAAATTCTTCCATGTAAACAATAAAACATGCTACAATTTGAATTCATAACTTTTGTTCGTTAGATAAAATATGATAGATATATTAAGTTTGTAGTTATCTATACCATGATAGCAATCAAACTTCTTCTTTTTTTTTGATAAAAACAATAC
Organism: Cardamine occulta; assembly: GCA_028015245.1. Taxonomy (NCBI): domain Eukaryota; kingdom Viridiplantae; phylum Streptophyta; class Magnoliopsida; order Brassicales; family Brassicaceae; genus Cardamine; species Cardamine occulta. The sequence goes on from CM051384.1 coordinate 919,050, forward strand.
AGAGATTTGTGTGTGTATTCAAACTTTGTTTAAGAATGCAAAATTTATTTAAAGAAAATAGATGTGTGTGTGTATTATATATATGATGAATATGAGTAAAATTAAGATACGATCACAGAAAAAAATGATTATTGATATACTTTTTTTTTTGGGTTAAAATTTGATTATTGATATACTTACCGGCGGAGAACTCGAGAACGACAACGACGGTCATGACTGCCCAAAGTGCATTTTTCCCGACACCTTTGAAGAATGGTTCCATGAGATACAATAAAGACACAAATGTTAAGGACACTCCTACTTTCAGAGCATGTATCACTCTCCTTGGATCTTCTTTTCCGAAATTCCATAGATTCTTTAGAGTCTTCTTCATCTTCTTCGGAAGTTCTAGAGCATTGTTCCTCTTCTTTCTAGAACCTTCATCCTCCATGGAAATTTCCATGCTCCCTTCTTCGACCTTGTTCCACATTTTCTTCTTCTTTGATCTTCTATGTTTTGTTGTTTAACTACTTCAATGAATGATATAAATATATACACTATATATATAGTTTTTTATGTACTCTAGCGAAAACTATATGTATGTAAAAGGGTTTTGGGTTTCTTGTACTCTAGCTCTATGTATCTAGAATAGTGGGTGAACTTATAGAGTCGAGTCACTCGACCAATCAATTTGAAATTTTAATTTTAGAATACTTTTCATAAAAATTAATTAAAAAAATATGGGTCATAAACATAATAATAATATTTTTGCTACTTAACACTGATTAACAATAATTGAAATGCAGTACAAAAATTAGAACATGGTGGCCCAACCTTAGAATAAGACATTATCCACCATAACCTAGTTAATCTCAAAATATGGTTTCTAGTTTCATAACTATGTGATAAATCATTGATACTATTTATGAATGCGTCAATCATTCATTTCTGCCCAAAACAGACATTCCTTTTTATACACAACATGCATATGAATACTAATCATTGTTAAGTTTTATAACTTTCAACTCAAAACTAATTAGCAATTACAGTTACTGAATTCATCAATGTCTTTTACATAATATTTTAGGCCTCATCATATTTTTGATGTGAAATTTCTATTATGTTTTCTTGAGATGATGGATATTCTATTACATTTCGAACTGAGTCCCACTCTAACACCAACAGTACTTAGATCAGCAAACTGATTCTAATACCATATTAACTTTAATAGTTTTTAACTCAAAATTAATTGACAACTAGTAGATTGACACATGTTCTTTATATATTACATCGATTTTATCATATTTGCGACATGGGATTCCTAACAATATTGCTTGGTTTTTGTTCTTATTATTACACAACTTAGATTTACACATTGTAAGTAGCAATGATCATGAGTACACAAATTATAAAGTCAAAAGTACGAAATGCTGAGAGATTTAGACTGAGTCACTGAGATGATGGGTTGCGTGCAAGTCAGTTGCCATAACTGATGAATAATAAAAAACATAAATATAAACATATGAGAATCTCAGAACCCTAAGGTTGAAAAGGTTAGGAGCTTTGATGTTTAACCAAATTAAGTGTTCTTTTGAGCATTTACTGGTGTTTCCAAAACTTTGATCCTAAGTAATTCTAGTTCATTCATTATTAAAATCATTATTGGTGTGCATGAAACTAATTCGCTCCTTTGTATTCGTTAATACCTTTTTGGTATGCGGAAATCTTGGTTGATCATTTTTAATAAACTATTTTGTGTTAACAAAAACATTATAAGATATGAGCCAGATAAAAACGCTATATTTATGACCAAATATAATAAAGGAACTAGATTTATAACAATGACCGATATATTATACAGCTATTAGGATATATGTTTCATTCATGATTTATCTCACTTTTACTATTTCAACCCTCAATCTTTTAAGGTCAATAGATATTTTATGTACCTTATTCTTATGTATCTCTAAAGAGAAATCAACCTATCTGTCTTTGTTTTCTCTACAAATATCTTAACAAATTCCAGCTAAATCCCAAAACCTTCATGGTTTTAAAGATCTCATAGTTAACATCAATATATCTTATCATGAGAGGATTTTTCTCATACTTTTAAGATTGGGACGGTGCCTCAAGTAAAAGTTTTCTGTTTTAATGGATTTCTTTGGTCGATTCGGTGTTTAATTGATGAATAAGCAGTCGACATAGACAACAAATTTAATGGACGTCAATTTGCCCCAAAAATGAATGGACATTAATGATGCTTACATTTCTCTACTACAATGATTAATTGGACAACATTACTAGCCAACCTTATTTTGACGTTATTATATTATTTTGACCTTACTTTTATGAGATTAATAATAATAATTTTGTTAAAACAATTTTATGAAATTAAAATCTACAACTTATACATCTAAAGTAACTACCGATCGAATTAATTGTCGTCCAATGTATGTAAACAATGATATACTACTATTTTCACGTTTTGTTTTAGTTTTTTTTTTTTTATTACTCAGAACCCTCATCAAGTTTTTACATTTTCATGACTTTGAAATGTGGTTTAGTTATATACTATGATGTGGTAAAATTATAAATAAATAAATGAAAGGTCAATCTACTAAAACTATTTTTGGTGTTATTATAATTATGAGGAAATTAAACTCTATTCAACTAAAAGGTTTATGTTATTCTACCATTCGACTCTTTTTTGTTTACTACTCATCTTACCAGGTCAAACTATAACTTTTAAAATGATCTGTATTGAAAAAATATGAAGATTCATAAAAATTATTCAAAAATTAAAGAATTTTTTAGTTTGTAGTTTGTACATCATATCTACCTTTAAAAATCTAAATAATTTTAAATCTACAGCTATATATAGTAGAACATTTTGTTTTGTGAAATCAATAATAGATATAATACAATTGAGGGACCATATAACATGCTATATAATTTGTCGTTATAAAATGGAATTATGTAAAAGGGGAAAATGTGAAACAGAAACTTGCTAAAAATATCTAAGAAACCCCCAAAAAAGGTAACATCTTTTTCATTAGTTGGATCATAAGCTTGTAGATTTATGATATTTTATTTTCTCTTGCGAATCTTTGTATACATAAAATATTAATAATAAATCAAGTGGGTGATATCTAATTTGGTTTCAAGGATACTCTCTCCTAGGAGAGATTTGAGTCCCTTTATTCCCATGACCAGCCCAAAGAGAGTGATAGAACAAAGATGAAAGACCCAAAACTTCTTTGTTAAAATGTTATATTAATAAGCGTTGAGTGGAGTACAAGATATCTCAGGTTCTTACCCATAAAGCTAATATCGGAATTTAAAAAGAATGCAGAAATTTTCGATATAACTTACCTAAAATAACGACTTTCATAAGGTTAACTTCTTTCTTAGCGAATCCTTGAAAGTTACACCTCATGTTACATACTAAAAGCTCACCATCAAGAAAATAGTTGTGCAAGCTACCATGCATTTTGTTATATCTGGAGCTCACCATTAATCTCATTAACCGTCATCAAGATAGGCTTCACCACTACGTCTCTCAAGCACCTATTCTCCAAGCTCGATCGAAGTACCAAGAATAATCATATCAAATGTGCATTTGGCTTTAAATTTACTTTGTCTTAGCTTTTTTTGGCTGATATAAATCCAATTTAGTTTCTCTCGTGTAAAACGAAACGATCCTTTTGAAGGATGTAGTTAACATTTAACCCAACAAAAGAACATAGAAATGATTTTAAAGCTCTTTGCCGGCACAAGAATATTACCACTATTATTATCAGCATCGCCTACAAAAGCAGCACGCAATGCCGATAACAACATATATACGACCAAACGTTTAAGAAACCCTTTTGATTTCTCTTCAAATTTTGTCGGTGAAGAGATATAAAACATAGAAAATCAGTAACACTGAGAACTGGAACCTACAAATCAAACCAAAAGGATTAACAAAATTTTTAACTAAAAGGAAATGCTTTCATGTAATGTCTTGAAGTTGCTTAAATCTGCAATACGAGAGCTTCTGCCTTGTTTAGTTTTATTAAGCGTGTCCTTGAAACACTGTCCAATGGATTAAAATATTAATAACACAGATCAATTCAACGCAAAGATTTCTCCATCTTATCAGATTTTTGATAAAAAGGATCCAAATTTTGATTCTTGTTTAACTAGACTTTATATACAGCGATTGAAGTCTCAGGATCATAAAACCCGCAAAAGTCATATTTAAACTAACAAGTTCTATGGAATCAACACTTTATTATTTCAAGAAACAGAGCAAAACAAAGCCTTACCGAGAGATCTTAATTCAGGAGATAAAGTTTCTCCCAGTGAACAACCACTAAGAGTTCCATGAGGATCAGAATCAACTCTTGCCCGCGATTTAGTCAATTACTCTTCTATGTTTGCTTCAAAGCTCAATGATGATTCTTATTCATTCCAATGTGCTCTTTAGATAGAGTACAACAACAGAAAGTGATCTTAAACTAACGAACCAAAACAGGAATATAAATAAACTAAACAAATCCAAATCAAAGCTTATTAATACATATCCTACAACCATGTGGTTAATATGTTAATATAGATGTTTATAATTGATTAAAAATAGGGTGATTATGTTGTATATCTTCAGACGACCAATAAATTAAATAACTAGCAGTGATGTTTTTTTATTAAACATCTCACCTCCAAATGTGTATCTATGACGTTTATACCCCTACTCTCAGACACCCTCAACCCAACTACGTAGAGGAGGCGGATAACATGCATTAAATGCTACAGATCCTATAGATATAGTTTTGTCAATGACTTCGGATAATATTGTCATGTTAGGTTTGAATGGTTAGCCGGATAATAATGTTAGCTTCGTCAATGATTTTATTGTGGTAAATTATATCTTATCTATTGTCAGTTACATGTGTATATTTGTTATTTGTCAATGTACAATCATGATCCATGCATAAATACGTTGTAGTTATCCGTATAACATTATTACCGGGTTATAGACCAGCATATTGCATAACATTGTTACCAAGTTATCCTTATAACATTGTTGACATCATCATCTCGATAACATGTATTAGATTTATCTATTTGCTCAATTGAACTAGTTCAGACTATTTACCGTGGTAAAAATAAATAAAGTCAATAATCTATATATACCAATAACATTAGTATTGCTTACAGTTCTAGTTGCATCTACGTACATGACAATACACAAGTCTATAACCATGTGATGAATACTAAAATATGTTGTTATCCTTATAGCAATGTTACCTTCTTATAAACTAGTTTATTGGATAACACGTTTACCCGAGACAACGTTTGAGAATCCAATCTCCTTAGATTCGGAACAGTTACCTATACCGTCTAAAATTAAAAGCCCTATAACCACCACTACCCGCCTTGATTGTTGGTTTTAGAAATAGGGATACAAATGTCCAAAAATCATGAACAGTAAAAGTCTAACAGTGTCATGTGAGAGATTTAATTTTTGAGTTTTCTATAGCTAGTCTTTATAATTTCTCTTAAAAATACAGAAAATAACTTAATATAATAAATAGAAAACAATTATATAAAGTGATATATAAGGTCAGCATTTTATTAAAAACAAATTGTAACATAGTCAATTGTTTTTTACTAATTTGGATGGTCACAACTCTTTGTTTTATAAATTGTATAGTTACATTAATATAATACCATCAAAGCTTTTAAAATAGTTCAAATAATAATTCATTATTTAAACATTAAAAAATAGATAGATTTTTAATTTCCGCTACAACTCACGGGTTCTTTTTCCTGTAATTATAAAAACTATAAATCAATAAATTATCTAAAAAATTGAACACAAAAATATTAAATTGTAAAATATAAACATTTGTTATTTGTTACAGTGATTAAAAAAACATTCTTTGGTATTTATTTGAAAGAAAGTAAAGGTTGAACCTTTGACCTCTAAAATCTATATTTAAAACAAAATCCAACTCGGCTATCAAAGTTTTTACCAAAATTTTGGTCGGTAAAATACTTATTTACTTAGTCCCGCTTCTCGTCCTCTTCACTCACTCTCACTCCCAACGTTTCTCTGTCGTTTATTAGGAAACAAACATCCTCACAGTTTCTTTCTGGGTTTTGAGAAACAGAGAGTTTCTCAAAAGGTAAATGTCTTATCAATCACTTCATCCTTTCTTTGAGAAACAGAGTCGCTCAAAACTAAAGCAAAAAATCTTCGATTTTGTTTTTCAAAATTATTTTTATTTCTGTTCTAACTCGATTATGAAAGGTGCTCTGAAAACTGTGTTCTGAATGTTTTTCTCTCCAGGTTTTATACTTCTTGCCTTAAACTTCTCGCAAAGTCACCATCTTTAGATGAATCTCTGTAGATCAAGAAGGAAGAAACCATTGAGCATCCTTGACGTTTAGATAACAAAGTAGAGAGTCTAGAAATGTGTCCAGAATGCAGCAGAAAGAAACAGAGCAAGGCCGAGGATCAAGAGGGAAGAAACCACTGAGCATCCTTGATGTTTAAGTTGGAGAGAGTGGGGAAGCGTTTGGTGGTCTTGGTTGTAAGATTGAACACACAGATGTCGAAGCATGAAGATTTCTTGTGACGGATACGATCACCACGGGTAAAATAGATGGAGTTAGGCTCAATACCCAGGGTATGGTCAGCAGGCACGGTGGTACTCAAATCCAGAAAGAGGGCCTCATCACCTAGAGAATCTACCTCAAAAATCTGGGTGTCGAAGTTTTTCGGGTTAGGATTCCTCTTGTAGAGGTGGAACATCCTTTGCCGTGCAGAGGCTAACTCGTAAGTATAGACAAGCAAAACCTGACCTGATCTTGTAACAGCAATGTTTTGGCTAGACGAGATGACCTTATCTCGCTTGATTCTATCTTGTTCATCCATACTCAGCATAGGGCTCCACATTGGATAACCATGGCTCTCGGACACATCCTTGAAACCATCATGTCCAAACAAATCCAAGTGTCGAATGAACTCACGTGTGGCAAAGACGTAAAGATTGTGACCTTTAAGTACCATATCGTAAGTGCCTTGTAACTCCCTGCGAACATTGATCCCCCGTGTTGAAATCTCGCGATAATGATCATCCCCTTTCTTGCAAAACCCTATATATCCGCTCACTTCAAATAACCACACAACAACGTAGTCTCCATTCTTGTCGTCGTCTAGCCACAAACGACCTCTCAGACCTTCGGCAGTATGAACAAGCCCAGGAGATAAATCACTGATTAATAAATGCCTGATATTCTCTCCTACTCGCTCAATCCTAAAAATGCTACCCTTGAATGATTCTAGTGGTGGAAGATCGATCCTCTCCTCGCTAAACACATCTATAATATAGAGTTTCAATGCAGAATCTACCACCAGAAACCACTTACCCGAGCTTCCCAGGAATCGATACCCTGAAAAGTCCCTCTTCGTCTCGTAAACCCTATCATCGTCTGGGTTGTACACACCACAACCATCCTTTTCTCGAGACACCATCACCAATGGAGATCCGCCTTTTGGCCGCACAATCAAACTCGAACGCAAGGCCTTAGCAGACTCAAGATCCGAACTACTCAATCGTCGTTTCAGCTTAGATCTCTCCATTATCTCGTCTGTTAATTTTTTTTTTTTTTTTTATCTCGTCTTTTGATCAGATTGGGAAAGCGTGAAGTTGCACATATAAATATATAGGTACCAAGCCCAATAACAGCAAGAGACAAATATTTTAACGGCTCTATGGCCCAATATAACATCATCATGGATCATTTGGTTATCATTTTTATTAAGTTTTCAGTTAAACTTTGATTTGGTTAAAAACCGAATGGGTTTTACAGTTTTTTTTTTTATTTCACAAGAAAGTTTATTTTTATTCATTCCATAATTATTACAACTTCATATCGAAGTGAAACATTAGCTTAGGACCCCATTTCTGTTGGGCCCTTGTTTTTAGTTTATATATATATATATATATATATAATATCGATGTATAATTATATATTCTCTATAATAATAAAAAGTGTATATTAGATAATTTATGTTTGAAACTATGTTTATGTTTGTTTGGGCTCCCATTTTTTGTTTTGTTTTGTTTAGGCCCCCGAATTTTCAGAACCGAGAGCCAACTTATTCCTTGATCTTAAAACCAGATCGCATATATACCACATCAACCAGTAGCAATGATGGTTTTACCTAGAGGCAAAGATGAGAGGAAATAACTTTTGTACAAGAACCTAATGTTAATCCACAGTTATTGATTCACACCCTATAAACGTAACAAAAAGGTTTCACTATTATAATTTTCAATGAAGATCGCAAATCCAGCTAACCTTTGACAGTTTTTGTAGAGTGATTTATCGTTTCTTGGGGGGTTTCTGAAAAACTCCCAATCTGACTTTCGACCTTTGAGTTCTTTCTGATTCCTTCTTTGATACATGTGAGGCTTTGCGCTTTGATGATTCTCCAATCCCATACTTTGTTGATACATTTGAAGTGCTTGCATACTGAGAACTGGAACCTACAAATCAAACCAAAAGGATTAAGAAAAAAATTAAATAAAAGAAAAAGCTTTCATGTAATGTCTTGAAGTTGCTTAAATCTGCAATACGAGAGCTTCTGCCTTGTTTAGTTATATTAAGCTTCTCCTTGAAACACTGTCCAATGGATTCAAATATTAATAACACAGGTCAATTCAACGCAAAGATTTCTCCATCTTAACAGATTTTTGATAAAAAGAATCCAAATTTGATTCTTGTTCAACTGGACTTTATATACAGCAATTGAAGTCTCACAACTGGATCATAAAACCCGCAAAAGCCATTTTAAAACTCACAAGTTCTACGGAGTCAACATTTTATTATTTCAAGAAACAGATCAAAACAAACCCTTACCGAGAGATCTTAATTCAGGAGCTAAAGTTTCTCCCAGTGAACAACCACTAAGATTCCTTCCTACAAAAGAAAACTATCAAATGATCCTCAGAAACATTCCAATTTGCAAGAGTTCCATGAGGATCAGAATCAACTCTTGCCCGCGATTTAGTCAATTACTCTTCTATGTTTGCTTCAAAGCTCAATGATGATTCTTATTCATTCCAATGTGCTCTTTAAATAGAATACAACAACAGAAAGTGATCTTAAACTAAAGAACCAAAACAGGAATATAAATAAACTAAACAAATCCATATCAAAGCTTATTAATAATATATCCTACAACACCATAGAATAGAAGGTTTCTTTTGTCCTCTTCCTGTTTTATCAAACAGTAGCAGAAAGAACCTTCCGAAAATAACAATCCGCAGAGACTGTAAGCACATGATCAAACCACTCAACTTTTCCCCATATTTCACGACTTTTGCGCCTTTCAAGCGCAAGCTCGGCACACCAAATCATCTTCTAATAGAAGCCATCATAAACAGAAAGCTCCGCCCACAAAACCATTATCTTTCCACCATAATCAGCCAATCCAACCCAAGCACCAGGACTAAACTTGGGTAATCCTACCAAACCATTCAAAATTCTCCATTCTCTTACCTCAGAGTCATACCATCTGAACGAGTATCTGTATACATATCAAGATTCATCCCTGGTTTAACCAGGAGGTCCCATCTACCTTCCTTGGCATTGTAAGCAGCCACATTTAACCCAACCATCACATGGAACTTTCCGTCAATACATGCACTTCAGGATCCCAAACTTGTGTTCTTGTGTCAAAGACTTGAAACGTGTTCTTCAAGTTATCGGAATCATCTCCATCTGCGTACCTTCCTGCTACATATATCTTTCCATCTACAACGGTAGCAGAAGCAATAATTAGCTCCATAGACGAGGCAAGCTTGGAGCCTGGCGCCAAGTGTGAGAATTGCAATCAAGAGCGGAGACGGTAGAGGAGGACTCTTTGTAGATAGATTGGGGTACGCCAATATTATTGATATTAGAACCAACCGCCACGAGACTCGAAAATCTGGCATCGGGAGATTGTGGAATTGGGACTGTAGCCAAAGCATAACCACTGGTCTTATCATTGGTTATGGTTTGAACTGGTTTCCGGCAGAGTGTGAACCAGCTAGGGCCGCCTTTACAATAAGCACTCTTTAGGCACAAGTTGAAACAACTCTAGGTGTGGCTCAAGAGTGATCGGGTCTTGTAAAGCTCCGGTGAAGCCAGCAGAGATCGAAAGCTTTTGGAGACGAGTGAGAGAGTCGGATAGTATAATTTTGAGACACGTGCGATGATGTGAAATACCAGATCATCGGGAAGTGAAGGAAATGGGGTTGGTTGCAGTGTCGACGACTGCTTCTGAAGCGTCTTTTCCGGAGACGACATTGACGGAATTAGTACGATACGAAATAGTCGTGGAACAACCTCTGCGTTTAGGGTTTTGAACAAATACGGCATTCTTTAAAAGGAGAAGACAAAGTTAAATCATTGTTGGGCTTTTATGGGCCGTCGCTAACTATTCAAAAAAAAGAAAGGTTATTTCATCCCACTCTTCTTCAAGAATACTCCCATCTCCCCACCACGTGGGACGTAAAAAGAACATAAATAATGCTTCGTTGCGGTCAATGGACACAACACAAGTTCTTTTGTAAAGATAATTATGTTGGTTGTTTAGTTATATAACTTGTCTTCAATTAGGTATGTATGATGATATTAATATCAGTGCATAGCTTAGATTTTGCCTCAAGAATTTCTTATTGGTTTCACATCAAATTAACAAATCGGTCGGAAATTAGTCAAAAATATTTTAGTTGGACATTGCATTGGAAATTGCCATATTTTCTTATGGTATAAGAATAAATTGTAATCATGTTAAACCCAAAGTGTAAGAAATATTGAAGTGATAATGCAGTGAAGTCAATAAGGACATATATATGATTACCGAGTGGCCCTAGTTTAAACATTTCGAATCCATGCAGCTATCATTAATGATTACGAGTGAGATTAATTCGTTACATGAGAATGATTTTAAAGTCTAATCGCTTAGACCATTTTTAAACAAAGAAAGAAAAATGTTCATCTCACTCTTCTTCAAACATACTCCCATCTCCACACCACCTAACTCATCTCTTCTCTCCGACATAGAGAATGCTTCGTTACGGTCAATAGACACAACCTCAGTCTTAACGGGTCTCCCCCAACCAAAATCTGATCCGTACAGACCAAACTGGGGCGACCATGCAACTGAACCGATCTGTGCATCTGGTTTCATTTTCTTCGATCCCTCCACAAAGTCCTCACAGATTGACTTTATCCCTCGTGAACTCAAACTCTTAACCGAATCACTTAGGATCTCAACAGCTTTAGCAAAACCATCTTCTTCCAAAAATATCCTCGCTTCATATTCGAAGAAACATATCAAAAACACACAGTTCCCAAAGTATCCCTCTGGAACTTGCGGGTCTAACCGATGCCTAAAGTCCGCTGCATATACAAAATGTACTGGTCTGTTCACGTTGCCTCCACGCGCTTTCACCACGCATGTCCATGCATAAGCGTAGGAGATAACAAACGTTGACAAGTGAAGCTCGAGTGGAGAGCGAGCTGATTCGTTCTTGACTCGCTCCCGTAATTTCTCTATGTTCTTTGGAGTTAACTCAACCGTGGCACGAACAACGTTTGAGCTGATCTCTTTGGTGGGAGGAAGCTTCAAGCTTCTTGAGTCGTCAAGTTCCAAGAGCTTTGTCTCAAGTTCGGACGGAACGTTGATGACCGTACGATCAAAACATGGAGTTAGATCCTCCGGTAAAAGAGGAAACTCTATGGGTTTATTGTGTTCTTGTAAACTGCAAATATAAGCCCAAGATTTTATAAACATTGTTAATGTTTTACTGTCTAGGACAGCATGGTGAGATGTGATGCCGATACTTAATCCTTGGTTCGGAAATAACGTGATTTGCAAAGAAAGCAAGGACGCCGAGTCATCGGAGAACGATACCTCAGGTACCAAAGGATGTAAATCGTTCGCCGGACGTAGTCCAATGCCCGATACAAAAGAGAAGCTTGAGTCAATCTCCGCTATGGTAAGTGATACCGTGTCATGCTTGGAGACAACAATGCATGGCTTTGGATCTTGTGGGTCCCACGAGAGGTGGCCGGCCAGTGGGAGGTAATGGCGGAGGACAATGGAAAGAGAGAGCTCAAGTTTTGGGAGGATTAGAGAGCGGAATGAGTCGCGTGACGATGAGGTGAGTTTGTAGAAAATGACTTGTTGAGTAGGAAGAGATTTCATAAAGTGTAAGTCGAATAAGGTAAGAGGGAGATTGGAGAAGTTGATTAAGTTATTGGAGAAGTTTGTGGTAGGGGAGATATGAATGGTCTTGATCACGTTTAGTGCCATTGGTAGTAAACTGCACTCTCTTTTCAATTATCAAGACTGGTTGTAGTAAAATAAGGTTGAGATGATTGGCTTTTAAATTAGAAACTTGTAGCACACAAAAAACAAAAAAAAAAGAAAGATTGGAATCTGGTAGCAAAAATGACAAGGTTGAGATGGTTGGTTTTAAATTGGAACCGTTTAGCGAAGATGAGATGATAAGGTTGAGATGTAAAATCATTCTAATTAAGAAAAAACACTCTCTTTGTTTCTTTTTTCTGGTTTATGAATTTAGGTAATAGAAACAAAGAAGTCACATTTTGATTATAGTACATCTAAAACGTGACTGCTTTTTCGAGACGCATTATTAATCCTCGAGGAAGATTCCAATTCCAGTAATCAAGATGATGAAATTGAGCTTCATATTAATGCACCAAGTCGAAGGAAGAAAAGAATTTTAAAAGCATGTGCATTAGAGGTTCTAAATGAAGTTCTCACTAATTAAATATATATATATATATATATATATATATTAAAAAGTAGGAAAGAGAAATGAGAATTGATTCTCATTTGAGAAATTATATAGAGACTCATTTAACACATATTACAATTTTATTACTTTTATTTTATTTTTATTTAAAATTAAAATAAATTAATTAATTATATTAAAATAATTAAAATAATATATGTGAAAGACTTGACCATCCACAATGGAAACCCATGTGGATGTTTTCCCGTGGGTCCCACGCGGATTTGTGTCTTTCCATTATATTTTGTGTTTTGGGAAAGACATTGTGTCTTCTCTTTTAACACGTGTCGCGACGTGATTCGTCGCGACATTAAAAAATCAAATTTTTTTTTTTTAAAGTAAAAAAAAATGGTGGGTCCCACACGAGAAGACACAATGTCTTGGATCTCTATTGTGGATGCTCTTAGGGATGCTCTTAAACCATCCCTAACGGTGATTTTTTTAGAGGGTTTTTAAATTTTTTTATTAATAAAAAAAGGAATAGTATAGGAGAGAGAGAGAGATTGAAGACATCATCTTTCTTTGAGAGTGTCTTCCGAGAGACACAACCACCTTCTTTAAAGACACTCCACTTTTATATTTAATCATAAACAATGTTACGACACTCACTTTTATACTTACCGATAATGATGCTCGAAGTTCTATGCAGTGTAGATGCTAATAGAGAATCTTCCTTGTCGAAGATCTCTATAATATTGTTTAAATGAAGAAGATCTCTTAGTTGTGTTAGTTTCGTCTTATATACTGATGTATAATTTTTAATTTTTTTACTTGCCATATTCCAATATAAAAAAATTCTCTGAAAATCACGTTCGTAATTAACAAATAGCATGTTACTTAGACGCGTGAACGTATGTTATAAGTTTAAATAATATGATATTTCTTACAGTATGTATGTAAATTGTTTTTGTAAGGTAGCCACATTTCAACATATTATGCTCTTTGTTAGCATCAGACACTTAATTAGCATGTTACATAAACATAGTAACTCCTAAATATTTATTTATTTATGTAAATGTAAGTGAACACATTGGATGAATCTAAAATGTTGCATATGTGAATAAATGATACTAACATTCAACTAATCCTCCCAAAGTGAATGTAGTCAACTGGCAAAATGAGAATAGTTTAGATAATTTTGCGTTTGAGGGGTATTGATCTCTGACCTAGATCAACATGACATCGAAGTGATTTTTGGGACATGCATCAGAGGAAAACGTTTGCAATCGGTTGGTGCTAGTGTTTCGCGCTTGTGCGGCTTTGGCTTGGATTTGGATGTCTTCTCTCTGCTCTTTCGAGTTCCTCGGAAGGGTTGTGGGAAAGATTGTTATCTTCGGATCAACTAAACGTTCATCGTGTGAGTGGTGATTGGATAGTTAGTGTTTGTAGGCTCCGTGCTTGTGCATCGAACTACTTACCACCTGTCCTTCTCAGTTACTTCATGGACGATATAACGCTTGATGATCGGATTTGGGGCCTGTGTTGCGTACTTATCTATGTGGTATTGTTGGGTTTGGTTTCCACTGTTGTTTGCGATATCTCTTTCGTGGAGAAGTCGCGAACACACAAACTGGCGCTTGTTTTCTTTTCAACTTGGCATTGCCTTGTCTGCTTTTGTGAATAAGCAGTCAGTTGAACTCTAATCACTAAACCACCACCATCTAATTATTTATTTTATATATTGTTCTCCACATGTGGAATAGAAAAGAATTAAAAAGGAAAAAAAGAGAGGCAAATTCTATAAATTAGTAAACCAGTTGTCAAAAAAAAATTAGCAAAACGATATCTTCATGAAAGTTCTCTAACCATGAGTCCACATCGCCAGCTATCTTTATGATCTGAATATCGACACATGATAACGAACCATGTCGACTTATCGTATTCGAAATTTTCTAGGTTTGATAGAACCATCCATTTTTTGTTTCATGTTAAAAAATGCTACAAAAATGAGGCTTTAACCCAAGCTACGTGGCTCGATCATAAACCATACAATCTTGCAAATCCAATGTGTTGATCGTTTTGTGTGGAGTTTAAACCAGCTAGGTCGAAAATGAGTCCAACGTTTCTCGTGGTTTCACAGTGGAAAATATTTAAATGGAAAAATAGGATTATAGTTAATTATTTTCGTGGCATCTTTATCTTGCACATCCCAATTCGAAAACCCAATGTTGACAACTACCGACCATCCCCATTTATCTTTAATTTGCAAAAGTTTAGTCTTTTGGATTAAAAAATCAACGATTTTCATGCTTCCTTCCTCGATTGATGAGGCCATCGGGGTGCCTTTTGATTGTCAGCGGCTTAGAAATGGCCCGAACAGCGATCACTCACAATATCCCTGGGCAAGCCAAAGATTTTGACCACATGCTTAAGGAACGAACGTTTTTTTTTTTTTCTCCATTTTCTTTCATTTCACTCACCTTATTTGTCTTGCATGGTTTTTTTCTTCCTCTTCGATTTCGATGAGCAGAAGATTTTCGGACATTAGCAAGTGGATCAAGGCAGTGGATTGTGAATCCACCTCCATGCCAAGGCTGATACCGCCCCCGATCTTCGGCCCGAGCTGTATGAGGCAGGTACAACGGCCCGAGCGACCAGACTTAGCTGTTTAGTGATTAATTACCATTTTGTTCGCTTTTTACTATTTATAATTTTAGGTAGCACGGAAGTTTTGTCAGAGATCCGTTTTCCGCTTAGAAATCGGAATCGAAAGCTCCCTGAAGCTTTCGGAATGTCGCTTCTATGTCACTTCCAAAAACCTCCATTCCAAAATACGTTGGAAGCTTGCGCTTCCGTTTTGAAAACATTGAAAACATTGTGTCGTAAATCAATATGAATAGTAAAATTATTTTTGATATGGTTCTTGTTATACAAGATAAACATAGAATTTCAACACAAATTCTAATACATCTATCCAAGAACATGAACTAAGGTTAACAAGTAAACGCTTTTACTCCTCCTTAATCATGTATGCATTCTTCTTGGAGAAGTCTTTGCTTCGTGCTCCTTACAGCGACATCAACCTCTTCCCAAAGCGATCTCTTCCAAAACTTCAGCAGCTAAAACGCTTGGATCAATAACTCTTTTTGTGTTTCTCTGTTTTTACAGTTATCAAGCATGCAGAAGATGTTTTCATTCTTCTGCATGCTTGATAACTATAAAAACATCTTCTGCTTTTATAGAGAAACTTTCTAACGTCTCCTTCTTTCTTCTTCACAAAGCAAGAGATCAATCATTATTAAAAGCAAATAACGTTAGAGATTAAATCATATAAGAAAGGAAAGTCATATACCCACTTAATCAAGATTTTCCAATTAAAACATTATCATAATATGCAATTAATCAAAAACCATAGAATATTTATATTCAAATTAGAATATTTATTAGAATTAAATATTCTACCGCTTGCTTTCATGGTGCTCCTGAAAATATCATTTTAAAATCGTGTTGGAACCTTGCGCTTCTGTTTTGATAGCTATTATTTTTATATGTTTTTTTTTGTTTTTTTAAAAAAAATCAAAAACTAATATAGTATTATTTTTGTATTTATGCATATCATTTTCATCTTTATCTATTATTTTAATCATATGCGAAATATTGAAAGTGATTAATTTGATTAGTTGAATAATATAAGTTTGAGGTGGGTTTTTGATTGAGTTGAAGGGTTGGAGATGTGGTCGGAAGGGGGCAAACTTTTTGTGTCGCCGGAATACTTTTGACTATTAAAGCGCTAAGAATGACAACCAACAAACGGCTCAGGTTAACCTTTGGACATACAAACTTTAACTGAACTGAACCAGTGGTTGAACGGAGCAGCGTCACTCTTCTCTGGTCAAAGCGTCTGGAGGGTTCAGCGGTAGCTTCACCGGAGCAGGACAAGAAGAATTCCCTAACATTGGATCTGGCGGTTCTGAAGGCGGAGTAGTCTCAACGAGCAGATCTGACCTTACCGAAACCATGATGAGATGAAGTGATAACCCACGGGAGAATAAAGTTGGAGCTCACCGAAAACCTCAAAGACGACGGAGGAGGAACAAGGATTTTGGTCGGAGAGCAAGATACAACGACGACGGGAAGCGGAGAGGCTTCAGGAGAACGAGATGCATAGACGGCCGGAGTGGAGGCCAAAGCTTGTTCTGAACGGAGACACTTCATTGTGCGGCTGCCTCGGGGAAAGGACCTAAGAGAAAAACTTCAGGTGACCTCAAACAGACTGGATCAGGTCAATCTTCACCTAACAATGTTTTGGTCAGTGGCGGACCCAAGGGAAAAAGTTTACCAAGTGCAAAATGCACTAAAAGAGGTTTGAACCACTGAGCTCTTAGGTAAAAAGGGTGCATTCTTACCATTTTCGCCACTTTAATTATATTTTTAAAAATACAAATATTTATATTTTAGTCGGTACAATTGCACCGGATCCCACCTATATGGGTCCGCCCTTGGTTTTGGTGATCCAACAAGTTTTCGCTGTCAAATTTGCTACTATGCTTTATAATTTTAATAAGTAAAAATAACTTTAATTTTTATATTAAAATGAGTATGTATTAATTAATTGTGTTATTAAATTTATATTTTATTGTAGATTTTTTTGTATGCTGATGTGGAAATCTACTCTTCCTATAATATGATTAAAAAAAAAAACTAAATTTCAAAAAAAAAAAACTACCGAAATGATCAATTCCCATCATCGAAAAGAGAGAATCGAATCAAATAAGAAACTAAACCAAACCAAATTAAACCAAAACCAAACCTTGTCATACCGATCGATTCATTGGATTGTAACTTCTTAAAACTAATGACTGATACACTATAATATATGGAATCCATAGCTCAATATTGGTGTAGTAGAAAGCCACCAAAATGAAAAGAGTTTTCAAGATTACGAGTTTTGAATAACCAACAAAATAATTTTAACTTAACCGAAAGATTGTGAACCTCGTCCGAACCAAAACTGTTCGTAACCGTACTTGTTCACTCCACATCAACCACTAGATTCCCCGGCTTCTCCACTCGATCCTCCACATCCGCCCGATCAACATTACTATCGTACTCCTTGAAGCAGGCGATCGTTCCCAGCTCCTCCACTTCCTCAATCACATTGTCAAGTCTTGCCACCATTTCCACTAGAAGCGATGCAAAGGCTGCAAATGGTAACGCCTCCGAGAATTCAAGACTCGTCATTACCACATTCTTGCTCAGCTGTTGCCTCAAAATTTTCCTCTCGCTAGTCGCCGCCGTTGATCTCCGTTCTAACGTATCTGACCTTAGTCTAGAAAACGAGATGGCACCGTTTGGTGCAAAACGTGACATGCGTTCGCCACGTGGCGTTCCAGTGTTTTGACTCGAAGCGGGAACGTTTTGGTCAAGATGTGTGTCTTTGTGTTGTGTAACGGTAACGTTTGGGTTATGTCTACCACTATTGCCTTGAGAAACGGTGCCGTTTTGGTTAGAGCCGAGGAAGAGTTTAGGTTGTGATTGTTGGATTAAGCTTGATAACTTGATCTATAAGTTATCCTAATCCTACCAAGTTATGGTTTCTAAAGAGATTAGGATTAGGGAGACTAATATTAGGAGTTATCTAATATTATTATATGTGTTTTATTAGGAGCTAAATCTAATAGAATTAGGATTGGTCTCACACTATATAAGGAGTTATCGACTTGTGGTAACACTTATGAATTTTAGAGAGAATTTAAGAACTACGTGTTTGGCTTGATCCCTTCTAAAGGGTACATAGGCAATCTTCTTTAGAAGGTGCAGCCATTCAATATCACCTAATAAGAGAGTTATTCTTATAAAGTTAAGTGTGTTTGATTGAGATTCTATAATTGGTATCAGAGCTTGAAAGATCGTGTGAGGTAGGAGATCAAAAATTTTGACGATGTGCATCACAAAGCAAGAGAGAAACCATAAGTTATGCGGGATACTCTGGTTTCATGATTTAAAAACAAAAAACAAGCAGGGCGTTGATATAAAATCATGGGTGAAGGAGATATGTGAACTTGAGTTATGGAAATTACAACAAGCTTGGGGTAAGGTGTGGTACGTGAGGTACGAATATTGAGAACACTAGTGGAGGAAGCAACGTGTGGGAGTGAAGGATCTACGATCATGGAGATGCTAGCAACAAAAACAAACCGTAGGGTCTAATAACCGAAGTATGATACATCAATCATGGATTATCATGGTATATGGGAGCTGATTATCATGTACGAAGGAAGAGATACCATAGTTAAAAAAATTTCTCGACTAACTACTTTCTCCACATCATCAAAGCTCGAGATAAGGTCTTGTTGCTTCTTGTCTACGTCGAAGATATCACTCGTGTGATCATGAAGAGTAAGATGAACACGTGCCGCACAAGAAAAGGCAGAGCAAGAGAATGATGAAACTGGTTATTGTAGAAGCTTTTGATATACTTCTTCTTTTTCGTAGAATAAAACGCAGAGAGAGAGAAAGAGACAAGCGAAAGAAAGCTTTGCAAGAGTTCTTCTTGTTTCATAGACGACAACGAGGAGATGGATAGTTAAAAGATGGAGATTAGGGAAAGGGTTCAATCTCACCTTGGCCGTGTTGAAGAAGAAACCATGCTTATCGGACATTGCTAAGGAAACTTGGGTTGTCGGTGGAATTCAAGATCCTATGTTTCGATTAATCATGAGTTTACATTGGAGAAGCATGTCGGAGGAGGAGGAGAGCAGATCGCATTTGTATCACCATGAATGAACAGATCCAAGCAAAAAAAAAAAAAAAAAAAAAAAAAAGGAAAGCAAAAATGAGGAAGAGGAAGAAAAGGAAGAAAAGGAAGGAGCATAAAGTGGCAGATCAGATTGTGAAGGTAATCCTCATCGGACCAGAGAGATTTAGATATAAAGTAAGGTATCACTACAAAGGTCACGTTGCCAAGATTCCAAAGCCACTGACAGTGTTCTAATCGGAGTTAAAATCCAGAAGTTATGAGCATTGCTTCTTGGCCAAGAAACTGAAAAATCTGTCAAGGTCAAGTCAAGGACAACCATTGTTTGAAACAAGAACCGGAGTTTACGTCACGTCTAATGTTTGACAAAAATCTTAGAGGTGGTGGACGTGTAAGGAAAGTGTGACGAAGACAACCGATGACTCGACCTTGTGGTGAGGAGATTACGAAAAAGACGACTCTGTTTTTGGTGTTAAAGCAGAGTACTCAGACTATGGTGAAGACATACTCTGTCTCGCAATGAAACAGAGCTTGGCGCTGACGAATGAGCTGATGCCGAGGAGGTGATGGAAGCTCTAACGGTGGCAATGGTGATAAGCAGCAGATGACGTGTCGTTGAGATGTTGTTGAGATGGTGATGGTCTCGTATCGACACTAAACTGATGCTCAATACGGAGAGTTGCATGTTTAACTCCGAGTAAATGGAGAAACATTTTGTCGGGCTATCGTGTCCAAAACAAGAGATCTATCTGCATATGTCTCTGCCTTGGCTGAAGCAAAGAAACGAGAAGAGAGTTTGAAGAAGGATATAGGGGTTGCCAAAGAGTGTATTTCTAGTTTGGAGAAGACTTTGCATGAGATTCGGGCAGAATGTGCTGAGACGAAAGTTTCTGCTGGGAGTAAAATGTCTGAAGCGCATAGTATGATTGAGGTTGCACTGAAGAAATATGTAGATGCTGAAGCAAAATTTCGTGCAGCAGAAGCGTTACAAGCAGAAGCCAACTGATATCACCGAATTGCAGAGAGAATTTTGAAGGAAGTTGAAAGTCGTGAGGTTGATCTTTCTCGCCGTCTTGCATCTTTCAAGTCTGAGTCTGAAACAAAAGATAACGAGATGGTTATTGAGCGACAAACTTTTTAGTGAGAGGCTAAAGAACTTGCAGCAAGAGCATGAAAGGTTATTGGATGCAAAAGTTTCACTAAATCAAAGAGAAGATCACATTTTTGGTAGATCACAAGAATTGGCTGAACTTTAAAAGGGGTTAGAGTCTGCAAGGACCACATTTGAGGAGGAACATAGAGCCTTGAGGACAAAAAATCCAATTTGGAGACCACATTAGCTTCACTTGCTAATAGAGAAGAGGCTGTCTTTGAAAGGGAATCTTCACTACTTAAGAAGGAGCAAGAGCTGCTTGTTGTTGAAGGAAAATATCCAGCAAGGAGTCTGAACTAATTCAGAAGGTCTTAGCGAATCAAGAAATTATCCTGAGGAAAAGAAAATCTGATGTGGAAGCTGAATTGGAAAGTAAGTGCAAATTGGTGGATGATGAAATCGAGAGCAAGAGACGGACTTGGGAATTAAGCGAGGTTGATATCAGGCAGAGGGAAGACCTACTTGCTGAAAAGGAGCATGACTTGGAAGTCCAGTCAAGGGCATTGGCAGAGAAAGAAAAAGACGTAACAGAGAGATCTTATACGCTTGACGAGAAAGAGAAGAATTTGAACGCTACAGAGAATGATATAACCCTTAAGACAACTCTGCTGGAGAATGAAAAGGAACGGCTTAGAAAATTGGACTTAGATCTGCAGCAGTCTTTGATGTCATTAGAAGAAAAAAAAAGAAAACGTGTTGATTGTGCAACAGAGAAACTTGAAGCTTTGAAGAGAGAGACGAGCGAGTTATCTATTCTGGAGATGAAACTGAAGGAGGAGCTAGATGATTTGAGGGCTCAAAAGCTTGAGCTTCTAGCTGAAGCAGATAGATTGAAGGTGGAGAAAGCTAAATTTGAAACTGAGTGGGAACATATTGATGTGAAAAGGGAAGAGTTAAGGAAGGAAGCAGAGTATATAACTCGTGAAAGGGAGGCTTTCTCAGTGTATCTTAAGGACGAGCGTGATATCATCAGAGAGGAAAGAGATGCATTGAGCAAACAGCAAAAAAAAAATGATGTGGCGACGCTGAACCGAGAGCGTGAAGTATTCATGAATAAGACAACGGAGGAACATTCTGAGTGGCTTATTAAGAAACAGCGCGAGCGTGCTGACTTCGTGTTGTGTATTGAGATGCAGAAATGAGAGTTGGAGTATTGCATTGAAAATAAATGAGAAGAATTGAAAATTGATTTTAGGGATTAAAAATCAAAGGTGGTAAGGACGAGAAATGGAACAGTTTTCGAGTGATTGAAGTTGGGATTAAGTGAAGTTAGCACATCTCAAAGAATAGAACACGAAAAAAAGGGAGAATCTATGTTGAGTTCTGACATAGATTAAGAGAATCTTGGAAAACCGTTGTTGGGGCATAACATAGGTTAAGAGATTGTGTGAGCTTTAGTTTTTGAGTAAGTTTTCTAAAGCAATAAAAGAGTGAGTCTTTTATAATCTCGTGTTCTTAAATAGTAGTCACAGTGATGGTGCAGAACACACTTGGAAGGTTCAAGTTCAAGAAGATTAGAGATCTCATGGGAGTTCATGATGTGTCCAAGTGCAGCTTCAAGCTTAAGGGGGACAATGTTGGATTAAGCTTGATAGCTTGATCTATAAGTTATCCTAATCCTACCAAGTTATGGTTTCTAAAGAGATTAGGATTAGAGAGACTAATATTAGGAGTTATCTAATATTATTATATGTGTTTTATTAGGAGCTAAATCTAATAGAATTAGGATTGGTCTCACACTATATAAGGAGTTATCGACTTGTGGTAACACTTATGAATTTTAGAGAGAATTTAAGAACTACGTGTTTGGCTTGATCCCTTCTAAAGGGTATGTAGGCAATCTTCTTTAGAAGGTGCAACCATTCAATATCACCTAATAAGAGAGTTATTCTTATAAAGTTAAGTGTGTTTGATTGAGATTCTATAGTGATTTGATGGCTGTGTTGAGATCTTGTAATGCTACTTGGAGGCTGTCAGAGAGAATCTCCGGCGAACAGTGACGTCTGTTTTGAATGCTTACGGCGAGTTCCGATAGAACCTTTGAGATTTCTCCGGCTAGTCTTACGCAAGGATCCTTGAAGAGTCCACGAAGAGACCTCGGAGTCTTCAAAATTAACATGTATCAATATACAAAAAACCGAAACTATACGTTATAATTATGTTTATTCAGGCCCGTCTCAAAGCTATGATGGACCTCTGGCAAAACCAAAAAAGTAAATTAAAACCTCTTAATAAATAACATTTTGAAAAAATGAGCCTTTAATTTTAACCTTAAACTATTTTTAAAATTGAATTGAATTTGGGTCCATAGCATTTGCTAACCTTGCCGACCTCTATAGACGGATAGTAAATCTATAACTTTATTTTATTCCACAATTGCCAAAATAAACGAATAGCAAAATAGAATAGAGACTAAAGAGTGTGTTCAGATTTCAACATGTTCTGATCATTATACCTTTTGCATTTCGGATACTAATGTAATTTCAAAATAACATGACAAAACTACATTCAATATTTTCATTATGTGGTTTTGGAAAGTGAAAAAAAAAAACACGCCATATGTTAACATGAATGACATACCATATGAGCAACCAACATGTATTGTTTTTTTGATAAATGCCAACATGTATTGTTAGAAACAAAAATGTACTCTTATCAATCCATTTGACTCTACTGTATTACCTCATTAGAAAACTTCATAGTCATTTACCTAATCATATTCCAGAATTTGATGATCTAGCTATTTAATTAACCCTGTGATTTAATTATAGTTTAAAAACAAAACTTAAAATTTAAAAGTTACCTGAATCTCGGTTTTTAAGCAACCATGAAGAGCAACAACAGTGTAACCAAACTGACGAAGAACAGATCCAACTTTAACATAATGTTTCCCTGGAAATCTATGACAATGCCTTGTGTGCCTTGGCTCCCAACTTGCATACATTGCCTATATACATATGTTCATATATATTAAAAAAAAATTGTTTATCTAGTTTGAAAGAATTATTCGATATAAATAACTTACGAGTGCTTCATCAGTAGATTTGGAATCCAAAACAGCCTTGTATCCATTATAGATATCGTGTCTTCTGATAAATCTGAGGTTTCTGCATCTTTATCCTCCTCCTCAAAATACTCATTTACACATGCTACTCCAAAAGAAAAAAAGAAAAAAAAAATCAGCTAAACTAATGAGAATAAAATAAATGAATAAAAGGTTCGCTAATTTTCAAGACAAAAATATCGCAAATAGCCAAACACAAAAGATAAATTAGCAAAATTTAATTGCCAAAAAATTCCACATAGCAAATAAGATAGAGGGAAAGTAATATTATAGAGCAATATATTTTGAATGTATTATAAATTTATATTTAAGTGTGTGCCTTCGATGGAACAAGAGAGGCCTTCCAGCTTCGTGACAGTGGTCTTATGAAGGTCCTCACCAGACCATATAGGAAAAACCAAAAGGCTCATGCAGAGGCAAATACCAACACCCGTGGCTATAGTATAGAATCTCTCATGTGCAATCTTAATCACAGTATCAACTCTATAACTAGACACTGTTATTAGATTGAATGTCAAGAGAAATATAAGCATGCCGTAATCGTAGTTCTTTTTTATGTATGGGACAAATCTCAAATATGTTATCTACGCTCCTGTTACATAAAAAAACACATGTATAGCTTTTTGCTTGAATTGCAACCGAAGCTAGAGAATCTAATAGTTTGATTAATACAACGTGGGTTGATTGTGAAATAATTAAGAGAGTGATAAATAAAAAAATAAACTAGTACATACCAATGATGAAAACCGCAGCGCCAATGAATATAGCTCGGAAAATCTTGCCGGAGTCATTAGCGACAAATTCAATGAAAAATGCCAAAGATCCTGCAATTAATGTTCCTAATCCTCTATTAAGCCCTTTGCACAGCGTAGCACCTGAATGAATATAAACACATGAGCTTACACAAAATATTCATACACTAATTAAGCACTATAGCAATTATTATGAGCAAATAGTATTAGATTTAGCATCGGGTTTCATCGAAACGCCGGACTAATCCTGAAAATAATAAATCCACAGGAAAAAAGTTTTTGGCAAGTCCATCATTCCATAGGTAAATATAAACAAAATCAAACGAGTTTTAAAATACAATTAATTTTAATTAAGTGTTAACTATAATTACCGGCAGAGAACTCAAGGACGACAACGACGGTCATGACTGCCCAAATAGCACTGTTCCCAATGCCTTTGAAGAGAGGCTCCATGAGATACAAAAGAGACACAAGTGTTAAGGAAACTCCAACTTTTAAAGCATGTTTCACTCTCCTTGGATCGTCTTTTCCAACTTTCCATATATCCTTAAGAACTTTCTCGATCTTCTTTGGAAGTTCAAGAACCTTCGTCTTTATCTTTTTAGAGCTTCCTTCTTCCATATCCACGGTCCCTTCATGGACCTTGTTCGACATTTTTTTTCTTGTTCTGTTTTGTGGGTTCAAAATGAGAAATGCCAATATTGCATATGAAAGAGTTTTGGTGTTAGTGGTACTTTCTATATATAAATGTAGGCATATATGTATATATATATGCAATGACATATATAGACAACTAGTTGGCTCGAGAAAGCAAATAATGATTTAATACGTGTTGCTTCTTTTTTTTATGTACTATGTATTTATTTCTCTGGAGATATTTTGTTGGGAGGGATAAAGGTCTATTTTTAAATTTTAATAGCTTTATAATGTAACTATATTTTAGTAAAATAATTTTTGTTAGATATATAATAATTTGTTATTTTAAAGAGGACATGATTTAGTGATGACGTTAAAGACGACAAAACCACATATTTAAAAAAAATTATCTTTTTTTTTCCTGAAAACATAAATAGCATTGCTAATTTAGAAAGAAAACTATATATTTTCTTTGTTAGAGTTGGCTTTTGTATTTGTTTTTTCTTTGTTATCTTAATAATTCATTTCATACAATAACCTTAACAGAACAAATGGGTTTTAAATTTTAACAACCTTAATGTACAAGTGATGAGAGCTAAGATTGATTTGTTTTATTTTTTACATGACTTGCAATAATTTGATGGGTGATTGAAGATTTTTTTTTAGTTTTCTTATTTGCCACATAAAATATCGGGGAAAGCAAAAAGTTAAAAAAAAAAAAATGTCAAAGGTTTTTTTTTTAATGTCAAAATTATATTGGCTGTTCATTAATAAACACTAGTAATGGACGTTCCATATTGCACTTGAAACTTAAACTAAATATCATAATTATTTTTAGGTTCACCATTCATGTGAATGCATGTGTCACCCAATTCATAAAATTAATCAAAATACATTGTTGTGCGCAGATCTAGTTCGGATATCTTATTTTGCTAGAGAAATATAATTTGATTTTCTGTTTATCCCAAGAAAATGTTTTCTAAAAAAAATGATGTTTTCTCTGACAAAAAAATAACAAATCTTCATCTGAATGTAGGCAAACTTACTTTCTTCTCTATTTATTTTAAAAAGTAGACAAAAACTTATCTAGCTATCTTTAAATTGTGATTAGACCTAGACATTCGGGTATTCGGGTAGGGTTCGGATAGGAACCGAACGGGTTTGGGTATTTCGAGTAAAGAGGTTTTGTACCCGTATGGGTATTATAGAATTTCGGGTCGGGTTCGGGTAGGAACCGATCGTGTTCGGATCGGTTCGGGTCCAAAAAACCAATACCCGTAAAATCCTAAAAAAAAAATCGGATCGGTTTTGGTTCGGATATATTATACCCGAAATACCCGAAAATACCAAAAACCCCGAAAATTTCACCCAAAATATCCGAAAATAGGCATACCCGTAAAAATAATTAATACTGAAATACCCGAATGTGCTAAAATATCCGAAAATATCAAAATATTAAAAGCATTAATGTATAATGTTTCGAGTATTCGGGTACCCGATTGGGTATCGGGTAATATCCGTACCCGAACCGATACCCACGAGTATATGAATATAAGATCTAATGGGTAAAATGAGCATACCCAAACCCAACCCGAACCGTTTTTTCGGGTCGGTTTCGGTTCGGTATTTCGGATTCGGTTTTTTTGCTCAGACCTAATTGTGATATGTTAAGAGTCATAATAAAGCCAAAAATTATAAGTGGTTTCAAGTATCAGACAAATGAGTTGGGATTTTCAAAATTCTCTGCGCTTTGAACCTAACTCATTGAAAATCTTAATTGATACTATACACAAGTAAAAATAAATTTGATTACGTAGGTAAGAATTTGTTATCAACACGACTAAGACTTAAATTTTGTCGTGTTAGGTTGAAATATTACTATTTGTCCACAACCTGGTGACAGCAGAAGACCGAAAAAGAAAGAAAATATTATCAAAATAATAAACTAAATTGATCTACTATGACTCATCGACGTAATAATCATACAATTACTTGTAAATAGGTAACCATCCAATAATAAAATGTATAATTTAATGATAGCGATTGGGACAAACCCATATAAAATCAAGGCCACTATAATGATATGGTTTCCTCGTAGATATTTTAATTATTTTCCTAAGTCCTCGGCCTTAAAATAGTTATTAACTTTGAATTTTTGGTCACATCACATAGACATAGATACCGATGTTAGCGATTGATTAACATAATATTACAAGAATATATGAAAGTTTTTTCATGCCGTTTGGCACATTATAGTTTTACAAATTATATGTTAGTATCGAGTTTAGCACCCTACCTTGAATCGGATACAAATTGATATCAATTCATACTAAAGGTATAATCAAGTTAGGCCATGACGATTCAAACTGAATAAATCAGTTTCCGTAGGATTTAATTTAGTTAACCGGTCTTGGGAGGCTAAATCTATTGAAAAAAAAAACTAACTCGAAAATAGAAAATTAGAAACGAAAAGGAAAAAAACCCATTAAAAAGGCCCAAACCGACCTCACAGTCGATTCAATATCCCTATAGATAGAGCAATTGTCCAATCATTGAGGAGAAAAGAGAAATCTAGAAAAAAGACCAAAAAGAGCAGTTTTGTTATTTTAATCTTATTTTCTCTTTTAGTTTAGAAATTCTAATTCTTTTGTACTTCTCGATCAAATGTAACTTATCAATGAGGAAATTAACTTTAAATCCTAATTAAATCCTAAGGTTCAACTTGTTTAGCGATTGATTATATGCTTTATGTTTGCATCTAAGAAAGTCTAAAATAAATTATCATTGACTCAATCGAGTGGACCCTTTTTGTTTCATAGCGATACCAACGTTGACACGTTGCTTGTGAAAAATATCAGTTTCCCACAATTTTATTCTTGCACCGGCGGAACTTGGGGATAGATTTGCGACAAACAAAGTGTTTCCTTCAGGTTTTAGAAAACTTATTTTCTAGACTTAACATTAAAAACTGGCCCCGAAAAACCATTCCTAGTCAACCCGGAAAAAGAGATTCAGTTCAATTTGGTTTCGGCTAATCATAGTAATCTGAATGAATTTCAGTTTTTGGTTCGGATATGTTCCAAAACATGAATGGATATCCGAAAAACTCTAAACAATATGATATAGGGGTTTCAAATTATTTAGGTTTTCATAGAAGCTTTTATAAGAGTTTACGGGTAATTCTTATTTTTACAGGGGTTTTTGGAGTTTGGAAACCAAACAAAACTCAAACCTAAATATGTTTTGATTCCATGTCGGGTTTCAATTAAATTTTGATAATCGATATGAACACGATTAGACTCGAACCAAAGCGGATTGAAATATTTTCGGTTTCTATATGGATCCAAAACTTGAAAATTTTTCGTTTTCTATATGAATCCAAAACATCTCTACCCAAATAACCCAACACAATCCGAACCAAAAATCCGAATGTCCAGACCTAGCTTACATTGGTTTTGATAGATAATACAAAGTGGTTGGAAACTAGTAGGTTGTGAAATTTATTTACATGCAAAGAGATTAATGGTGCGCAATTAGAATCAAATTTTAACAATAATCCCTTGGTGTTTTAATTTCATAACGAGAATTAGGGGAAAAAAACATAATATGTAGTAAAAAAAAAGTTGAGGTTTTGTGTAAGAAAAGGATCATACGTATGCACACATATAACTTGTAATACACACTTCCAACAATTGCACATACGATTTAACACAATCCCAAAGAGAATCACTGTCTATTTTCAAAAACAAAATTCACAGATAAATAACATTTTAAGTTCTGAACAATAAAATCAAGAATCTAATCGATTGATCTTGGAGATTAAAATTTGCTAGTGAAACATATGTTCTAACTTTTCTCTGATTCAATCACAATTTTCAGCAAATCTTTCTCCTTTGGTGTTCATTGTTCAATGCATTAATGGTTGAAGTTTCCCATCAGAAGATAACACTAAACCTCTCACTTTTGCAGCTTTTGTTTTGCATTTTCTTGGCAAAGTCTTACAGTTTTGATCTTCTAAGAATTCATCTGCAACATCTCCGTCTTCATCAATCCTAAGTCGCATTGAGTACCAACGCAGTCCCTGATCCAAAAAAAGAAGGTTCGATAGTAACATTCACGGTTAAACTAAGTTGAGTCAATGATGTTGAAGTGTTAGCTAATGCCATCAAGAAGAACTCAGTGAACATATGCCTATCATCTAACTAATCTTGGCCGAAACCAAATCCTCTTGCTCCTTAAAGACTCAAATTACCGTCTTTCTCTACCAATATAACTATATAAGAATCAACTCTATTTATCTTAGCCTTGTAAGTCATGATGAATAAGAATAACCAACCATCAAGATATGAGATTATGCTTTGTATAGATTATACTTTTCCTAGTAGAGTGATACTGAAACTACTTGCTTCTAAAAACTTACTTTTACCGCAACTAATCAATCAATCAAGCTAATATATCCTTGGCATGTCATAATCTTTTAATAACTATTCACTAATTTGACATACGTTAAAAGAGACTGTGAGCTAACAATTACAACGAAACCTAATTCAATAAGCTCATTCGGGGAATTGAGAAAACCATACAGAAATGACAAATGTAAAGCCATCTACAGAAGAGTATAAAGTACTGTTTTTGAAACACAAACATATCGAAGTCAATTTAAGCCATACTAGAATTAAAATCAAAGCAAGGCACTAGCATAGAATAGGAAATGACAGTTATAAACGTTCATCAATGTTAAGCTACAGAATCATGTCATACTAATGTTTATCAGTGTTAAGCTACAGACTCATGTTCATACTAATGTTCATTAATGTTAAGCTACAGAATCATGTCATACTAATGTTTATCAGTGTTAAGCTACATACTCATGTTCATACTAATGTTCATCAATGTTTAAGCTACAGACTCATGTTCATTGTTTGAGCCATACTAATGTTCATCAATCTAAAGCTACTAAAATTTCACAAACTCACAAACCAAGTCATCATCCATCCAACTTAGTATGATCCAAACCAAAGACATAAATCAACAATCATACTACAGAACAAACCTGAAATTGCAATATGTAATACCACATTACACCTCCTCATAAAACTTAACCATAAATCATAAACTAGCAATTCAAATATCCTCAAATGAATTTAATCACCAAAATCGATTAAAAACAAGACTAACCTGAATACCACCATCTGAAGCAGCACAAGGCTGAAGAATAGG
This sequence comes from Cardamine occulta, assembly GCA_028015245.1. Classification (NCBI taxonomy): domain Eukaryota; kingdom Viridiplantae; phylum Streptophyta; class Magnoliopsida; order Brassicales; family Brassicaceae; genus Cardamine; species Cardamine occulta. The sequence continues at coordinate 949,420 of CM051384.1, forward strand.
ACCAGGATTAGACCGTTCAACAGCAACTTGAACCGGAACCCCAAAACCTTTCCTTGGAAGTCCAGTTTCACGGAATTTAGGTTGATTCTCATCCCGACGTTTATCTCCATTACCGGAGACAGTTCCAGTGTTATCTCCACCATCACCATCTTCTTCTCTTACAGCTCCATGCCCACCACCATCGTTATGCCCAAACCCCAAAATCCCCGTTAACTTCTTCAAAAAACCCATTAACCCCAAAATCAAATTCGATCCAAAGCTCTCAACTTTACAACTTTTTTTTTCTCAAAATTGATGCTTTCCCAGAAATTGAGGATACAAATCGAAATTAGGGTTTTCGAATATTCCCTTTTCTTCCGTTTTCTACTTTCTCCGATCGCGTCTTAATCCAATAATATTCATTATTGTAATCAAAACTCAGAAAATTTCTGTAATTTATCTTTATTGTGAACACTGTTTATCTTCTTCTGCAACAAATACAATAAAAATTGAAACTTTTTGGATCAAAGATGGATCGAGCAAGATCTTTATTCTTGCTTTACCCTTTGTATCATTTAACTGCGCGGTATATAATAAATAAATATTTCATATTATTTTAATTGTTTATGAGGAAAAGAAATCACTTTTGCGATCCATTCATTATTACAAAGTTCCGTGTTAATGTTAATTAATTGAAAATTAAGAACTTTTATTACGTTGTAGTGATCAATTTTGAAAAAAGACAAAAAATGCACACACACATTAAAGGAATTTTGGATAAGAGGACTAACGTAATGAAAGTTTGTCTATGTTTGTAAGGATAAGAAAACAACTAATGACTAAATCATACAGTATTCTTTTCGTAGTTGTCACTAATTAGCAATCTACGCAACGATTAAAAAAACTTAATGCTGCAAATGGTTGCATTTAGAAAGAACAAAATCTAAAAATAAAAGTAGACTCTTTTCAAGTTTTACCATTTATGTTAAAGTTAGGTATTTATCTCATTTAGCTTTAGTTAGTAAAAAAAAACTTAAGGAAAACTATTCTTCTCTATTTATTTCACTAATTTATTATTCATTCATCAACAACCATTTGCATCCTAATCCTAAAAAATCTCATTTTATGGGAGAGTAAACAGCAATTAAGAATTTAAGATGCATCGGCCCGGAATCGAATAAAACTAGCCCATTTATATTTCTCGGCCCATTCCAATACGACGACTAATTTCAATATTTTTCTTTCTTTTTTTTTTTTTGATAGAAGAATAATAATATCGCATTTCAGTTGTTCAATTTCGTCGTCGTCTTCTTCTTCCTTCGTCCGTCGCCGAGATCTCGTCGAAACTCCGATTTGGAATCTTCAAATCTCCTTAAACCAGATCGTCTGATTATTCGATCTGCGTTTCAAATTCCTTAGATCGAAGATGCCGGTGGCTGCTTCCGCCATCTACTTCCTGAATCTCCGTGGCGATGTACTCATAAATCGCACATACCGAGATGACGTCGGGTGAGAGAGCTTCTCTTTTCTTCACCGTCGATCTATTAAATTTCCGATTTCGCTACATTTCCAGCTGTGTGTTTTTGTTCATATCGCTTCTAAGTAGTCCACTTCTAGGATTTTAGCTGTGAGATTTGAGATTTTTGGATTTGATTTGATTTAAGAGCTAATCTAAATGATTAGGGGAAACATGGTGGATGCATTTCGAACGCATATAATGCAAACCAAGGAATTAGGGAATTGTCCTGTGCGTCAGATTGGTGGCTGCTCCTTTGTTTATATGCGAATCAGCAATGTCTACATTGTTATTGTTGTTAGTAGCAATGCTAATGTTGCTTGTGGATTCAAATTCGTTGTTGAGGTAAACTTTGTTTTTAGTTTCATCTTGCATTTTCCAAATTGTGTTGGTTTTTGTTGAAAGATTGATTCTTATCTTAGTTACTACTGAGTTTGATTGACATTTTCAGGCTGTTGCTTTGTTCAAATCATACTTTGGTGGAGCTTTTGACGAAGACGCTATTAGAAATAACTTTGTTCTGATTTATGAATTGTTGGATGGTAAGTAAGCTTGACTGTATCATGATCAAATCATTATCTTGTTACTCGTTTAGTTGTTTTTCTATTTGGTGGTAACATCTAAGCTATGAGATTTGGTATGGAATTGCAGAGATTATGGACTTTGGCTATCCACAAAATCTCTCCCCTGAAATTTTGAAACTCTATATCACTCAGGAGGGTGTACGGTCACCATTTTCATCAAAGGTAAGGGCATCAGTTCATGTGTGTATACAACAGATTTTTTAGTTTTTGTTGGTGTATGGTTTTTGCAAGTGAAGTAGCATTTCCCGCAAGAAATTGAGATTTTGTTGCTTCTTTACTTCCTATGTTTTCATTCATAAGCTTCTTTTCATTATAGCCGAAGGACAAGCCTGTTCCAAATGCAACATTACAAGTTACAGGTGCTGTTGGCTGGAGAAGAGAGGGCCTTTCTTATAAAAAGAATGAGGTAAGAGTTTGAATTTATTTCTGTGTGTATTCATTTGCTAGATTGGGCAGAAGTGTTGATATGATGCATTCTCACTACTGCAGGTGTTTCTGGATATTGTGGAAAGCGTAAACCTTCTGATGTCCTCTAAAGGTATATAATTGGCTATTCTGATGGTTTCTGTCTTCCTAATTATCTTTGTATGACTGTTTTTGCACATTATGGCAACTGTTAGGCAACGTTCTTCGGTGTGATGTGACGGGAAAAGTCTTAATGAAATGTTTCCTTTCGGGAATGCCTGATTTAAAGTTGGGTTTGAATGATAAAATTGGTCTTGAGAAGGAATCAGAAATGAAATCTCGCCCAGCTAAGAGGTAGGCTTTGTTGAAATAGTGATCCACACTAGCCCACTGACTTTTCTTTGTGCTCATTACCTCACTCTTTTTGTGCAGTGGTAAAACCATTGAGCTTGATGATGTCACATTTCACCAGTGTGTGAACCTGACAAGATTCAACTCTGAGAAGACTGTTAGCTTTGTACCACCGGATGGTGAATTTGAACTGATGAAGTAAGTTTTGGAGTGTTCACTGTTGCATATTGTTCTGGTACCAAAATGTGTACTAACTTGATGATCTCTCAGGTATCGAATAACAGAGGGTGTAAATCTGCCTTTCCGTGTATTACCAACAATCAAAGAACTTGGTCGTACACGCATGGAAGTAAACGTCAAGGTACATAGCTTTCCTTCTCAAATATTAAAGGAATAAACAAGCAGCTTGATCTTTGCTCTCTTACAATCTGCTTTCTTGTTTTGTCTTTCAGGTCAAGAGTGTGTTTGGTGCTAAAATGTTTGCCCTTGGGGTCGTAGTTAAAATTCCAGTGCCGAAACAAACAGCAAAGACCAATTTCCAAGTGACAACTGGTCGCGCTAAGTACAATCCATCAATCGATTGCTTGGTTTGGAAGTGAGTTTATAACAACCCTCTTAAGAAATTTCCATCAGATTCATCTCTATAATTCTATTGGTTAGTGTTTTAGCTAATCATTTGGCATCTCTCTTTAACTCTTATAGGATAAGAAAATTCCCAGGACAAACAGAGTCCACACTAAGTGCCGAAATTGAGTTGATCTCAACAATGGGAGAGAAGAAATCTTGGACAAGACCACCAATTCAAATGGAATTTCAGGTCAATCTTCTTCTCTTGTTCGCACTATTAACTAGAACCAGAGTAGTTTAAAGCGGTTATTAACCTTCTCAGCATCGTTCTATTTTTAGGTGCCAATGTTCACAGCATCTGGTTTGCGAGTTCGCTTTCTCAAGGTATGCTTTATTTCTATGCTATTGAAATTACCATCCTTCCAAAAATGTGATGCTAAGTATTGGAATCTCCAAACCATTGTGCGATTATATTCGGTTCAGATACTTTATGTGATTTGGGTTTTGCTTTATCTGATTCTGGTCTTGAAAGAATTGATTGCTTTACTTGATTAGCTATCAAAAGTTACTACTTCTTTGGACCTGACTTATGGGTAACCGGAATGATTGACAGGTATGGGAGAAGAGCGGTTACAACACGGTTGAGTGGGTTCGATACATAACGAAAGCCGGATCATATGAGATCAGATGCTGAACTTAACACACAGTTCAGGTTCAGTGATATCAGACTTAAGTTTCATGGCTTCTAGCTTTTGTTGCTTATGCAAAACAAAAACAAAAACAAAAACAAAAAGAGTTAAATATGTTTTTACGTTTGTTTTGTCCAGTAGAGATATCTGTGTTAATATGATTTCTTATGTCGTAATTTGGTATTAAATTCTTTTTTTCTTCTTCTTCTCAGTTTGTGGAAGTGTATGAGTTATAGTTTAGATTAATTTTTGTGTAATCGAACGTGATGTTGAGTATTTGTGATAGCAGTCGGATTTTTTTTGTGATAGCAGTCGGATTTTTGTAATATGTAAAATAAAATCTTGTGATGTTTTTATCTAAATACATCTGGATAAATTGAACAGATTAGAAGAACTGGTTAATGAAAACAAGTTTTACTTTAGAATATATATATATATATATATATATATATAATTGAGGAAGAATGCGAATTAAACGGTCTCGTTATAATCTAATGTTGTTAAAATCTTTGGGAGTTGTGTCATAGCAAAAATGCAAAGTCGAGGGCAGTTTGAGATGTCTGGCTTTAATCCGAATCAAGTACAGTTTATAATCTCTATTTAATTATCTCCTTTGATGTGTCTCTACGAGTTAACTGGACCAATATTCACCTAATTCGTGTGGGTTTGTTTTGGTTAGCATCAGACAATACCGACACATGGGTTTAACGAAAATTATTGAAGCTTCACAATATGCAAGTTAACTTGGGTTGATATTCATAATGACAACTCAACTTTATCCTGGCATAATTGATGGCTCAATAGGAATGTTAATTGATATTACTGTTTCGAAACTTTGGTACTCACTGGAAGCTTCTGTTTACAAAGTAGTTGAGCCACACCACTAAGGTTAAAGGCATCGCTTGCAAAATTCAAAATGTCAAGAGAAATGCCAAAATCTTTCTTTTCTGAAATTAGCAATTCGGTTTGTCGACAAAAAGTGATAATTTGTTCGAAATAACATGTCTACCATATATTATCTTCATGTCAATGCACGAGACTCTGATTTTCTGCAAGAGAGAATCTAAGCTCGTTTAAAGTAGAAATTACAAGACCACATATGATCTGATGGATAAACAATTATCGAATGGGAACTAGAAATAGATATTATATCAAACACTAATTTACCCGAGTTGAACATAAATAATGAGAATCCATATATTAGAAACATGAAATTCTCATAAGGTCATTATAGATTATCTGTGTTAATATGATTTCTTATGTCGTAATTTGGTATTGATTTTTTTTCTTCTTCTCAGTTTGTGGAACTGTACCAGTTATAGTTTAGATTATGTGTTTTAAATAAGTAATATTTTATGTACAGTAAAACCTCTATAAATTAATACTCAATAAATTAATAAAAACTATAAAATAATAAAAAAATTTTGTCCCGAATCGGATCAGTGTAAAAATAAGCAAAATTCTATAAAGTAATAAGATAATATTGTTTTAGAAATTCCTATGTAAATTATATGGTCCCAATAAAACCATAAATTAATAATTATATGAATATGCATAATACAGCTAAGATAAGTATATGTTGTTTTCTTATAGTTGATTTTTCTTACAAATTTTCTAACTTGCGTACATTTTAAAAAAATCTTATGTATTACACATTTACTAGTGTTATGTTTTCCAACTGCAAAAAAATTATTGTAAATAGTTTTAAACACTATTACTATTTTAAAAAACATTATTGGTCGTAAATCAATTATACTAAACATCTTTAACTTTATTGTCTAACGTTATAGATAGTGAACTCATATAAATTCTTTAGCATTGCATCACTAAAAGGAAATTTGTAATGTCAAATTTAATTTGCGACTAGTTCTTTCTAAATATTATTTGTTTAAAACGAGATTTCAAGATTGATATATAGTTTACAAAATATTATTAATATTATACGATTTAGATTGTTTAAAATAGTTTGTTTTTAAAATTTAGCTAGTGGTCTGTTTCATATGACTGGTATTTGATACAAATAAAGACACACTAAAATGAAATTTAAAAACATGTTACAACTCTAGGACTGCTACCTCTTATATTTAACTTTCAAGATTGGCTAGTTTGGTACAGTATGCTCTCATTTACCTTTAGACTTATTTGCTTGCCTAAGTAGCACTCATATTAGTCGGGTTAGCTTGTGATCTCATTTTGCTTGCCGGGAAATGCAGTCTTGTAATCAAAGACTTAGGTCTTCTTGTCTTCCGATCAAAACCCTTTACACATACATAACTACAGATTTTAAAGATAAGTTACTTATAAAAAATAGAATAAATTGATATAGCTTAAATAAAGTGTAATGACAAGATGTTTAAATGCCAAAATCTTTCTTTCTTGGAAAGAACAAATCGGTTTGCCGAAGAAAATTTCATTTATCCAAAATAACATGTGTACCATTATCCTCTTATTAATGCCAACTTAACTAAAACCTTAATCTCTGGAGATGAACATGATAGTAGCCGTGGAGGTGGAGGCATCTTCCAATTCACAAGATTCATCATTTCCCGTGTAATGCAAATATCACTAGTTTGTTTTTTAGATTTTTAGAGAAATTTAAGGAGATTCGAGAGTCTGAATGTATCAGCATTCTCTTCATGAACCAATGCATGTGACTGTGATTTGTTGCAAACCTCCTTTGATTTGAGAGTAGCATACCAAATATTAATTCTTCCCTAAATGTGAGATAACAAACATAAGACATATGTCAAAAGAATTTGTCTGCACAGCGAGTGAGAAAGACAAAACTATTATGAGTTTCTAAAGAACTTATGGAATATGCTTTACAAAGGTTACTACACAAAAGCTATAACTTTATAGTAACGAATTGATTAAAATGCTAAAAGACTTATTCAAAGATTAACTAGAAAACTTGAAGATGAATTTATGAGATTATTAAAAAGGAAGATGGACAATAAAAGCATGGTAAAAGATGAATTTTATTTTCATAAAAAGATTGATAATGTAGCAAAAAGAACTTCCAATACCAGTAGCACATCTCCAATCCTCTCAAATCGGTGCAGACTTTTCTTATGTGATTTGAATCTCCTCAAAAGACAATCTTAAGCCAAGAGCTGCAACAAGACAACCATGGAAAATAATACTTAGAGGAGTCTCAAGAGTATCATGGAAACTATCAACCAAGCTAATCTTAAAAAGCCTTGTACCTCTTTGACTCATTAATTAATTTATATTCGGTCTGGTACACAAGACATTCATAATAATAACTATTTGGCAAATATTAGCGAATTGAGTTGATGTTTTACTGGTTAATCACAGTTGAGTTGTATGATTGTGTCGGATTGGTTATAGCGTTTTAATGATATGTCAAAAAGCTGATGAGTTTGTATTAAGGAGACTTATTTTAGTTTTATTGTATTTATTAAATTCAATATTTTGAAAACCAGACTGAACACCAACTCAATATCTATAAGTGGGTTGGACAGATCCAACAAGATTTACGAATATTTATATTTTTAATCAAATAAAAGTATAAATATTTCAAAATAAGAAAAATAGACAACAATAAACATAGAGAAACACATAATATAGTTAAAAACTCCTTTTGTATAAATCTCTCAACAAAATAAAAATAAACAATGAAACAATTATTAAAACTCCTAATTAGAACAGATGACCACAAATACTATTCCCAATATATCGGATAACAAAGATTTTGTTTTTATTAAACAATTTGTTTTACCCTTATGTTTTTAGTTGCATACGAGAAAAAGACTGACATAGCAGATGACAAGCTCATGGAAGCGATGTTCCAACACATGCACTAGTTCCGAACTTCTTGCAACATCTTTGTGATAAAAAAAGATTTTGATTTTGAATCAGCAATCCGACTTTGCATCAGCCAGTAACTTTGCACTACTTATATAAAATAAAAGAGCATGCATATTACACTAGAAATTAAATAAACATATTATTTATTTAAAGAAAAAATTAAGGACGACCAAAAAAAAAAAAGACGACAAAAAAAGAAAAAATGAAGAACAAAAATATTACATAAGAAACACAAAATTTGTAACCTTATTTGATAAATGTTATATTGATGACGAGAAAAGCTTAAACGTGGAACATTTTTTGTACATGTTTTAGGGTTTTTAACTTCAAATTCATTACTCTAGTCAACTTTATTTTGTTCCCATATTTCAAGATTGTAATTTACATTTTGAAAGATGAAAATCCTACTTAACGTGCTTCATCTTAGGCAATCAAATAGCGAAATGGTCGCCAATTACACGGCTCACTAACTATGCCTCGGGTGGGTTCCAAAAATTTTTTTAGTTTACTTTCATATTCAAATTGAATCATAGACTTTAAAGTTCCAAGTAGATAGTTATAACATAAAAAATGGTGAACATGTCGTCTAAGAATTCATATTATGCAATTTTTATTTACGTTATTTTACTTAACTTCTACACATAAAAAAATACATCTAATTTTATCCAATTTAAATAACTATATTGTAGAAACACAGTTCAAAGAGTCATTTTATTAATCTCTAGTAGGAAGCATAACATTTGCAGATCAAATAAAAAAGTTATCTCATATGCAAAATTAGTTGGTTGATTAAAAATTCTTATTTTGTGATTTGTTGAAAAATGACAAAGTTGAAAACTCTACCATTTATCGTTAAAGAGTTATGTGTTCTAGGATTTTCTTATCATCAATATAGTTTTTTTAAGTGACTGGATAATTAATGTTACATTTTAACCTAAGTCATGACACAATATGTGTTCAGTTGCCAATCAATCCCATCCTTTTCTCATCATACAAAATATTTTTTCTTATGAAATTTCAAAAGAGATGAAAAGAAAAGGATCAATGCACTAGGATGGATGTCATCCAAACTTAGATGAGAGAATCATATAATTAAGTAGAGATCCAACTTTTCCTGATTATATTTAAAATTATTCCAATAATTAGTTTTTAGGATCTCGTATCTTTCTCTTTATCTTCTTAGTCTTGATTCGAGATTACCACATTTACTCCGGTATAAACAGCTATAAATGAGCATTTCAACATTGCCAGTAAATTTGGGATCATTTGCAACCAAAACCAAGAATTGGAAATCGACCTCATTGTTCACATAATCGCCAATGGCGACGATATCAAACTCTCCACTTCCAAATTTTATTTTTCAATTGTTGTTCTTGTGACACCCACACCCGATCAAAATTTAGAAGAGTATATATGTCCTATCATTGTAATATCTACAAGGCTTTTATAAATATCTAATTCAAGAACAAAGTGTATCTTAACTTTACAATGACGTAAATTAATTTTGGCAAGGAATACCTCTAGTATTTCTAGAGCTTTAAGATACGTATGATATCTTCTTCTTTTTTTTCTTTTTTTGATATGATTTCATTGTTAATCGTCGTTTCTTTCAACATCGTCTGGTTGCTTTGTTTTTCTCTAACGTGATTCTCGCTAGTTGCCATATTTCAATGGGGTAATTCTTTTCATCATTGACTCTATTAAACAAGATTTTCGTTTGGTTGTTTTTTTAAGTAATATGTGTGAGTGCCTTTTTTTTTTCTTTGTTACTACTTTGGTTTGCAATTCATGAAATGGTAAGTGATTGACAAAATTCGTGTGGAATTCCTTTCGAGAATCTAATAGCTGTTAGGATTTTTAAAGCATGGTACAAGATGAATTTATGAGATTATTAAAAAGGAAGATGGACAACATAAAAGCATGGTACAAAATGAATTTTATCTTCATAAAAAGATAGATAATTTAACTTCCAATGCCAGTAACAATGACCATGATAAGCACATCTCCAACTCTATTAAATTGGTGCAGATGTTCGTATGCAATTTGAATCTCCTCAAAGAATCATCCATCCTAAGCCAAGAGCTGCACAATGACAACCATGGAAAATAATATTTAGAGGAGTCTAAAGAGTATCATGGAAACTATCAACCAAGCAAATCGTAAGAAGCGCTTGTGCCTCTTTGACTCGCTATTTATATTCGGGCTTGTGTTGAACAATACGAGTATTGATTAAACTCAGCATTTTAGAAACTACTAGACATCGACTCACATTATTATTGGGTGGTTGGTCGGATCAGTTCAACCAGATTTTTGAATATATGATATTTTTACTTAAATAAAGAGTAAATAGTTGAAAACAAGAAAAGTAGACAACATTAAACTTAAAAGAAGGACAAAATATAACTAGTTTTGTTTCCCCGTATTATTATATTTTTCAACAAAAAAACAATAGCACAATATATTAACCATTTAAATCTATAGAAACTAAATATGATTTGTTTTTTAAAACTCAACGCGAAAAAATAAATTTTCTATTAAAATTTAAAAATAGAAAAATAAAAAAATAAAGAGTTTAAATTATTATTTAAATTTTGAATCAAAAACTATAATTAATCAAAATTATAACTAAAATATTTTGAACCGAATTTTAGTATAAACCCGTTCACTAATTTAAACCAGTTATCTGGCCGGTTTTAACGATTTATATCAAATTCAAGTTTTTGCCAGTGTTTTCAGACCCGGACCGGCCCGGCCGGTCGGACCAGTTGACTCGGGACCCGGATGCTCTTCCGGTTTAGGTTTCATGCTATAAACCGATAATTTAAAAATTGGAAAAATCCAGAAAAACCCGCTATTAACCCGCCACCCGGCCGGTTCGACCGGTTCACCGGGTTACGGGTCAAGAGAAATTTTCAAAATATTTAAAATTTTGATTTTAGAACAATTTTGATACAAATAAAATGTTTGATTTTGAGAATAAAACAATGTTTTACAGTTATTTTTATAACTTTTTTAAACAAATTTAAAATGCGTACATAGAATATCCTTTATATTTTTTCTGACTCAAACACAACATACTAATTATTTTTATTTCTATCTTTTTTTGTATTTATTTATAATCTTTATGACCACTTCATATATATTGTATAATAATAAAATATTCTCTATATTTTGTGGTTTTTGTCTTATGATCAACATAATGAAATATTATTTTTCAAATTCTCTTGTATTATAATATATAATTCATTATAGTATTTGTTTATTTCTTAACAATTGATTATATTATATAATAAATAATTGATTTTCATGTGGTGATGTTTTATTAGTTTATTTCTTATTGATAATTTTTTACTATATATTTATACAACTATACATATATATAACATATATTTTAGTTTATTGTTTCGTGGTCGACCCGGATTAACCCGCGGTTGATCCGGTAACCCGGTGACCCGAAGAATAGCCCGGTTCAGTATCCGGGTTGGGTATAAAAACAAAAACTTTTTGCTCAACTCAGGATTTTCATAACATTGATTAATCTCCTTATGAGAACAGATGACCACAAATATTTCTTTGCTATATATCGGATGATAATAAAAACAAACTAGAATCTAAGAGCATGATTATAGGTGGTAAATATATTTGGGGTAATATATGAATTTATAATATTAATTATATTGGGATTGATAAAAAAAGAGAGAAAGGATGAGAGAGATAGAAATAGAGATCTATATTTACCGGTAAGATAGGTTTTATATTTAGAACTTTTGGAGAGAGTAAATATAAATTTTGATTTAATTTAATTGATTTAATCTTATATTACCTCTATATTACCCACCTATAATCATGCTCTAACAAGGATTCCAAAAATATTTTCTTAAATACTTAAAGCAGTATTACCAAATCAAAACAATAGATTACAACTACTATATACCATCTCTACTCTCTAACACCCTAAATATATCCATTATCAAATCCAATTAAAAAATATTAACAAAAAAACAAACCCAAATAAAAATCTCCTGAAAACCCTAAATAAAAAAAAGATTTCATTATTCCTCAATATTTATTTTTACCTAATAATTTACTATTTCCGCCACACTCCATCTCCCTCTCTCTCTCTTTCTCAACTCGAGACTCTGTGTGTGTGTGTGTGTGTGTGTGAGAAGAGAGAGAGAGAGTATTTCGCTAGCTCACACGCTTCTCTCAACTTCGATTTTCTCGGAATTCACAAAAACTTTCAGTCTTTACGAAAATTAGGCCGAAAGAAACAATCTTTTTGAGAGTGATTGATTCCAATTCCAATCTAATGGATTCCAGAGATATCCAACCACAACCACCGTTGTCACACAATCAGCTTCAACAACCACCGGGAATGTTAATGAATCATTACCGTAACCCTAACGCCGTTTCTTTAATGGGTCCCACTTCTACACCTCAATCGATCCATCATCGTTTCCTCACTCCTCAATCTCAAACGCTTCAGCAGCAACAACAACAACAACAACAACAACAACAACAACAAATGGATCAGAAGACGCTTGAATCGCTTGGATTTGGTGATGGGTCATCGCCTTCTTCTCAACCGATGCGATTTGGGATCGATCAGAATTCGAATCAGAGTCAGAATCAACAACAGCAAGTGAAGAAGAAACGAGGAAGGCCAAGGAAGTATACTCCTGATGGTGGCATTGCTTTAGGTTTAGCTCCGACGTCTCCTCTTCTCTCTAATTCATATGGTGGTGGTGGTGAAGGTGGTGTTGGAGATAGTGGTGGAGGAAATGTAAACTCTGCTGATCCAGCTGCTAAACGTAACAGAGGAAGACCTCCTGGTTCTAGCAAGAAACAGCTTGATGCTTTAGGTGAAACTTAGAATAAAGTTTGAATCTTTTACATATTTTGTTTGTGATTACATGCAATTTATTTGATGGGTTTGTTCTGTTTTGTGTGTTTGATGCTTGAGGTAAAATTAAGAATAAAGTTTGAATCTTTAACTCATTTTGTTTGTGATTACATGCAATTGATTTGATGGGTTTGTTTTGTTAGGTGGAACTGCAGGAGTTGGGTTTACACCACATGTCATTGAAGTGAAGACAGGAGAGGTAAAAGTGTTGTTTCTTTTGTTTTAGTGATTATTGGATCTAAATCTCACAATGTGACTCTGTTTCATGCTTCAAGATTGGTAGTTACTAATTAGGAAAAGTTTTAGTGAATTTTAGATGGAAAGAATGAGTTTACGGATGTTGTTCTTTTGGTAAATCTTTATGAGCTTTTGTTTCAGGACATAGCGACGAAAGTTTTGGCTTTTTCGGATCAAGGGCCACGAAGAATTTGTATTCTCTCTGCAAGTGGAGCAGTGTGTCGTGTGATGCTTCGTCAAGATTCTCATCCTAATGGAGCCGTTACTTATGAGGTTTAAAAATGTGTTCTTTCTCTGTTTTTAGTGCTTAGCTTTAGTGTTTGTTTGTGTGTTTTAGTGTTGAGATTTGTTTATGTGTGTTTGTGTAGGGACGATTTGAGATCATTACTCTGTCAGGCTCGTTCTTGAATGATGAGGTAAATGGTTCCAGTAACAGAAATGGCAACTTGAGTGTGGCTTTGGCTGCACACGATGGCAAGATTGTAGGTGGCATTGTAGTTGGTTCGCTTATAGCTGCTACACAAGTCCAGGTACAGATTGTGAACTCTTGGGTTAATAAGATGGTTTGGCTGTTTGGAATCAAAGTTTCGGGTTAATAGGGTTCGCTTGTCATGTTGGTTCAGTAGGTTAAGCAAAAACTTCATCACGATAGGTTTCATCGGTTTCTTATATGTTCATTTTTCTCCTAATGTGATATAGGTCATAGTGGGAAGCTTTGTTTCAGAAGCAAAGAAACCGAAACAAAGTAGCGGTAACAATTCTCAGGGCAAGAATCCTGAACCGGCTTCAGCGCCAGCTAACATGTTGAACTTTGGATCAGTCTCGCAAGGACCATCGAGCGAATCATCAGAAGAGAATGAGAGCGGTTCTCCTTCTATGCACCGTGACAATAATAATGGGATTTATGGAGCTCAACAACAACAACAACAACAACCTCTTCATCCTCATCAGATGCAAATGTACCATCTTTGGCCTAATAGCCATGGTCATGGTCAATAAAATGAATTTGCTGCGAAAATTCGTTTCGGTTTTGGTTATGGTTATGGTTATGGTTAGGGTGGATTTGATCTTTGTTTCCTTGGGTGGGTCTGATATCTTCTTGTTGTCTACGCAATCTCAAGAAGATTCAATCTTGATGGTTCTTTATAGGTTTTTGGAGGTTATTAGATAAATATAGAAGGATCTTGAAATTAGGGTTCTTTCGGTTTTTTTTTTTTGGTTTTTAATATTGCTATTTAGTGGCGACTTTAGTTTCTTGGTTATTTTATTTCTCTCTGACTTTTTTTTATTTTCTTTTCTTTTGCTGTGATGTTGAATTAGTGATAAAAGTCTCTCTTTATTCATTTTCGAATTAACAATATTTCTTGTTTCTACAAATATTGTTATGCATCTTCATTGTTTTTTTAGTTTTTAACGTCTCCATTGATATTAAATCGAACACAAAAGAACAACCATAAATCCAAACAATGAACGATGAAAAAGTGAATTTACACGATGTGAAAGCTTACTCGTTAATGAATTATCAAATTTGTTATTTTCTTTCTTCTGTATCAATTCCAAATTGAAGGAGACTATCGTTCTTGGCTATCATTCACCTGATGAAACTCCATTTAAAATTGACAACAATAATTGAAGTTATGTATCTTCATTGTTATTAATTATTTAGATGTATTACTATATCCTTAGAAGTTTTTGCACAAAAAACAAAAAAATAATTAATTAGGAAGTTCAATCAATTTTTTGTTATCAGTCAATTTTTTCTCTCTTTTTCTGAAATTTTATCACTTCCTTCTCTCTTCTTCTCAGGTCCCCTTCGTCTTTGGTCAGACATAGCTTAGATGGGATTTTTAATTCCGGCTATAACAAAAAAAAAAAAAAAAGTTGAATAAGACATAGCTCAGCCGTTCGATGTTCAGACCACCGAGCCAAAAGTAACGACTGCAGCCAACTTCGTCACCTTTGATTAATTATCGTTTCTAAAAAGTGTCAATTTTACTAAACTAGTTGGTAGTTGGTACCTTCGGCTTTTATTTATTATGATAAGTGATTTGGGTTTGACTAATTATTAATTATGTATTTTTTTTCCTATTTGTTTGTGTTTAAAATCCCATTTAAAATAAAGGTTTGCCGTCATTCGTAAAAGCTAATGAAGGTTCTACTATAACATTTAAAAAGCTAAGAATTTAAGAAACTGAAAATAGGCTTCAGATAGAGTAGCGTAAGCCCCAATGCTATAAATTTTTGAGGTTGCCTCCTATAAATCAGTGGGGTTCGCAGTGTTTTGGGCCATAGTCGTAGTGGCTCTCTCCTTGGAATGCACCTATTATCTCCTCTTGTACTCCTAGTAATGGTGTGTCTATAGTCCCTCTACGCCTTGCATTCCCTCGTCTCAGGTTTATAGCTAGGTTCTCTTCCTTCACTGTTTGCTAGTATCTGCTCCGGCTTGGCCTCGTTCTTAGCGTGGGAGATGGTTATGTTTTGCTGAATAATTGAGTTTGTAGAAGGGTTCTCTATTGTCTTTTGTTCGTTTGCTGTTGGGGCTCAAGGACTTGTCTAAGTGTGGTGGCTTCGGTTTGCTTGAGAATGGACTTGGAGAAACTCGTGGATTCCCGGGTTTTCATTGTTTGTCGGTCTCGTTGCTTAGCTTGGTTTGCTTCCCATCGATCCGTCAAAGGAGTCTACTTGCCTCGTGGTTTCTAAGTTGCCATTTTCATCTTTGGGTGAGTGAGGTTCTCACATGTTTCTCGGAAATTGATCATCTTCAAGTAAAAGGTTTGGCTCCAAAGTATCTTTCTAGTAGCATTCTCTTTTATTTTAGTTGCTCAATCTCTCCTTTTGCTTCCTATTATTGCTTCTTATTGTTGTATTTTCATCATCATGTAAATTCTTCCATATCATTTTAATAGAATACCTTTTATCAAAAAAAAAAACCGAAAAAAAAGTTTAATTTGGAATAAACCAAACTCTTCTTAAAAATGAGGGAAAAAGGGATCATTCATTAAGTTTGACTTGAATAATTTATAATCTCTACTATTAAAATTTGCAAACAAACACCTTTAAAAAAAGCTAATCTCAATTATTTCTTTGAAAACTTACTAACTCAAAAATTTTTGAATAATCTGAACAAAGAAACCACTGAGAATCAATATTATAAAGATGAGGCATTTTAGAAGACAAAGAAATAAGATAAACAAAATTAACATGAAGTAATACAAAAAGGTATTTTACAATACCCGTTTATGTCATATGCCAGATATTAACGGGGACGATAATGATTTTGTAACTACTTTAACACTTGTTTCCTCAGTGCGTGTGTCTTATTATTTAGCAATGCTAAACTAGCATTATCCATGTAAATTAATTAGCATGTATAGTTCTCCATATTCACAATAATTTCATAAGGTTTGATGTTTAGTACAAGAGTAGCAATGGCACTTAATCACTATTAGTTGACAAATTGGTTCGACACTTGGAATGATGGCAGCATAAGATTTGAAGGATCTTGTTATTATGCAAATGTTTTAGATTTTTTTGTTTTAATCAATGATAAAGTTTTAAATAATCTTTTGTAATTTAAAACTGGAACTGAAACAAATATTTCTGAAAAACAAGTTCATCAGAATATTTGACTGCGCGCATGGTAACTTTAGACTAAAGTAGCTTATGTGGTTTAATCGTCAAAACAATCTCACTAAAGACTCGTTCAATACAAGCTAAAAGTAATCACACAACTAACAAAAACTCATTTCTAAATTAAGTAAACTAATCCTAAACACACACTCACAGTCACATTCTCACCATACACAAAACTTCAACACACTAAAAAAAAATAAAACAAAATATATAATGCAAAAACCAAATAAACATTCAATCTTTGAATTTCCCACGGCGGAGATAAACAATCTCCGACACTCTTATCTTCAATGGCGATAGCTAAACCGGTCAATCAAAACTCAACTCATCCATACCAATCGCAACATTACAATCAACCACCTCTGGTCATAGTCCTAACCGTGATCCTCCTCGTCGTCTTCTTCATCGGTTTCTTCGCTCTATATTTCTGTAAATGTTTCTATCAAACTCTCACAGAAGCTTGGAATAACCATTACCACAATGGAGCACCCGAAAATCAAAACCAATCACAACAAGATAATAATCCCGGTTTACCACCAGTTAACCCTGGTTTAGAGCCACACATCATCCAATCTTTCCCTACATTTCCATTCTCATCCGTTAAAGATCTCCGGGAAGATAAATGTGGTCTCGAATGCGCGATTTGTCTTCTTGAATTCGAAGAAGAACACGTTCTCCTACGACTCTTAACAACTTGTTACCATGTTTTTCATCAAGAATGCATCGATCGATGGCTTGAGTCTAACAAAACATGTCCTGTTTGTCGTCGGAATTTAGATCCAAACGCGCCCGAAAACATCAAAGAGTTGATCATTGAAGTCATTCAAGAAAACGGACACGAAAATCGCGATCAAGCGACAACATCTAACGAAGTTTTGTTGTCTAGGCAGAGTAGTAGGAACACCGATAGAAAGGTTGAGAGTTTACCGGATAAGTTCTCAAGATCGAAAACAACGGGACATTCGATTGTGAGGAATAAACCAGAGGAAGAAGATAGGTATACTTTGAGATTACCGGATCATGTTAAGATTAAGGTTACGAGAAGACATAATAATAATCAAACAGAGAGTTGTATTTCGTTTGGTGAGCTTATGAGAAACAGAGGAGGCCGGTTTGGTGAAGTTTCTGGTCAATCACTTGTACCGGGATCAGGAAGTTAAGGAGGATTTACAAATTTTGTTTGTTTGTTTTTTTCAGTTTAATTAGTTAATTTTGTATTTCTTAATTAGGTAGGATTTTAGAGATATTTAAATGATTGAGAAAAGTTAAATAGTTCCTGGCTTCCTGTCAAACAAATTTATTATCACTGAGTTTTTCAACTAAATTTATTTAGTTTGTAAATGACTAAAACCTCTAAAACTTTCTTAACATGCTTTTATTTTTTGGGTCTTAATCGCTTAAGACCATCCCCAACTCCCAAAATTAAGAAAATTTTAACATGCTTTTTTAATTGTCAAATGAATTTTGAAATTGATTCTTTATATTGCAGTGTGTGAACATGAAATAAACAAAACACCTTTAACATTTAAAAATGATATTTTAAAATCTAGTAGTCAAATTTCTTTGCACAATTATGAAATTCAAATTTTGGAACAGTTAAATAATTCCTGTGAAACAAATATATTTTCACTCAGTTTTTCACCTAAATTTATTTTGTTGGTAAATTTATCAAGATATGTCATCTCTTGTAAACATAGCTGAAGAAACGAAGAATAAGCTAAAAACATTTGCCTCTACTATATATTCGGTGATCTTGTGGATAGAATGCAGTGACAGCTTTTAGTCTCCTCGTGTGTCCCCTGAAGCTTCTTGAGAGGCATGTCAAGCTTCTCGTATTGCTTTTCGATTTCCTGGACCTGAATATGATCTCAAATTCTCAATAGATATACACATTTGATACTTATTGAGAATAGTTACAGAGAGACTAAAAAAACTTACTTTTTAGAAGAAACCTGAAGAGCCCGAGATCTCCAGAGTTACCTTAGCCATGTCCTGACTCAATTAGAGGGATTTCTCTTCGAACAAGCTTTGAGGCAGAAACAATGGAAGATCATCCAATATACTATTATTTATTTATTTTTCTTTTTGCAAGCTGAGTGATTGGCTTAATTGTATATCATATTTAAATACCTAACTATGAAAATCATATGGCCTTGTCTTTTCTAAAAGGATCTTCAAGTTTGTTATTGCAACTCTATTAACAGAAGAGAAACATATGAATTTACCAATTGAGCTAACTACTCTTTGGTCGGTGGCATAATATATTGAATAAGATCTTATGCTCTGTATTATAATAGATGAAACTAAAATTAAATAGTTTGTGAGTTTTTTTATTTTTTGGGTTACCTGAAAACATCTATCCAGCTGAGGAGGAAACAGTGAAGAATCTCTGCCTCTCCTCCTTGTATCATGTTGTACCATAGCCATGAAAGTTTCTCGAAGATTCACAATCAAAGATTCAAAATTTCTTCACGTTATCTGCAAGCAGAAATTAAAACAATTCAGAAATGAAAAATGATTGTGAGATATATAATGTTAAGTTCATGACTGATGCATACCGGCATTCTTTTACTGCTTCAATATCATCAATCTCATTGCCTATATCACTGTCTCCACAGTCTTCAAACTGATCGATCTTACTGCCGATATCAATAATTTCACACTCTTCACTGTATTTAGTCTCATGGCAACCATCACTAACTGTATTGTCTGCATCGGCTTCACAAACATGCTGAAGAGTGTTTGGATTAACAATTCGGTTCTCAGGTGATGAATAGTCCTCCAAGAAGTGTATACCGCATCAGTAGACCTCATATGTTATGAATAGAATTAGCTTTTTTAATATTCTCTCTCAACTGATACTATTCACAGATACAGCTTTTGTAAACATGCTGCTACAAACTTAGTAGACCTCATATGTTATGAATAGAATTAGTGTTTTCATATCCTTTGCAAGATGAAATAGAAACTGAAGGCATCATATGAAATCACCAATTAAAACTAAATCTTTGGTCGTTGGCAAAGTCGATCGAATAGATTCCTAATTAAGATGCTTATATGCTCTATGGAACTATAATAAGATGGTTTATGAGATTCTTGAGTTAACCTGAAAACGTCTCTCCAGCTGGCGAACTGAAATCATCATTTGTATGGATGCAGGTTTCTTGAGTGATCCGTCACGTGATTGATGGTCCCAGCTTGTAACTCAAACTCAGAAAAACTCGAACAATAACTTTTGTTTGGCAATTCAGATTGCCTATTTTTGGCTTTTTTTTTTCATTTAAATAGAAGTACAGAAACAGAGGTGGAGCTTTAACTCCTACAAGCAAGGAACATGGAAATGTGGAAGAGTTGTTTCCTTAACACAAGTAAGACCAATTCTCTTCTTATTTTGACTTCAAACAAATAACATAATTATTTAAAAGAAACAGAGATGCGGAACCGATTACTGCAAGTACTTGCGGTTTGGAATTCGTCTCCGGTCCGATGTCCTCCGGTTAGCTTCACTTGGTACATCAACTGCATTAGTGATCTGCAAAACAAAATGAATCCTGAAAATGAATGGCAAGCTATATAGTATTTATATATTGTTCAGTACATGCTTAACGTTTACCCGCATTCGCTTCCTGCTTCTCTCTGTCTCAACATTGCTGTCTCCAGAATCTTCATTTTGTTCAGTCTCATTAGCAATTCCTTGAAGAGGCGTATCGTCTGCATTGGCCTCACAAACATGACGAAGAGTGTTTGGATTACCAATTTGGTTCTCAGGTGATGAACAGTCCTCGATGAAGCGTATACCCCATTGTATTAATCTGGCCGTAGAGTCACTCCTATTAGTCAATCGAAAATGTATATCCACGTGATTGTAGTTCATTTGAGCTAGAGAAGCATTGCCTTCGTTTAGAGGGAATAAGCACTCCAATGCATCAAAGCGGATACCATTCTCAAGTTTATAATACCTACATGGTCGATAAGGGGAATCAAAGTGGCTCCCAAGTCTACTTCTGAACCGAAAAGATATGTGGATGTCAAAATATGAAAATTGACCAGAAGATTTGCAATCAAACTTGACCAAAGCCTTAAATCTAAAGAACAGTTGAGAGGGAGAGGTGTGAGGTAAAGGGATATTGGTGAGAGAGGTTCCAGTAGTACGGTAAGTGAAATATGAAGCCAATTCTTCACCTGTCATCTTCCTGAACATGGAATCAATTGATTGTCGCAGAAGGAAAATATCTCCACGCCCTGGACGAGTATGTGAATAACCATGTCGGTTCCGCGGTGATGAAAAGTCCTCTAAGAGGTGTATACCCCATCCTATTATGTTGAACTTAAGTTCCCAACTTGGAGGTCCAGCACTTAAATGAATCTTGATATCCACGTGATCATAGTTCAATTGAGTTAGAGGAGCATTATCTTTGTTTAGAGAGATACGGCAGTCAAATATTAACAGCTGATGACTACTCTTCCGAGTTGCCATGGAGTCACATAGCTGAACAATGGAATCAAATCTGTTCCCATATTTGCCTTTGAACTGACAGTTTACATGGATATCTACTCCATTGGGCGCATTTACCACTGCACAAACCCTAAATCTGAAGAATGGTTGAGAGGAAGAGATATGAAGTAGAGGGATATTGGTCAAAGAGTCTTCAGTAGTACGGTGAGTGAAATATGATGGCACTTTTTCCCCTGGCAATATCATGTGGTTGAAACTAATTGATTGTTGCTGAAGGAGAGCTTCTTTATCTAATTTGAAGCAGTCACTGAAATCGAGCGCGGGTATTGGGAAATAATCATCTGAAAGAGAAGAGGAAGCCATCTTGGGAACTGTGTCAATATTGTCTGTTTCCATATCAACCTCCCTTGAATTTTCACTCAAATCAACTCTAGTCAGTTCCCCGCAATCTGAAAATTCAACTGTCTTAAGATGTTTCATTTTAGAAATGTGTAGGGATACACATTTTAGCCTCCTGCAATCTCTCATATTTAGGTAAACGAGTTTAGAGAAGTTCTCGATCTGCCAAGGAACCTCTTCAATCCCTGTTTCTTCTAGATGGAGGCCTGAGATGTTGGTTGAGATTTCTGGAAAGCTCCTTAACTGTGAGCATCCAGAGAGATTAAGGTATTTGAGAGATTTGAGGTTGAAGCCGGTCGGAAGAGTCTCAAGACTGTGGCAGCATTTCATGTCCAACTTCGTCAGTTTATTGAGATTTTGTATTGAGGGAGGAAGCTCCACCAAACTTGAGCAATGACAGAGAATAAGTTTCTCAAGATTAGTGGCCTCAGAGAGGTCTGGGATTTCTTTCAGGTTGCGAGATCCCCACAGATTAATTTCCTTTAGACATGTAAGCGACTGTACTCGACAAAAATAAACAAAGAGCTCATTAGATACACATCATCTGCAAAAAAAATAAAAATAAAGTAAGCATATTCTAAATCTAGCTACATTAATAATACAGCAATTATTCTCAAAACTTACCCCAACTCCTTCCCACAATTTCTCTAGCTTGCTTTCCTGCATTGTGAGCTTGACAAGGCGTTCAGGACAAAAAGTAGAAGGCATAAATCTCATTGGATATTTGAGCCACCACAACAATTTTAGTTTAGGGGGCAAATAGTCGAAGCTTTCAGGTAAGTGCACTTCGACATGAGACCAGATTTGTAGGAAACAGAGATTATACATCTTTTTGAAGGCATTCTCATGTACATGCATCTCATCAATCTCACTTGTATCCAATGATATACCTAAAATCTTTCGAGTACCCTGAAAAAATGTAATATTAATGAGAAAGAGACAAACCATACAATTCATCGTTTATCAAATGGCATTCTCTTAACCTGATATAATATGTTATGAAAGGACCACAAATATATATAAAAAAAAAACTTACAATGTCACCACTGAGTACATCAGAAATATCCTTTGAATCCACCAGAAATTCTCGTTCTCCAGGCTTGTCAATGGACTGTGCGCGAACAATTTTTCTGTCCATTTCTTCTAGTGAACGGTGCATCACCACATAGCCTTGTCTGACATGAATGAGGGACTTATCAGCTAGGTTTGACAGTGCAATATTAACACCCAAGTTACTATCTGCGAGCAACGACTTGATGGTTGTCTCTTCCATATGATTGAAAAGACATGCGATATGACGAAATATCACTTGATCTTCTTTCCTATCTAATCCATCATAGCTGATTCTAAGTATTTTCTCAATTTTATCATCCAAACCATTCTGAAGCCTTGGCATCATATCCATCCAGTACTCCTTATCCCTCCCTCGCAAATATGATCCCAAAACATTAAGACCCAAAGGAAGATTGCCTGCATGTCTTGCAACTTCATCTACAAGCTTCTCAAAACCTTCAAGTGCATAGTTTTCCCCGAAGGCAGATTGACATAACATCTGAAAAGCTTGCACTTCAGTTGGGAAACTAACTTCGTATATACGATCAATCATATGAGCCATTAAAAAATGCCTATCATTTGTAACCACAATGATTCTGCTCCCACTTCCAAACCATAGAGTTTTACCCGCCAAGACTTTTAGCACCATTAGATCGTCCAAATCATCAATGATAATAAGAACTTTCTGGTGCTGTAGCCTCTCTCCCAATGCACCTAAATGATCTATCTTTATGTCCATCCTCAGAATTTCAGACAGGAAATTCTCTTGTAAATGTAACTTCATGTTGAGGTCGTCTGGATTAGCTCTACTATAAAGTTCTTTACTCTTAGATACGAAACCTCTGTCTATGAATTTGCTAACTTGGAAATTCCGAGAAAGTTGGTTAAAGAGAGCTCTTGCGATGGTGGTCTTACCAATCCCTGAGGAACCCCATATACCAACCATCCTCACTTCCTCGGATTCCAATTGCAACAATTCACTCATCTTTGCAATATGGTCTTCGATGCCGACAAAGTTCTCAAAATCCTTGGATGATGTTGGAAGCAATTTACCCAAAACATCTTTGGCTATTTCTTCAATCATTTTTGCTTCGTTATTCCTAACAAGGAGAAGATAATATAACAGATATGAAACAACAATTTATTCAAAATGTATCTAAGCAGAGAATAATGAATTATAAAAATCATACCAGTTCGCAGAATCATATCCGACCATATTAGCTACAATAGTCAACACATAATTCGATTGATCTTTCTCTTTCTCTGTATTTTTCTCACAAGTCTCTTCAAAGATCTTCCCAAAGTCTTCGGCTTGATTCCTCACATGAGAAGGATTCACACCGTAGAAAATTGGTATGATGATTTTATCCTTACAATTTACGATCTTTAGCAACTCGTTAAGACACCAGCTTGAAGATGCGTAGTTTTTGGAGAAAACGACCACCGCGATCCTCGAATTCCTAATCGCTTTTTCAAGCTCGGGAGAGAGGGAGTGGCTTTTCTCAATCTCATTGTCTTTGAAAGCAGTGATCAATTTCCGATCGAACTCCTTGAAAACGTGGCTGAGGAACGTTTCGCGGATGTCTTCCCCTCTGAAGCTGACGAAAACATCATACAACCAATTGAGAGAAGAAGATGAAGAAGCCATAGAGAGAAAGAGAGAGAATCCGAGGAGAAGTAGTGAGGCGTCACGGTGACTTTTATAGAACATAAACATAGCAGACGAGTGGTGGGTAGCAATTTCATTATTGTTTCAGGGACATTTCTGATGCTAACTTGACTTAATCAAAATAATATTTGTTTTCAAAATAATTTATTGGCCGATTCCCAAATTCAATATTCAATTTCACCATTATTTCTCAGACTTTTCAGACGCAATTTCACGGATGTTTCCTGCTTAAGTCATCCATATTTTTTGTAAAAAAGGTTTTTAGTATTGAAATATTTTTGGGGGTTTTGATTAAAAATTACAAGTGCAGAAAGAAATAAAAAACGAAAATAATACTTTGTGAATATGAATAGTCAAAATATGAATAGTTTGTGTTCAGATTATTTTTAATTTCAAGACTATATTTATTGGCTGGTGGAGTATTCTATCTTCAATTCCGTCTTCTTGTTGCACAAAACAAAACAAAAATTTAGAGTGGAGACATGTTGAATCAGTTACACCCAAGTAAACAACCATAGAATGATTAGAATCTATTGAATAGGTTCTTTATTAGATGCTCTTATACATATGCTCTGTGGCACAATTGATATGGAACTAAAATACGATGTTTATAAGCCCTCCTTGTTTAAATGTTGGTCCTTAAGAACTACTAATTTCGTATTCATAAACCAAAGATTCAAAATGACGTCATGTAATCTGCAAAAAACGATTGCCACAGTATTAGACTACTATCATTCCAGCTAGCTTCACAGTCAATGCCCCGCAATTTGAAAAGTCAACCATATGAAGATGATTCAGTTTACAAATGTGTAGAGACACACATTGTATATTATTGCATCCACTCATATTTAGGTATTTCAGCGTAGAAAACTTTAGTGATCCACCAAAGACTTTGATGATATTTTTTTAGACATGTTGAATCAACAAAAAAATTATGCTTAATTACCTTGTTATGCTGCCTTCTGTCTCTACTCGCTCTTCGTTCTCATTCCCACTCGCAGAATCTTTTGTTGACAATAATAGAGCTTTCGCATATTCTCAGCTCTCACAAATATCTCACTTACAATGCTGCTTGCAACTTCAATAATCTGTAACAGTTATAACATAGCAAGATAAGACAGAGAGAACAATGAGAGGAATGCCAAGAACCATAGTAGAATCAAATCATTACAACAGTCTAAGAATTATGGGATACTAATAAATAATCTATGTGTCTTGCAGATTAGCTGCACAGCAACTCAGTAGTTTTCTGATTAGTCTTCCCATCCGTGAAAAATGGCGCAACTCCGCATTCCTACAACCCTACAACGGTCACATCCGTAAATAACAGAGTCTAGAAAGTTTCAGACTTTTCCATTTTGAACTTTCTAACAAATTGTCTTCAATTCTATTACAAAGAGTTTACATACAATTATCAACCATGCATTCGGTACAAACCGGTTCTCACTAAACCAAAATCAAATGTGTAAACCACACCACATTATCTAAGAGCTTTCTCCACAATCACTTTCCTCTTCTTCGTTGAGACATTGTGAGCAATCTCTGCACTATAAGTCCTGTGAAGAAGCCAAAGCAACACACTATAAGTCTATAAGAATTTGCTCAACAATCTCTCAGATGTATAACTATTGTGGAGAGAGCTTCTCAGCTACACATTGTCGTTATATATACATGTTGTGCATCATGAGTAGCGTTTTGAACTTCTTGAATCCATAGGTGAGATTGTGGCGGGTTTTCTTGCCAGATCCATAACCAAAATTGGGCATCAAGGTGACACCTTTGAACTTTCTTCGAACTCGGGAATCAATACCCTTTGGCCTCCTCCAGTTTTCCTGAATAAGATAAGAGAACCATTAGAGAATGAAGATAGATGAGAAATGTCAACAGCGTTAAAGTAACAGTAAGCTTATTGAACTATAGAAAACAGCTGTGTCGCAAGACATGTAGGAGATTCAGTTTCTGCCCGTAAAAACCGAAGTAACCAGAAACAGAATTAGAATTCTGGTTACCAGATACCACAGGGCAATTATATAGATGCAAAATCTTTTTCAGCTAAACAAGAACAAAAGTTACAAAACTATATCTAACATTGTCACATATTCATTAAGATCTACAAACTAGATAGTCATTACTGATGAGTACGGAAGCATATAAAACATGCTAATCATATTAAAACAAAAAAGAAATTCATGCTTATTAATGCTTACCCGCATTCGCTTCCTGCTTCTCTCTGTCTCTACATTGCTGTCTCCACACTCTTCATTTTGTTCAGTCTCATTAACAAGTCCTTGAAGAGGCATATACCCTATATTGTCTTCATTGGCTTCAGAAACATGTGGAATCTATTCATACGTTCCTAATTAAATATCATGTTTATATACCTAACTATGAAAATCATATGGCCTTATCTTTTCTGAAAGGATCTTCAAGGTTGTTTTTGCAACGCTATTAACAGAAGGGCAACATATGAAATTACCAACTGAACTAACTCTTTTTCGGTGCAATAATCTATTGATTAAGATGCTCCTATATGTATATGCTCTGTATTATAATTGATGTGAAACTATTATTAAATAGTTTATGATTTTTTTTTTCTTTTTTGGGTTACCTGAAAACGTCTGCCCAGCGAGGGAGACAGTGAAGAATCTATGCATCTCCTCCTTGAAAAGGTAAAACTATTTGTTTCATAGCCATGAGAGTTTCTCGAAGATTCGCAATCAAAATTTCAAAACTTCTTCCCATAATCTACAAGCAGAAATGAAAAAAATTCAGTGATCTGTATTATAAAAGATCCTGAAAAAGAACTGTGTGATATATATATAAGATTATTATGTTCAGTTCATGACTAATGCTTACCTGCATTCATTTACTGCTTCTCTTCACTGTCATCAATCTTATTGCCTAGTCACTGTTTCACACTCTTCAAACTGATCAGTCTCACTGTTACACTCTTCAAACTGATCGGTCTCACTGTCTCCACACTCTTCAAACAGATCGGTCTCACTGTCTCCACACTCTTCAAACTGATCAGCCTCACTGCCAATATCACTATCATCACTGTCTCCACACTCTTCAATCTGATCAGTCTCATAGCCTAAATCATTATCATCACGGTCTTTACATGCTTCATCGTATTCAGTCTCATGGCATCCATCACTAACTGTATTGTCTTCATCGGCTTCAAAAACACGTTGAAGAGTGTTTCGATTACCAAGTCGGTTCTCAGGTAGTGAACATTCCTCGAAGAAGTGTATACCGCATCCTATTAATCTGGTCGTATAGTGTCCTATATTAGTCAATTGAAACTGTACATCCATATGATGATCTTTATCTGTTTTTAGAGGGATACGACAGTCAAATATTAACTGATAACTACCCTTCCGAGTTTTATCGTGCCACACTGTCTCAACAATGGAATCAAAGCTTTTCGGAAATCTTCCTTTAAGCTGACAGTTTATATGGATACGTACTTCAATGGAAGCAGCTTCTACCACTGCGCAAGCTCTGAATCTGAAGAATGGTTGAGAGAGAGGGACATCAAGTAGAGGGATATTGGTCAAAGAGTCTTCAGTAGTACGGTGAGTGAAATATGATGGCACTTCTTCCCCTGGAAATATCATGTAGTTGAAACTAATTGATTGTTGCTGAATGAGAGCATCTTTGTCCAAGTTGAAGCAGTCCATGAAATCGAGCTTGGCTATTGGGAAATAATCATCTGAAACAGAAGAGGAGGCTTCCTCGGGAACTGTGTCAATATTGTCTGCTTCCGTCGCAACCTCGTTTGAATTGCCACTCAAATCAACTCTAGTCAGTTCCCCACACCTTGAAAAGTCAGCTTCATTAAGATGTTTCAGTTTAGAAATGTGTAGGGATACACATTTTAGCCTGCTGCAACCTCTCATACTTAGGTCAGTGAGGTTAGAGAAGTTCTCGATCCACCAAGGAACCTCTTCAATCACTGTTTCCATTAGAAGGAGACTTGAGATGTTGGTTGAGATTTCAGGAAAGCTCCTCAACCGTGAGCATTCAATGAGAAAAAGGGCATCGAGAGATTTGAGGTTGATTCCTGTGGGAAGAGTCTCCAGATTTCTGCAGCAATAAATCTTCAACTCCTTCAGTTGACTGAGATTTTGAAATGAGGGAGGAAGCTCCACCAAACTTGGCATATTATATAGCTCCAACTTTATCAAAGTGGGAGACAGCATCTCCATGAAGGGCGTAAGCGGCTAAACCAAATTAAATAAACAATTTAGAGATGTTAAACAAAATCACCAATAATATTTTTTATTTTTATTTTTCAGTTGCAGATTACTGTGATTTAAAGTGATATCACCTTAAATTTAGAAAATAAATCTTAAAAATAAAGTAATAACATAACTATTATTTTTGTGTAATTTCAGCTACAATAATTAACAAAATTTGATAAAATAATAAGATAATATTTGCTTTTTGAAAATCCTATGTAAGTAGTATATATACATCCATGACTCTATTTTTAAATTTTTATTTTTTGTTGGAGTTCATCTCTAATCTTTCTTATCTAAAATTGTTGGTGGTGTCTTGTCGAATTGTATCAAAAAATCGTGAAAAGTTTTAGATGCGATAATTATTTTCTAATATAGTTATGTCTACATGTACCGCAGTATCATGTTAAACTTCTTATTTTAGATCAAAAATTTTAAAATATGAAATTAGGTAAATCTCTCTATAAATAGATAAATAGGGTTTATGCTCACATACTACTTTATATAGAAGACTCTAGATGATATCTTGATAACCATAAATAGTATACCACGTGTACAGAATTAGAGTCAGAAATACTGATCTTTTATAAAAGTGTTAATAAAAGAGGAACGTTAAGTTTAGAACTGCATACCTTCACTATTTCCAATTGTTTTCCATCCCTGTTGATTTTTGATATGACAAGCTCAACAAGATTCTGGAGACGTACAATAGAAGTGAATTCTTCAATGTTTGTTGCGAATAGATTGAGAACTGAGATGTTTGTTGAGAATTCGGGGAAAGTCCTCAACTCCCAGCATGCACAAAAATTGAGGTGATCGAGAGATTTGAGGTTGAAGCCGATAGGAAGAGTTTTTAGACTGACGCAACGTGTCATGTCCAATTCCATCAGTTTATTGAGATTTCGTATTGAGGAAGGAAGCTCCACCAAAGTTGAGCAATCACTGAGATCAAGGATCTCAAGATTAGTGGCCATAGAGAGATCTGGAATTTCTTTCAGGTTTCGAGATCCCCACAGTTCCATTATCTTTAGACATGGCAGCGACTGTACACAACAAAAATAATCACAGAACTCATCCAAAAAGTAAATAAGTATATTCTCAATCACGCCACTTTGATAACAAAACAATTATTCTCAAAACTTACCACAACTCCTTCCCACAGTTTCTCTAGCTTGCTATCCGGCATTGTGAGTTTGACAAGTTTTCTAGGATGAAAATTAGAAGGCATACAGCTCATTGGATAATTGGACCACACCAATACTTTGAGTGTAGGGGGTAAATAGTCGAAGTTTGCAGGTAGGTGCAAACTAACTTCTTCTTCACTTGAATAAATTATTTGGAAACGGAGATTACGCATCCCTTTGAAGGCAGTCTCATTTACATACAACTCATCAATCTCACTAGTATCCAATGATATACCTAAAACCTTTCCAGTACCCTGACAAATAAAGTATTAATGAGAAAAAGACAAAACCATACAATTCCTCGTTTATCAAATGACATTCTCTTAATCTTATATACTAAGTTATGAAAGGATCACAAAAAAAATAAAAATTAAAGAACTTACAGTGCCTTCACTGAGTACATCACAAATATCCTCTTGATCCACCAGAAATTCTCGTTTCCCCGGCTCGTCAATGGACTGTGTGCGAACAATTTCTCTACCCATTTTTTCTAACAAACTGTGCATCAATACATGACCTTCCCTGACATGAATGAGGGACTTATCAGCCAGGTTTTGCAGTGCAATACTAACACCCAAGTTACTATCTGCTAGCAACAACTCGAAGTATGTGACTTCCACATGATTGAAAAGACATGCTATATGGCGAAATATCGCTTGATCTTCTTTGCTACCTAACCCATCGTAGCTGATTCTTAGTATTTTCTCAATTTTATCATATAGACCATTCTGAAGCCTTGGCAGCATAGCCATCCAGTACTCCTTATCCCTCCCCCGTAGATATGAACCCAAAACAGTAAGACCCAAAGGAAGACTATCCGCATGTCTAGCAACTTCAACTACAAGCTCCTCAAAACCTTCAGGTGCATAGTTTTTCCTGAATGCAGATTGACATAACATCTGACAAGCTTGCACTTCAGTTGGGAAACTAACTTCATATACATGATCAATTGTATGAGCCCTTAAGAAATGCCTATCATTTGTAACCACAATGATTCTGCTCCCACTTCCAAACCATTGAGTTTTATCCGCCAAGACTTCTAGCACCATTAGATCATCCAAATCATCAATGATGATAAGAACTTTCTGGTGTTGTAGCCTTTCTCCCAGTGCACCTAGATGACCTATGTTTATGTCCTTTATCCCCAGAATTTCCGATAGGAATTGCTCTTGTAAATGCAACTTCATGTTGTGGTCGTCCGGATTGGCTCTACTATAAATTTCTTTACTCTTAGATACAAAAGCTCTGTCTATGAATTTGCTAACTTGGAAATTCCGAGAAAGTTGGTTAAAGAGAGCTCTTGCGATGGTGGTCTTACCAATCCCTGAGGAACCCCATATACCAACCATCCTCACTTCCTCGGATTCCAATTGCAACAATTCACTCATCTTTGCAATATGGTCTTCGATGCCGACAAAGTTCTCAAAATCCTTGGATGAAGTTGGAAGCAATTTACCCAAAACATCTTTGGTTATTTCTTCAATCATTTTTGCTTCGTCATTCCTAACAAGGAGAAGATAATTGAACAGATATGAAACAACAATTTACTCAAGATGTATCTAAGCAGAGAATAATGAATTATAAAAATCATACCAGTTCGCAGAATCATATCCGACCATATTAGCTACATCAGTCAACACCTTTTTCCATTGATCTTTCTCTTTCTCTGTATTTTTCTCACAAGTCTCTTCAAAGATCTTCCCAAAGTCTCCTGCTTGTTTCCTCACATCCGAAGGAACCACACCGTAGAAAATTGGTATGACAATTTTATCCTTGCGATTCACAATCTCTAGCAACTCGTTAAGACACCAACTTGAAGAAGCATAGTTTTTGGAGAAGATGACCACTGCGATCCTCGAACTCCTAATCGCTTTTTCAAGCTCGGGAGAGAGGGAGTGGCTTTTCTTGATCTCATAGTCTTTGAAAGCAGTGATCAATTTCTGATCAAACTCCTTGAGAAAGTGGCTGAGGAAAGTTATGCGGACGTCTTCCCCTCTAAAGCTCACGAAAACATCATATAACCAATTGAGAGAAGAAGATGTAGAAGCCATAGAGAGAGAAATAGAGAGAAGAAGAAGAAGCTACAAACAAAGAAATTGGCGAGTGAGACTGTAAGAAGAAAATCAGAGGAGAAGTAGTGAGTCGTCGTGATGATATTTATAAAACATTAACAGAGCAGAAGAGTCGTGACTAGCAATTTCACCATTGTTTCTCAGACATTTCTCTTGCTAACAAGTTACAACCATATTCTTATCTTTACATTAATTAGCGAGTTTCCAAAGTCTTCAATATTCAATTTCACCATTATTTTCTCAGACTTTTCAGACGCAACTTGACGGCTTAGTCTTAAGTCTTATCCTTACATTTATTGGCTGGTAGAGTCTTCAATCATCAATTCCATCGTTAGACTTTTCTACTAAACCTTGAACTTAAAATACATTCAGCTCTTTTAAAAGAACAACATTTAATAACTCACCACCGAACTTGTTTCTCCTACTTTCTATATAAATTCTAAGCTTAGCAACTTGCTCGTCTTAAAGTGAGGACATATTAAAAGCAACGAAAACTACAATCTCTTTTTATAGCTTAATTTATGAGCTTAAACTTTTAGAGTGGAGACATCCGTTGACCAGAAAAGTTTTTTTTAGAGTGGAGACATGTTGAATCAGTTACACACAAGTCACAAATAACATGTGTTTTCCCTTGCTCCTGGCCTTAAACATTTCTGAGAAGCTCTAGTCTGAAACAGAGGCACCATAATGTCTTTAACAATGTAAATTCCTTCAATAATTCAATTGTCTTGACCCATCCTGCTGATTCATCAGGGTTTACATAGAAACTTGTGCAACAAGCTAGCAAAACAGAGATTGTGTTGAATTACTCTACTTCTTTTGACTGGTGTGTAGTAATACCAAAACAGATTTTGTCTCTTAGTGGAATTAAACCTAAAAGAAACAGATTACTTACATAAGTACAGCAATCAGAAGTTAGAAAAATAGAGGATCCATGGATTCGGAGACCTGGTTTACTCTCGGTTCACTAGAGATAGCATATTCCCTTATGCTATTCTAATTGACGTAACTGAGAGAGAGATTTTTGTAAATATATGTAGATCTTCCTTGGTCTGAGTTGATAGTTAGCTAGCGATCTATATATGTTGGTAATCGACTTTGGAATGAACGTACAGAAATTCTCTGATCCTTTGAATTTCTGTATAGTATCACACGCTACCCCACCGAACTGAAATCGATCCAGTCAATCGAAAGAGGTCCGATTGATTTTAACCGATCTAATCTGGAATTAATCCTATAGTGGGATATTGTTGAGATTAATGGTTAAAACAACCATAATCTCGAGGGGGTGTGTGAAGAATATCCCATATTGGATGAGGGAAAGGGACCTTCATTCTACTCATTCTGTTAGCTTTTTAACATTGTCAAACGGACACACGTCGACGATATACGCATAAACTATATAGTGGATGACTTTCGATTTCATAGGGTTGATCTGCACAACTTTATGATAATGGTTGATCATACAAAAAAAAATACAGCTTGATGGTTTTTTAGCAGAAGACCCATAAAAAACATGCCTCTATTTCTCTAGAACATAACGATCATATCAAACTTAAATGGGTCAATTTGACTTCTTAATTGTAACACACTGTCCTAGTTAATTTTTCCAGAATCCAATCATATTTCAGATAACGTCCAATTAATCAAACATGCAAGATAAATATTTAAAGATTAAACAATCAGCAAGATCATGAAGATACCAAATTACGCCAGGTTCAAAACATCTCAGATCAATTAGAAAATCAGATTACGTGAAATAAACAATTCATAATACGAGTTTAGATTTAAACTCTTGAAAAGTGGAATATTACAACTCAGAAATTTAGCTGTTTGAAACTCAAGTTACCAGTAGAACGTCTAATTTCACAACGGCTAATTAACTCAAATAAGTCTCTCAAACGGCTAATTACAATATTATTTTCGTTAATTTTTTTCCTGATTTAATAAATCCAACAAGGTGTCGAGGATGGTTCAAATCAGACGACGTCGTTTCTTGTCCATAAAAGTTAACGCTGGCGAGAATGGTTGAAAAATAAAACGGCGTAACTAATGGCGTTAATAAACCCCGACGGCATCGCTTTTGCACATAAACTTTAGTGACGACGTCATTTTGGTGACAAATGCTTTTGAAACATGGACCGACGTCGTTTTAAAATTTCATTTATTTATTTGGAGAATATTAAAATCATACCAGTTCGCAAAATCAATTCCGACCATATTAGCTACATGAGTCAACGCCTTCTTCCATTGATTCTTCACTTCCTCTGTATTGTTCTTGCAAGTCTCTTCAAAGATCTTCCCAAAGTCTCCGGTTTACCACATAAAATTTAATGACGACGTCGTTTTGGTGACAAATGCTTTTGAAACATGGACCGACGTCGTTTTGAAATTTCATATTTTTTCTTCTTCGTCCAGCTCTGCTTCTGCTGAATTCTCGATTTTTCTCTGCTTCTTCCATATATGTCAAAATCTCTGAGAAGCATTTAGCATGTATGGGAGAGATGGGAATGAAGCCGAGTGTCGTCACTTGTAACTGTTTGATTGATGGGTTGTGTAAAGCGGGTCATGTAGATCGTGCGATGAGGTTGTTTGAGTCAATGGAGGTTAGAGATGAGTTTACTTATACTTCTGTTGTGCATAATCTATGCAAAGATGAGCGGCTTGTGTGTGCTTCGAAACTGCTATTGTCGTGTTACAATAAAGGAATGAAGATTCCGTCATCCGCGAGACGAGCAGTGTTGTCTGGTTTACGGATGACAGTTTCTTACCAGGCAGCAAGGAAGACACATCACAAAATCAAAGCTGCTATTGAATGTAATTCACTAATGTATCCTTAAGACACTGTAAAATAACTTAAGAGACAAATTATTGTTTTCTATATAGAGTGGATTAGTAAGATAAAACATTTTCTTACTTATTTAAGTATATAAGTTTGTTTATTAAGAGTTTTCAATCTACACTTGATGTTGGAGTATATAACAGTTTTCAACAACTCATAAAAACAGAAATTTTATAAATCAAAGACTCAGTTGAGGTCCACTGTATAACTTTGTGCCTTGTGGTGAAGTCTAGTATCAGACAACAGATTCTTCAGAACAAAAAAATACCATCTTCTTTAACTTTCTTTTCGCCATCAGATTGCAAAGACGTAGTTGTTGTGATGATTTGAGCTCGTCATTCTCCAAATTCTGTAGTTGAGATCATCCATGTGAGCTTTTGGAAATTAATTCACATGGTTACAACAACAATGTCTCTACACTTTTGCTACTTGATTTGCTTTGTTTTTACAGCTGTTCTTTCTCTGCTTATTTGGCCCTTTGATCTTGTAGGGAACCAACCTCGAATTGATTGGTATCAACAAATTCAACAGTCATGTGACTGGGACTAAAATTGAGTACATAACCTTGGAGGCTACGGACACTTCCAACAACTCTCCTTGCAGTTTTTAGACTTGTGTTGGCAAATAT
This sequence comes from Cardamine occulta, assembly GCA_028015245.1. NCBI lineage: Eukaryota > Viridiplantae > Streptophyta > Magnoliopsida > Brassicales > Brassicaceae > Cardamine > Cardamine occulta. Next base: position 984,662 of record CM051384.1, read on the forward strand.
TTATTTCCGGACGAGGCATCTCTAACTGTCCTGCTGAACTTTGTAGACTAAAGGTGACGTGAGATTTCTATTCTTATCCTCCCCATGTAACTTTAATTTCTTTAAGCGTAGACATTTTTTCTAACTGTTGTAAGTTCTTGTGGGTTATCAGTTCCTAGTGGCCCTTGGGCTACTCCTGCTGGGCTTGAGAGGCATTGAGAAGATGAAGCAGTAGATGAGTTTTACAAAGGTAAATTGCCCAACTGGTTAACAAAAATGAACTAGCTGAAGACAGTGATACAGGACAGTTGTATGAGGTGTTTTGTGTTGGAATTTACTTCATGTTGGTATTATCTGAAGATTGTTGTCATGTCCTGTATCTTTCTCTAGTTTTGTCTTTATTTATCGTTGGGTTTTCTGGTGTGTTTAGTTCCTAATGGCCCTAAAATTTTAGAGTGGAGACATGTTGAATCAATTATACACAAGTCACAAATTATGTAATTGTCTTGGCCTTAGCTTTTCTGAGAAGCTCTAGTCTGAAACACCCAGCCTGATTTATCAGGGTTTACATAGAAACGTGTGCAACAAGCTATCAAAACAGAGATTGTGTTGAATTACTCTGTTTCTTTTGACTAGTGTATAGTATACCAAAAAAACAGATTTTTTCAAATCTCTGTGGAATCAAACCTACGAGAAACAGATTACATAAGTACATCAATCAGAAGTTAGAAAAGAAGAGGATCCATGGATTCGGGTAAGGAAAGTTACAGAGACGGAGAGTCATGATTAGATCATACAACGTTGCTTGCAACTTCAAGAATCAATAATACTTATAGCATGGCACGATAAGACAGAGAGCACACTGAGAGGATACCAAGAACCATAATAGTATTGTGCAGTACACCATTAATCTGATTTTATCAGAATTTTTGTGGAATTGAACACACAACTAATAGATGATACAATTCCAGACAACACACAATCAAATTTAAGAAAATTTCATAATCCATCGACAACACACAATCCCAGTTCGTATTGAGAGAGAAAAGAGATTGATTAGCTCCCCATGTTACAGTCTCAAAATGACAGTTCTTTAAGAAAACCCCTTATTGACAATATGGTATAGTATGAAGCCATGGACATTCTCCAACTCCTCTGCAGAAGAAATAATCAAGTGTTACGTTATCTACATTGAGCAGTTATAAATCCAACGAGAATGAAAATAGAAACTTAAGGCAGCATATGAAATGACCAATCAAAGATTACAACAAATAAAAAAACATGCCTCTATTTCTCTAGAACATAACGATCATATCAAACTTAAAATGGTCAATTTTACTATCCTAGTTAATTTTTTCAGAATCCAATCCTATTTCAGATAACGCCAATAATCAAAACATGCAAGATAAATATTTAAAGACTTTAACAATCATCGAGATCATGAAGATACCAAATTACGCCAAGTTCAAAACATCTAAGACCAATTAGAAAATCAGATTTCAAGAAAGAAACATTCCATAATACGACGAGTTTAGATTTAAACTTACTTGAAAAAGTCTGTCCCGTAACGGTTTAAGTTGAGCATGAACTTTCCAAAAGTCTCCGGCTTCCACGTTATTTCGGCGATTGGAATGATCATAGAGCAACCCAAAAGCTGTAATTTTAGCAAAACAATTAATTATATTAGTAAAAAGATAAACAAAGAGAAAAGAAAAAGAATCAGATTACACTAAAATATGCAAAGCCAGTTCATAGATTTATAACAGAATATGAGAAAGATGACTTAGATTTCGAACTTACTTGAATCTCCTTTCTTATTTGTTCTTTTACGGATGATTTGATCTGCAATAGTGAAGAGTTTTGAAAACAGAGACATAAGAATGAAAAGATTGTTGAAAAAATAAAAATAAATAAATTTGTTGGTCGATGTATTTAGAGAACGAAAAATTTCATAAAAATACATCAACTATTTATCAATTTCTACTAAAATACATAAACTTTTTAGATAGCCAAAAAAATACATGAACTATTTTTTTCTTCCTTTATAATACATAAACTTTAATATTTTATCCATTTAACATCTAGGACTTTACAACAAGTAAAAACTGTTTATTTTTTAATTAAAACAAAAACTATTCTGATTAAAAATCATTTTAAAATCCAAAAAAATCCAATAAATTCATACAATATATAAAAATCTAAAATAAATCTTTAAATAAAAATTAAACTTGTAAAATTTTCAATTCATAAATAAAAAATCTAAAAAATAGATAAAACTCCTAAAACTTTAAAGAAAATTAAAAGTTAAAATAAAAATCTGTAAATTCATAAAATTTCAGTAATAAAGTTACCACTATATTTTGAAATTAACATCGTAAAATTGTGTATGAATATAATATTATAAGTTGTATTTATTTTTGATTTGGGTAATTTCTGATGTAAATAGTATAATATATATATATATATATATATATATGATTTTGAAGTAGTTTATATATGTTGTTTACCTTATTATATATGGTAATAAAGTTTTTTAAAGTATTTGAATATTTAATGAATTAAAATTTTTGTTAAAGGTATACTATATGAAAATAATTTGTATCTATAATATAAATGGTAAATTTTAGACTTATTTAAAGATTTAATAATTTAAAGATATATTTTGGTTTTCTGAATTTTATAATATAGTATTTTAATTTCTGTAATTTTATATAATTTTTAAGATTTGAAAGAATTTTAAGACTTATTTTTCGAGTTTTATATTATTTAAATATTGTTTTTTATCAAAACAATTAAAAATAAACAGATTTTATGTTAAATGAAGAAAATTTAAAAGTTTGTATATTATAATGGAAAAAAAAATTAATTCGTGTATTTTATTGGATACTCACAAAGCTCGTGTATTTTTATGGAAATCAATTAATAGTTGGGGTATTTTTATGGAATTTTCTCAAATTAGAATATTAATACAAGTTACCAGTACAACGTCTAACTTTACAACGGTTAATTAATTCAAAGTCACTCACTTAAACGGCAACGTTTTTGGTCAATTACCGTTAACGCTAGCCAGAATGGTTGAAAAATAAAACGGCGTAACTAATGGCGTTAATAAACCCCGACGGCATCGTTTACACATAAAATTTAATGACGACGTCGTTTGGTGACAAATGCCTTTGAAACATGGACCGACGTCGTTTTAAAATTTCATTTGTTTTTTCTTCTTCGTCAAGCTCTGCGTCTGAATTCTCGAATTTTTTTTTTCCAAATTCTCGTGTTTCTTCTTCCATATATGTCAAAATCCGTGATCCTCACGTTTCAATACTACTGAAAACTCTACAATCCTTTTATGTGGATTCGATTTAGTAAAAATCGTTTGTAGAATGGTTCGTGGATTGATGAAATTCCCAGGAATCTCAACGAAGCTACTAAACATAAGCATTGATTCTCTCTGCAAATTTCGAAACTTGGAGAAAGCAGAATCATTAATCATAGACGGAATCAGATTAGGTGTTCTTCCTAATGTCATCACTTACAACACTTTAATCAAAGGTTACTCTCGTTTCATTGGAATCGACGAAGCTTATGCTGTAACACGTCGTATGAGAGAAGCTGGAATCAAACCTAACGTTGCTACATATAATTCATTGATCTCTGGAGCTTCGAGAAACTTGATGTTGAATCGTGTACTCCAACTGTTCGACGAAATGCTTCAGTCAGGTTTATCTCCTGATATGTGGAGTTATAATACTTTAATGTCTTGTTACTTCAAATTAGGTAAACATGGAGAAGCTTTTCGGATTCTTCATGAAGATATTCACTTAGCTGGCTTGTGTCCTGGTGTTGATACTTACAATATTCTACTTGATGCGCTTTGTAAAAGCGGTCATACGGATAATGCGATTGAGCTTTTTAAACAGCTAAAAAGTCGGGTTAAACCCGAGCTTATGACGTATAACATTCTTATCAATGGTCTTTGTAAATCAAGAAGAGTTAATTCCGCGATTTGGATGTTGCGAGAGCTCAAGAAATCGGGGTATACTCCGAATGCGGTTACATACACTACAATGCTAAAGTTGTATTTCAAGACCAAGAGGATTGAGAAAGGTCTTCGACTGTTTATGAAAATGAAGGAGGAAGGGTATACGTTTGACGGGTATGCGAATTGTGCGGTTGTTAGTGCATTGATTAAAACAGGAAAAGCAGAGGAGGCGTATGAATGTATGCAAGAGCTGGTGAGAAGTGGTACACGGAGTCAAGACATTGTTTCATACAATACATTGTTGAATCTTTATTTTAAAGATGGGAACTTGGATGCAGTAGATGATTTATTAGATGAGATAGATCGAAAGGGATTGAAACCTGATGATTACACACACACGATCATAGTTCATGGTTTGTTAAGCGTAGGTCATACAGGAGGAGCTGAGAAGCATTTGGCTTGTATGGGAGAGATGGGAATGAAGCCGAGTGTCGTCACTTGTAACTGTTTGATTGATGGGTTGTGTAAAGCGGGTCATGTAGACCGTGCGATGAGGTTGTTTGAGTCAATGGAGGTTAGAGATAAGTTTACTTATACTTCTGTTGTGCATAATCTATGCAAAGATGAGCGGCTTGTATGTGCTTCGAAGCTGCTCTTGTTGTGTTACAATAAAGGAATGAAGATTCCGTCATCCGCGAGACGAGCAGTGTTGTCTGGTTTACGGATGACTGTTTCTTACCAGGCAGCGAGGAAGACACATCACAAAATCAAAGCTGCTATTGAATGCAGTCCACTAATGTATCCTTAAGACATTGAAAGTATCTTAGAGAAAAATTATTGATTTATATATACATAAGCTTAAGGGCCATTTTAATACTAGATTCTAGTTGATATTCGAAAACTCTTATCGTAAGTATAAATTAACTTTGAGGGTACATTTGTAATCTATTATCAAGCTTTGTTAGAGAAATAATGAGTTGTAATGATGAATCTTAGAGAATATTAGCCAAGCTTTCTTCAACATTATCACTGACTTGAGATCAGTTAATATTTGTCAGTATTGAGCAACAAGCTCTTTGAAATATAGCTGAATTTGGTGTTCAATTTAGTCATTTGATTAGAGTTTTTTGTAAGTCTTTTTAACGGTCCAAAGTAACTTCAGACAAATGACCAAAGACGCCACTTTTGAAACCACTGGTCCCAAAACGAAGCCCATGTTACTCATGTGCTGCTTCTGAACACAGTAAAAAGGCTAATCTTTGAAGTTTGAACCTTTTTACTATTTGGGTTTCTTTGTTTTTAACCGAAAACAGTAAGAATTTTTCTTGGCAGAGGACAAAAAGATAAGACTGAGTTTACTCTCTTAACGTGGACAAATCTGACAAGAACAGTACTCTGCTCTTCGTCCTCTTTGTTGTTCTTGTCTCTCTTTTTCTTGGACTCTGTAAATCAATACACTCTTCTCTTAATTAATCTCTCTATAGAAATACATAAGTACAAAGATCTATTGCATGTTAGAGATGATTTTTTACAGACACGAAAACGTGTTTGTTTGTTGATGTAACGAGTCAGATTAGAGTAGACACGTTTTATGTGTTATAAAACATTCACAGGAATCTTTCGGATAAATTCTTGTAATAAGATAGAGACGTTGGAACTTGTAAGCAAAGCGGTCATTGTTGCTTGGCAAAGAAAGCAAGTGGTTACAGTTTTAATAGCTTTAACAAACTAATAGAGACTGATTGTTATTACTTATTAGGTGTGTATACTTAGTTACTGTGAAATTTCATTTGTTAAAATATATTTACTTTTAACTAAATATATACAAAAGAACATCTCAATATATTTTTATATTATATAATATTAATCAAAAATAATTTGCTTTAAGACGAATGGTTGCAAAGATTTTATACCAAATAAATTGAATCATAACCAAACCAGAAATTGGATCAAAATTTAGTTCAACCGAACCAAACCAAATCAAGCCGTATATAAACCAAAATTCATCAAATATTAATGTCTTCCACTAGATATATTCAAAAAGTTCAGTTCAATATACCAAACTTATATAATTAATCAAAATTAAAAATTTATTTCATTGTAATTAATTTTTAGTACAAAATCAAATGCATCTGAACCAAACCCGAACTGATGAAAAAACTCAAACCGAAGTAAATTACAATAAAATTTGGTTCTAGTTCGAACAAGTTTTTTCAAATCCGAAAACTCAAAATACAAAAAAGAATCCAAGCCAACCCGAAAATGAATGAGTGCCCATACTGTACCTAAAACACTGTTGTTGGATTTTCGTTTGCTATTGTCAAATTCGTGAAAACTATCATTTCTTCTTTTGGATATTGGAGCAATGGTCATTGTTTATTGTTTAAACGAATAAACAAAATTTAAGTAGTTTTTTTTGTCTAATTATTGATCGTTAATTTGGTTTTGGACACTTTATCAATTCTAGAACTTTGCATTGTGGGTTTGTTTTTGTTTTTGTGTTTTGAGAGATCTGACAATTTGTATCAGAAGAAAACAGAAAATGCCGATAGTTAAAACTTAAAAGTAATTTAAAAGAAAATAAATAAATAAAATTTTTAATCACGGGTTGTGTTTTTTACCTTCTTCTGGTCCTTCTAATGTGCAAACAAATCTGACTGATGCAAAAGGAGACAGTCCTTTTTTAATTATAAGCATACAATTGCACTTAATAATTATTCACTTTTCCCAATATCATACTAAGAAAAAATCTTATGGATATGTTATATTTAGCAAACAAAAATATATTTAAGAGGCAATCGAATTAAAAATATATATATAGCAAAAAGATTTAAAGGTGAAGTTTTGCTTTCTTCCAGCAATCATTTATCTTTATACATGTATGTCATTGTCCGGTCCCCATGGTCCATCATGCCAAATACCGAACCGGTTTGGTCCCATTAGTTTTTTCTTCTTCAATCCAATATTTGGAATTTGACTTTAACAAAAAAATAAATATTTGGAATTTGGTCTCCCTTTAGATGATTGAATTTCTCGAATATCACTCCACATATTTTATTTTATTTTTGCATTTGCGTTGATCAAACTAAAAAGAAAAGACAAAATTTTCTGAAAATATGGAATAAAAACAGTTAAAAAAAAGGTAAATCTCAAAAGTACCAAATTTTATGTTTTCTTTCTGAAGTTTCTATCTTCGAACGTTAAATTTAATGATATTAGGTATTTCTAAAAAAATGGTTTCTCTTTTTCGTTTATAATTTACAATCAATGTTTGATACGAAAACATATATATTATGTTTGATTTACACATAAATATAATATTTTAACACATAATTTCGGTGCAAAGGCAAAAACAAAATTCAATTATACAAACAATTGCGTTAGCATTTCTCTATAGAATTTTCAGTTTTGCAACTAACCAGAATTATGTATGATAGGGTTGCTTTTGAGGAGTTCTTTAAAATTTGAAAAATGTAAAAAGTTTAGAGGCTTTTTAGGCTAGTAAAAAAGATAATTAAGTGAAAAAGAAGGGATGGTCCATAATTTCGAGAAAATAACAAGACCTTGGACACTCTGACCATCTCACGTGCCACCAGCACGATCCATTTCTGTTCTCTCTATTTCTCTTCTTCCTTCTAATCCAAAACCTTTTGTGATCTATGCAAATATATATATATATATATATATATATATATGTACACATAAATTTTATACACTATGGTTTTGGGATATGATTACAATTTACATAGTTTGTGTCAATTTGTTTTTACATATACACGAGTAGATCGTATCAAAAACTTATATATTTCTTTGGACCGAAGAGCAGAACAAATATTCATTTCATAACTTGCATCAAAGTATATATGATTTATGAATTTCATTTTCAAATTCTTATAAAACAATAATGAGTGTTTGAAGTATGTCTATGATGGATTGATCTTTTCATATATATCGAGAAATCATCATATGATGTTTATATCTCTTCCGATTAGAATTTAGGTTTTTGATAATACGTGGAAACGTAAAAATGATTATATGTTTATGCATGCTACTTTATGAATAGTCTAGGTTTTAGAAACATCAGGAAAAAAATTATGTCATCAAGTAAACTTCATAAAGAAGTATTCTTAAGAATTACACTTCCATGATCGTACCGATCACAATCAAATAATGTCTCACATGTGCACACTCAGAATACCAGAGCTTCAACATTTGTCATTTTTTTCTTTTAATCATTTCCTTTTATTTTTCCTAAAATGTCATTTTCGCCCACAAAAAGTTTCAACTAATTTATATCAAAAAATAATAATAAATAAAGCATTGGAATGTTATATAAATCAATGATACTTAGTAGTAATTCCGTAAGGAATCAACGTCGTGAAGAGCAATGACAATAGAAGCTCTATCATCAAACGGTCTCTTAAACTTTTTGCTCACCGAAACTCTTTCACCAGCCCCATTCAAGTCTCTCCTTGATCTCGAGCCATCACCGGAAAATGACGTCATCATCTCCAAGAACACAATTCCCGCGAGTTCTCATCAAGAACCGCCGTCGCGACCACTACCACCCGCTAGCCGAGGGAAGAAGCGTAGGAGGAGGAAGCCTAGGGTTTGCAAAAACGAAGAAGAAGCTGAAACTCAACGAATGACTCACATTGCCGTCGAAAGAAACCGAAGAAGACAAATGAATCAACATCTCTCTGTCTTACGATCTCTCATGCCTCAACCTTTTGCTCAAAAGGTTCAAAAAAATTATGGATAATTCTTAAATTAAGGTTTACAATCACAATTAGGGTTTCAATTTTTTTGGATAATTCTTTTGTAAAAAAGCCTTAAAATTGTCATCGTTGGTTTCAATTTTTATGAAAAAAATACTATTAAAAGGTTTAGCATTTTGATTTGAGTTTCAATTTTTATGGAATATTCTTAGTAGGATTTCGAATTTGAATTCAATTTTTATGGCCAATTCTTTAAAAATGTATAGTTCTTTTTTTTTAGATATCTAATTATCGAAATAAAAATGTTTAATTTTGTGGGGGGTTTTATTTATGTGTTTTCTTATATGCTCATTATTATTTTTTCATGAAAGGGTGATCAAGCTTCAATAGTTGGTGGAGCGATAGATTTCATCAAAGAACTTGAACATCAATTATTATGGCTTGAAGCTCAAAAGCTTCAAAAGGCTAAATTAAACCAAACGGTTACTTCTTCAGCAAGCCAAGACTTAAATGGTGAACCGGAGAATCCTCATCAACCATCTTCCCTATCGCTGTCACAGTTCTTTCTTCACTCCTATGATCCAAACCAAGAGACTAGGAATGGCTCAACAAGCTCGGTGAAAACCGCAATGGAAGATCTTGAGGTGACTCTAATCGAAACTCATGCTAACATCAGAATCTTGTCAAGAAGAAGAGGTTTCCAATGGAGCACGGTTGCCACCACCGGACCACCGCAGCTTTCAAAGCTGGTGGCTGCTCTACAATCTCTTTCCCTCTCGGTTCTTCACCTTAGTGTCACAACATCGGACACTTTTGCAATTTACTCCATCAGCACTAAGGTAATATAATACAACCCTATCATCTTAACCAGACTAAACCGGATTATTTCAAAAACATACTTAGGCATTAGACATGTTGTTGTTTTAAGGTTAAACCGGGTTTGTTCAAATACAATTTAAGGATATTTGGGAATATATGTTACGAATTTAGCTAGACGGTAGATTATATGCAGTCCAAGGGACAGAGCATATAAAAGGAATGTCTATGAACTCTTAACTAGATTTGGTCCAACATTTATTACCATACTTGCTGGAGTCAATTTTTTTAATTATTTTTCATCAATTTCTTGAAAATGAGCTCAATTATTGCCACATGAATCATAATTATTTAAGTTTTTCTTTCAAAATTCATATAATTTTTTTTAGGGGTGTCATTGTAAATTTTGATTATTGTTTTTGCAATTTTAAAAGGTGGAAGAGAGTTGTCAGCTAAGTTCAGTAGATGACATTGCAGAAGCAGTTCATCGCATGCTAAGTATCATTGAAGAGGAATTTTTTTGTTGCTCATCAATATCAGAACTACCCTTCGATTTCCCTCTAAATCACACAAGTGCCACTCCGTCTCTCTGAGAAATTTCTTTTTTCTTTTTTGTTCCTTATTTTATTTTTATTTCATTTGATCACATATCATATCTTTAATCTTTCTTTTAATTTCTTAGGTTCTTTTCTGACTCGGCTAAATGTGAATTTATGTGGATTATAATGGCACACAATATTAGTTGTTCTATTCTTCCTCTTATTTTTTAATGATGGTAACCTATGAAATTTAATCGAGTGGTAGTGGTATAATAATTTCCACTTGAGAAATAATTATCATGTTGGTCTAGGTCAATAATCAATTTTTTTAAATCCAAAATTATTTAAATTACTTTCATTTGACGAGTCGAAATGGTGTAATGCTTTAGATCAATTAGAAAATTATGTGAATAGACTATTTGACGGCTATACTCATTATGAGGCATTAATCATGTGTTAAAAGTCGGGATCACCCATTTTGATTATTAAAAAAAAAACTTATAAAGTCAGCATTCTTTTGAGGATTTGAATCATTTCATAAAAATTAAATTAGATAGTATAAAAATAAATTAAATGGATTTTTCATTAGACTTGTCACTTGATGATCGGGAAGGGGGTGGTAAATCCTAAGAAGCAAGAGACGAAGTTGGTGCGGGAAGAGAGAGATTATTCACATAATTAAATACCGTCAAAACGAACATTATTTTTGTTCAGTATAAAGTGGGTTTAGGCTAAACACAATAAATAGACTATACTTTCTTCTTCCATTCTCTCTAACGAAACCTCATTTTTCGTCTGATATTTACAAACGAATGGATATTTATAGGATCCAATAACTGATGTTTTTATCTTTCTTTACTTTGTTCAATGCTTGTCATTTTCTATCCACCCGAAACACGATGATATTTTGAACTCAGAAAGATGTGGATCTTGACTTTTCTCATGTAATAAAGATTCTCCTTATCATCTCCTATTATTATTTGAACTATTCACAATAATTCTTTTCTTTTTTCATGTTTCTTTTGGATTAAATGTGAATTTGGTCAACATGTTCACATTTTCCTCATATCTGGTTTCCTTCTATGCAACTGATTATAAGCTTTTATCGGTTAATTTAGGTATTTTGTTTTTAACAACAAAAATTAGGTATTTTGGTTGTATATTTATATTGGAAACGAATGTATTTTTGTTTTTTTCAATAAGAGATTAAGAGATAATATAAATTGTGTTTAGTGTTTTATCGGTATGTGTCTTTATAATTTATAATGATTTATGGAAAAAAAAAGATTATATTTGTTTGTTGAAACAATCAGTTAATGTGATAGTGGTGACACTATTTAATGTAATTTTTTAAACTTTCAGCTTTTAGCTAAAATCTCTTGTAAAAATTAAAATAGAACAAAGAGTGTATATGGTTTTATTTTGTCAACAACACACGAAATGCATGTTTTCAAGATTTAATCATTATAAACTGTTCATAATTTAATAAAAGCAAAAAATGTAATCGAAATGTTAAACAAGATTAAATGAAAAGGACCAACTTTTTCTAAAGAAATGCTTCCATTCTTTAAACTAATTTACTATTATATCTTGTTTAATTTATTAAACCGAAGATTATCTTGTACTCACCTATAAAGTAATAATAATAGCATAAGAAAACTACACACTTTGCGTATTATCATTTTGTGTGTCATCTACTCATCTTCTCAATTTTTTCTTATCATTAAAACTAAAATTATCTTGGACTCACCTCCTAGAGATCAAAATTTTAAAACTATATATCTAATTTCTGACAACATATTTTCAAAGAGGTAACAAATAGTTTTGATGTTTCTCTCCTTTACGAACACTACAAGAAAACACATATGTAACAACGAAAAAAACCGTTGTTAATTCGTCGTAAATATAGTGTTACAACGGTTTTACGACGAATAACGATTCGTCGTAAACAGGTCATCGTAATGGCACATCCGATGTAACTTCGTCGTAAAATATAACGAGGAACAATACTCGTTGGTAATTCGTTGTAAATAAGTTCGTCGTTAATTCAACGCAAATAGGAAGTTCATCGTAACTGCGACGGTAATTTTACGACGAATGACCAACGATTATTTAATATAAATGTCGTTAATTCGACGTAACTTTACAACGATTTACCAATGATTATTTAATATAGACGTCATGAATGCATCGTAATTTTAATTAGAAATAATAAAAATTTAATTAATATATATTAAAATATTGATTTTTTTAAAATATTGAATTATTAATTATAATTAAAAATTATTTAATGAATAAAATAATTATATAATTAATAAAAAGTTCTAATACATATATCAGAAAAAGGATCGTTGTCCACTGGCGGCTGCTCGGTAGGTGCACTCGGCTGCTCGGTAGGTGCACTCTGCTGGGGTGGTTGATGTGCCTGTAGCTGTCGAAGCTCTTGTTGCCGCTCCAATTCTCGAGAAAGGTCGGGATTAGTGGCCTCCAAAATTCCGAACAAGGCGTTAAGACCCTGAACTTGGGTCCTAAAGCTATCTTGTTCGACCATCAAAGAACTAATCTTGGCGTTTGCAGCTGCTAAATCAGAACGAAGCTGGACCGGATCATCTGCGACTGAACGAACATGCGAAGAAGAAGCAATTCGGACGTCATGAACCGAACCCATACATAAAGAGCGGCCTTTCTTCTTCGGAATAACCTGGAAAAAAATCGTCAATAAACAAAATATAAAAAAATTTATTAAAAATTTAAATTTGAAAATTAATCTTACCGATTCGAAGATCTGATCAGCTTCCAACGCACTTATCTCCACGGGAGTCCCATCCTCGGTTTGCTGAGAAAGTTTTGTTTCGCGCTCAGTGATCCTCGTGGTGAGCTCGGTGTGGATCCTCTCGGATCTGACATCCACAAAAGCTCCATTCTTTTTCTTGTGGGTGTGCTCGAACAATCTTAGAAGAGAAGGAAGCGGTTTTCCATTAGCCTATAAATAAAATTATAAAAATAAAATATATTAATTTAAATAATACTAAATATAAAAAATATAATAAATAATTTTTTCAAAAAACATTTTACCAGCTTAATGTGGGCACCCGCAAAAAGTGTTTGGCTGGATATATGGGGAGTCGGTAAAAGTCCATCCGGACCAAGGATAACACGGGACTTTGAACACTTGCCGGATTTGATCACAGAATCCGAGGCATTCCAAAACCGTATAAGTCCCTCCCATACAGCATCGGTGATATAGATGGGTTTCAGATCTCCTAGTTGCCATTTCTCCTTCCAGTCGGAGACCGTGTTAGCAAGTCGCTTCATCGCCTTTATGTTGAACTCTTTCTTCACTCTCTCGGTTATGGAAACTTCCCAATTCCATTTTTGCTACAAAAAAAATTAATTAAAAAAGTTAAGTAAAAACATATATAATATAATTAAATATTAAAAATTTAATTAATTCTTAATAAACATACCGCATAACATTTGAACCATGTTTTCCTGATGTGATCAGGTACGAGAGTCAAGTTGGGATGAGGCTCAGTGAAGTATCCCTTGATGATATCAGAAACGTTGCGTCCGACCTTATTATCCACACCAAACCTAAACAAATGTAAAATTAAATATGTATGGGTAATTAAATATTTATTATTAATAGACTAAAATTTAATAATTATATAAATAAAGAATTATAATTTACATACCAGAATGTGTTCGGTGGCCGGTTAGGATCCAACTTGTCCAATCCTTCTCGTCCTGGTTGGACAAGAAGATCCTCGACGGTATACCGTGCATATGGAGCTGTAGGAGGAACTAATAAATCCGGATGTGATGCAGCATCTGCTACAACAGAAGGTGGTGGGTCCTGACCCTGCTGAGTCTCTGGTACCGTCTCTGTAGAAGGGGCGGCTGAAGTAGATGGTACGTCAACAGATGCAGCAGCAGAAGAATATACTTCTGCTCTAGTAGTGGTCGTGTCGGAACCTAAAAACGTCTCACTGTAATGTGGACGGCGGCCCGTCGTCTCGCTAATGCGGAACTCCTAACCATAGCTACACATACATTTGAAATAAATTATATTAATATAGTTAATAATTTAAATTAAAATATAATCATTTTAATTAACTTATCAAAGCATCAACTTAACAATTCTAATTAAATTCTAACTATCTAACTTAAACCACTCAACCTAACAAATCTAAAATTAAAACTAAATAATTAAAAAAAAAAAAATTTTACCTCAATTCGGATGTAGAGAGAGAAAGTCAAACTAGAGAGATAGTGAGTTTGGAAGGAATGAGCGTCGAAATAAGGGGCTGCGTCCTCATATATATAGATTTTATATTTCTCGTTAATCCGTCGTAGCGTTACGGAAATTCTGGTGCCTCGATACGTCGTAGTGGTTACGCAATTTACGTGGTGAGCTTCGTGTGGATCCTCTCGGATCTGACATCTACAAAAGCTCCATTCTTTTTTCTTGTGGGTGTGCTCGAACAATCTTAGAAGAGAAGGAAGCGGTTTTCCATTAGCCTATAAATAAAATTATAAAAATAAAATATATTAATTTAAATAATACTAAATATAAAAAATATAAAAAATAATTTTTTCAAAAAACATTTAACCAGCTTAATGCGGGCACCCGCAAAAAGTGTTTGGCTGGATATATGGGGAGTCGGTAAAAGTCCATCCGGACCAAGGATAACACAGGACTTTGAACACTTGCCGGATTTGATCACAGAATCCGGGGCATTCCAAAACCGTATAAGTCCTCCCATACAACATCGGTGATGTAGATGGGTTTCAGATCTCCTAGTTGCCATTTCTCCTTCCAATGGAGACGTGTTAGCAAGTCGCTTCATCGCCTTTATGTTGAACTCTTTCTTCACTCTCTCGGTTATGGAAACTTCCCAATTCCATTTTTGCTACAAAAAAAATTAATTAAAAAAGTTAAGTAAAAACATATATAATATAATTAAATATTAAAAATTTAATTAATTCTTAATAAACATACCGCATAACATTTGAACCATGTTTTCCTGATGTGATCAGGTACGAGAGTCAAGTTGGGATGAGGCTCAGTGAAGTATCCCTTGATGATATCAGAAACGTTGCGTCCGACCTTATTATCCACACCAAACCTAAACAAATGTAAAATTAAATATGTATGGGTAATTAAATATTTATTATTAATAGACTAAAATTTAATAATTATATAAATAAAGAATTATAATTTACATACCAGAATGTGTTCGGTGGCCGGTTAGGATCCAACTTGTCCAATCCTTCTCGTCCTGGTTGGACAAGAAGATCCTCGACGGTATACCGTGCATATGGAGCTGTAGGAGGAACTAATAAATCCGGATGTGATGCAGCATCTGCTACAACAGAAGGTGGTGGGTCCTGACCTGCTTGAGTCTCTGTGCCTCTCTGTAGAAGGGGCGGCTGAAGTAGATGGTACGTCAACAGATGCAGCAGCAGAAGAATATACTTCTGCTCTAGTAGTGGTCGTGTCGGAACCTAAAAACGTCTCACTGTAATGTGGACGGTCGGCCCGTCGTCTCGCTAATGCGGAACTCCTAACCATAGCTACACATACATTTGAAATAAATTATATTAATATAGTTAATAATTTAAATTAAAATATAATCATTTTAATTAACTTATCAAAGCATCAACTTAACAATTCTAATTAAATTCTAACTATCTAACTTAAACCACTCAACCTAACAAATCTAAAATTAAAACTAAATAATTAAAAAAAAAAAAATTTTACCTCAATTCGGATGTAGAGAGAGAAAGTCAAACTAGAGAGATAGTGAGTTTGGAAGGAATGAGCGTCAGAATAAGGGGGCTGCGTCCTCATATATATAGATTTTATATTTCTCGTTAATCCGTCGTAACGTTACGACGAATTTACGAGGCGGCCTCGTTAATACGTCGTAGTGGTTACGACGAATTTACGTGGTGAGCTCGGTGTGGATCCTCTCGGATCTGACATCTACAAAAGCTCCATTCTTTTTCTTGTGGGTGTGCTCGAACAATCTTAGAAGAGAAGGAAGCGGTTTTCCATTAGCCTATAAATAAAATTATAAAAATAAAATATATTAATTTAAATAATACTAAATATAAAAAATATAAAAAATAATTTTTTCAAAAAACATTTAACCAGCTTAATGCGGGCACCCGCAAAAAGTGTTTGGCTGGATATATGGGGAGTCGGTAAAAGTCCATCCGGACCAAGGATAACACAGGACTTTGAACACTTGCCGGATTTGATCACAGAATCCGGGGCATTCCAAAACCGTATAAGTCCCTCCCATACAACATCGGTGATGTAGATGGGTTTCAGATCTCCTAGTTGCCATTTCTCCTTCCAGTCGGAGACCGTGTTAGCAAGTCGCTTCATCGCCTTTATGTTGAACTCTTTCTTCACTCTCTCGGTTATGGAAACTTCCCAATTCCATTTTTGCTACAAAAAAAATTAATTAAAAAAGTTAAGTAAAAACATATATAATATAATTAAATATTAAAAATTTAATTAATTCTTAATAAACATACCGCAAAACATTTGAACCATGTTTTCCTGATGTGATCAGGTACGAGAGTCCAGTTGGGATGAGGCTCAGTGAAGTATCCCTTGATGATATCAGAAACGCTGCGTCCGACCTTATTATCCACACCAAACCTAAACAAATATAAAATTAAATATGTATGGGTAATTAAATATTTATTATTAATAGACTAAAATTTAATAATTATATAAATAAAGAATTATAATTTACATACCAGAATGTGTTCGGTGGCCGGTTAGGATCCAACTTGTCCAATCCTTCTCGTCCTGGTTGGACAAGAAGATCCTCGACGGTATACCGTGCATATGGAGCTGTAGGAGGAACTAATAAATCCGGATGTGATGCAGCATCTGCTACAACAGAAGGTGGTGGGTCCTGACCCTGCTGAGTCTCTGGTACAGTCTCTGTAGAAGGGGCGGCTGAAGTAGATGGTACGTCAACAGATGCAGCAGTAGAAGAATATATTTCTGCTCTAGTAGTGGTCGTGTCGGAACCTAAAAACGTCTCACTGTAATGTGGACGGTCGGCCCGTCGTCTCGCTAATGCGGAACTCCTAACCATAGCTACACATACATTTGAAATAAATTATATTAATATAGTTAACAATTTAAATTAAAATATAATCATTTTAATTAACTTATCAAAGTATCAACTTAACAATTCTAATTAAATTCTAACTATCTAACTTAAACCATTCAACCTAATAAATCTAAAATTAAAACTAAATAATTAAAAAAAAAAAATTTTACCTCAATTCGGATGTAGAGAGAGGAAGTCAAACTAGAGAGATAGTGAGTTTGGAAGGAATGAGCATCAGAATAAGGGGGCTGCGTCCTCATATATATAGATTTTGTATTTCTCGTTAATCCGTCGTAACGTTACGACGAATTTACGAGGCGGTACGACGTATTAACGAGGCCACCTCGTAAATTCGTCGTAATATTATTTAATACGATTAAATTAAAAATTCGTCGTAACGGCCTCGTGATGTTATGACGAATTTACGAGAGGCGGTCTCGTAAATTCGTCATAATATTATTTAATACGATTATATAATTTAACGACGGGTTTACGACGAATCTGTTGTAAATCCGTCGTTAAGTACTCTATTCCCTAAACTTTAAAAAAATGTAGAAAAACTTTAAAAATGATAAATTGAAATTGAAAATATTATATATTGGAAATGTTAATTAATACAAAACACATACAAACATTTAATTTTATATTGGATATTACAATATATGTTATATATTGGATATTAAACATACATAGTTATTAATACTATACGATAGTTTAACATAAATTAAACATACAAATAAATTGGAAGCATATTAAACATAAACATAAATATTTGTTTCCTTCCATTGATCATGACGTAATGTACTACTCAATTTCTTTAGTATCATCCGACCCAACCTCATCTTCAGGGTTTAACCAATTGTTTGGATTTCGATTAACACCACTGTGACCACTTTCTTGTATGAATGCTGTAGCAACGTTTTCTATGGATATTACCTGCCAAATTAACAAGTTAATGATAATACTTATAAATAAATAACCTTTAACAATAAAATTGTAACTTACATTGGTTATGTTATTCAGAGTAATGTTAAGATATGTTGTCGCCCGTTCAAACTTAACAACTACAACCTCTTTTAGAAGCAACACTGAACCCTCTTTTATGTGCGGCCCATATTTGTTATCAGATAAAGCGGACCTATGAATGCTCACTTATACACTACCAGTTGGATCCTACAAGAACAAAAAGGTACAATTAACATTTACTAAATATCTAATTTATTAATTAAGAACATCTAAAGACTACAACTTATAATACAGTTTACCTTCATTATAACCATCGCATCCCCTAATCCATTATGAACCATTTTATGAATCACAGCTACCACAAAAGGTATGTGATACCATTGTGGTACACAAATCTTATGCAGCTCTTTTACCAGTGTCCACCCACATGTATGTCCACCTATATTCAAAATAAAATAAGTCAAATATATATATATATATATATATATAAAAAAATATAATTGTTTATTAATAATATTGAGAAATCTAAAAAATCATTGTATACTAATAATTAATACATGACATTTCAATTTACCTTGTTGTGTTAGGTATTCAATTACAGTCTTCCAAGAGACACCCATGAAAGAAGAATCTTCTGGCTCAACAACACAATTAACCATTCGTACATGTCTCTCATAAGAATTAAACATAGACTCGCTTATACCAGCACATTCTTGAAGCATTGATCGTTCAAGTTTTCTCCTTGCCCGTTCTTCAGCTTGTCTCACACCTGCTGGACCAGGAACCAAAGATCTTTCATCATCCATAATTAATTAGTGTTTTTCGAATAAATTTTTTTACTTATAAACTTTTCTTGTATTGATATTGAAAATGGGAGGATGTGGTATTTATAGGAAATATTCGAACTTGTTAGTGTTTTATTACGAGGAAATGACGAGGCGGCCTCGTTAATTCGTCGTAAATGTTACGACGAATTAACGAGATGGCCTCGTTAATTCATCGTAATGGATTAATCATTTAACAACGTTTTTACGACGAATCCGTTGTAACTCTGTCGTTAAATACTCTATACCCTAATCCTACACCACAAACCTAAACCACAAACATATGTTTTAATAATTTAGAAAATTTAGAAATGTTATTTGAAATTTAGAACCAACCATAAACCTAAACCACAAAAATGATAAATTGAAATTGAATAATATTTTATATTGGAAATGTTAACTATTACAAAACACATATTATAAACATTTAATTATTCTCATCAACTAAGTCGTCTGATGCCTCACTCGAATCAGTGCTTAGATTGTTACTTTCATCAAACTCTTCATTACTGTTGTCTTCTTCTGCATCATCATATGAGATGTCTTCAAATACTTGATTGTTGCGATCAATAAGTAAGATCTCATTTGTAGTTTGATTCGGAGTCGAAATCTCACTACATAAATCTTGTTGCAATGCTTCTTCTCCTACGATTCGACCTCTAGGTTTCACCCTAATAGCTGATAACCAAGTGACTCCCGTGGTCCTAACTCTGGGATACGAAATGAAGCTAACTTGGTCTGCTTGAGATGCTAAGATGAAAGGTTCAAACTTGTTGTACCGTCTAGCCTCGTTAACATCCACAACTCCAAGTTTATTGGAACGAACACCTATGCCAATTGTTGGATCGAACCAATCACATTTGAAGAGTACACATTTCATCCCCACTAACCCAGCAAATTCAACTTCAATTATCTCTTGTATGATCCCATAAAAATTGATCTCTCCTTTCACACAAACTCCATAGTTAACGGATGTACGATGTCTACCGTAGTCGTAAGCATGAAACGCATATCCTCGAGTAAAATACATTGGAGCAGTGGTTATCTTACATATTGGACCTTGAAGCAAGTCATGAAAACATGGTGGATAATATGGATCGTCATAATCAATCTGATAAATTCAAAGTCAAAATTTATTATCATTATCATTAATTAGTCATTAGACTAATTAAATAATCAAATTTAAGATCGTACTTGAGTTTTCAGCCACGGAATAAAGTGTTGATCTTTTCGCTTGATGATTTCATCATCTGATATTCCCTCAATGGATTCTCGTACTTGATCCATGAATAAGCTGTAATTAATAAATTATAAGATAAATGTGTGTGCACAAAACTCGTAAGTTACTATCTAAAATATTTTATATGTTATATATATACCTTTCAAATGACCGTATTTTCTCATAATTTACGAGAATATATGTGTGTGCGTAATGACGATCTTCAGGAGATGTCCACCAAACTTCTTTTAATTATCTAGATAGGCGTTCAATTTGCAAAAATATGTTTGGAACACCTTCTACTGCATAAGTTTGTGCCACACCTCCATCGTCATATCGTCGAGGAGCTCTTTTCCGTGTTCGAACTTTTGGCGAAAAATAGTATGACGAAAAGTGAGATGTTTCTTGAGTTAAACTCCCTGTAATAATTGACTCTTCTACTCTTGCAAGGTTTTTTGCTTTCCCTTTTAAATGTTTCATGAAATGCTCAAACGGGTACATCCATCGATACTGAACAGGTCCATCTAGTGCCGCTTCATGAGGAGGGTGGATTGGAAGATGCTCCATAACATCAAAAAATGCTGGGGGAAAAATCTTTTCCAAATTGCACAATAATATGAGAATGTTAGCTTCAAGTTGTTGAATGTCTTGTCCCATCAAGGTACGTGTACTAAGATCCCAGAAAAATACACCAATACCTGTAAACATAATATTATTTAAGTTTATTAGAAATATATATAATTATAAGCACATATATATATATATACCTGCAAGTGCTTCATTAACATCTTCATCAATTATCTCTTTAAGTGCAAATGGAAGTAGTCGTTGTATAAACACATGACAATCATGACTCTTCATCCCTGAAAATTTTGTTCCTTCTTCAACACATCTAGAGAGATTAGAAACATAACCATCAGGAAACTTCACATCTTCTTTCATCCATTTGAATAACGCTGTTTTTGCATTTCCCTTCAACCTAAATATTGGAAATGGCACTTCACCCTCGTCTGTAATCTGCAACTCACTCCTAGAACAAATAGCAGGTAAGTCCATCATGGAGTTTTTGTTATCTTTTGTCTTCTTTGCCATTGTGTACCTGATATTATCGAAAACGTTTTTCTCAATATGCATGACATCAAGATTGTGTCGTAGGAGATGATCCTTCCAATATGGAAGATCCCAAAATATGCTTTTCTTGTGTCAGTGGTGATGTTCTATGTATCCGTCTGGCATATTACGTGGAGTATGCCAATTACCTCCACGCCTTACAGTTTCTTGAGCACCATAGTGATCAATTTCCGCTTCAATTTGTTCTCCTGTTAAATACACTGGTGGAAGAGCACGTACAATAACGTTTTTCCGAAACAACTTCTTGTTCCTTCTATAAGGATGGTGCATTGGGAGGAACCGACGATGACAATCAAACCAACTAGTTTTCCTTCCATACTTAAATGAAATGCATCGTTCTCCCAAGACAATACTGAACAAGATAATCTTCCATGGGTGGTTCAACCTGACAACATCCCATAAGCAGGAAAGTCACTTATCATCCACATAAACACAAGATTCATAGTAAAATTCCTTTTACGTAACAATCATAGGTTCGAACTCCACAACGCCATATCTCCTTCAATTCGTGTATTAGAGGTTGGAGAAATACATCTCGTGACAGCTTAGGATGTTTAGGACCAGGAACTAGGATACTAAGGAATAAAAATTCTTTTTCCATGCACATCCCCGGCGGAAGGTTGTAGGCGTGACGATTCATCGGCCACAAAGAATAATTTCTACCAGATATCCCAAATGGATGAAACCATCGGTGCATAATCCAAGATAGACATTTCGACGTTTCTAGCAAAATTAGGATATACCGCTTTGAAATGTTTCCACGTCTTTGCATCCGATGGATGTGTGATCTTCCCTTCTGTTTGTGAATGTTCTCCATGCCATCTCATCGATGCAGCTGTCCTTTCGGTCGATACAATCTTTTTAATCTTTCATTATTGGTAGGTACCACATCCGTTGGTACGGTACCTTATTCCTTCCGGCCGAGGTTTAAATCTTGGCTTTTTACAGAATCGACATTCACAGAATCGAGCATCATCTTTCCAATAGATCATGCAATTATCAATGCAAACATCTATCATCTCAGAAGGCAACCCAAGACTATAAACCAGCTTTTGAATCTCATAGTATGATTCAGCAGACAAATTGTCTTTTGGCAAATACTCTTTGAATAATTCGGCCCATGCATCCATACAAACCTCTGCTAGATTATGATCAGTTTTAATGTTCATCATCCTAGATGCCAATGATAATTTTGACAAACCTTCTCTACATCCTTCGTAGATTGGCTGATTTGCAGCATCCAATATTTCATAGAACCGTTTCGCATCTAAATTTGGTTCCTCAATTGTATTATCAGTAAATGATGAAGTGGTTTGATTAAATGCATCTGTAACCATGTCATGAACCCTATTATGTTATACATCACCCTGATCTACATGATAAGGATGAGCATAGTTATGCAAATTACTAGGTTCATCTCTACCTACAGCTTCAAAATTACTATTATTACTACTTTCTGCTTCATTCTGACCATAACCTTCCCCATGTTGAAACCAAATATAATATTGGGGAATAAATCCTCTATTCAACAAATGCTTCCAAACATTTTCAATAAGCGCAAATATTGAATTTTTACACTTTCGACAAGGACAAAACATTTTACCAGTTTCTATGGTGAGTGGAGTTTGTCCGGCCTTATACATGAATAGCTCCAACCCGTTCATAAACTCTTCTGTTACGTTTCCCTCGGAATCTCTATGCTTATACATCCATCTTCGTTGCTTCCGTATATCATCTGCAGAAGACATTTTTTCGTGTTTAGTTTCAAAGTGATTGTTGTTTGTGATGCGTGATGTTGAGATAATGAAGGTGTGTTATTTATAGGAATTTTTCGTGTTTGGTAGGTAGAAACATTACAATGATTTTACAACAAATCATGTTAACGAGGAGGTACCATCGACTTTACGACTGATTTATGAGGTAAACTTCCATCGTAACATTCATAGTTTTACACGTTTTTACTTATCTAATAAATATACCTTGCAAATTCCTCGTTAAATTTATTCGTCGTTAATACGTTGTAAACTTTACAACATATTTACGACGAATACAAAGTTTATCTCGCAAATTCCTCGTAAAATAAATTCGTCCTAAAAACGTTGTAAAGTTTACAACGTTTTTTGACAATCTTGTATTCGTAAATAAATGCGTCGCTAATTAGTCGTTTATTTACATATTTTATGACGAATAGTATAGACGTAATTTTACGACTAATTTACGATGAATCTGAAATTCGTTGTAACTTCGTCGTTATTCCGTTGCTAAGTTACGACGGAAATATTTCGATGAAATTTTCGTTGCAAGTCGTATGTTTTCTTGTAGTGGAAAGATAAAGTCAAAAATACCTAATTTAAGAAATGATAGATATACCTCTCTTTTTTCTTTCTTTTGAAATAGTTACTTCCATTTTTATATGAAATGAATCTCTTCTCTCTCGCTTGATCTATGACATTACCATTACCTTAAATCCTTCAAACAAACAAATTTTTCTGTTTTTAACGTCTATTTGATTATTTCTGTTTTTAACGTCTTTTTTAACTTTCTCTTTCTCTCACTCGTCTCTAAGTTATTTTATTACCATTGCCCTAAAACTCATTTCAATCCAAAACAAATTTCAAGAAGACCAAAGAGTTATTTCCTCTCTAAAAAGATGCCTTTAAGCAACAATGTAATCGGTTGCATTAACTTCATCTCTGTCCTTCTCTCAATCCCGGTCATCGGCGCCGGAATCTGGCTCGCCATAGGCACAGTAAACTCTTGCGTCAAGCTCCTTCAGTGGCCAGTAATAATCCTCGGAATCTTAATCCTTCTTGTGGGTCTCGCTGGTTTCATTGGAGGGTTTTGGAGAATCACTTGGCTTCTAGTTATTTACTTAATTGCCATGCTTGTTCTTATCGTACTTTTAGCTGTTCTTGTTGGATTTATTTACATGGTTACCATTAGAGGCTCAGGTCATCCAGAACCAAGTAGAGCTTATCTTGAGTATAGTCTTCAAGATTTCTCTGGTTGGTTACGTCGAAGAGTTCAAAGATCTTATAAATGGGAACGGATCCGTACTTGTTTGAGTACTACTACTATTTGCCCTGAATTAAATCAGAGATTCACTATGGCCCAAGATTTCTTCAATGCTCATCTTAGTCCCCTTCAAGTAAGTATCTTTTCCCCCCTTTAATATTGAAACCCATTTTATTTTACTTTTAATATGAAACATGGTAGAAAATTTTAAAAAAAATTCATGGGTTTATGAGTTTTTTGGTTCTTAGTTCTTGTTGCAATCTATGCATTTTGTTGGGTTTAAAATAAAATAATATTTTTTTTCTTCGAATTTTTTTTTCTTGGTTCCTTGTAGAATTAGTTTTGGAACTCATATTTGTTTTTTTGGTGTTCATGAATGAAGAAAATTAGGGTGTAAATGGAATAGGAAAAAAGTATGGGGTGAAATTCTAATTGCTATAAAAGAACAGGGTTGGTAATGACAGATGCGATTGGTACTTTGCTTGTTAGGTTTTGTCTTAAAAAGACTGAAAAAATAGATCCTTTTGATTAAAGCTGAAATTCATATGAAGACATCACATTTCTCTTTTGTTTATGAAATTCAAATTCAGGGTGTAATTTGAATATTAAACTCTATTAAAAAAGTACAGGGTGAAATCGAATGGCCAGAAAAAGAACAGGTAGATAGGTAATGAAATTATAAAATAGAAATGATTCTTAGCTTATAGGCTTGTCGGAAAAAAAACTAGAAAAGTTTTAACCTTTTAATAAAAAATATTAAACTCCCCTACTTTTCTAGATTCTTCCACTATGTGCACTTAATCAGTCACGCGGAATCACTTTTTAACCCCACATTATCTTTTATTAAAATCTAACCCCATTTCTTTATTTTCAGTCAGGTTGCTGCAAGCCCCCAACAAAATGTGGTTTCACATTCGTAAACCCTACTTATTGGATAAGTCCCATAGATATGTCTGCTGATATGGACTGTCTTCAATGGAGCAATGATCAAAACACTTTGTGTTACAGTTGTGATTCTTGTAAAGCCGGTTTGCTCGCAAATCTTAAGGTAGATTGGTTAAAAGCAGATATCTTTCTCCTCTTGGCGCTTATCGGACTGATAATTGTTTACATTATCGGGTGCTGCGCATTCCGAAATGCCGAAACTGAGGACATTTTCAGGAAGTACAAGCAGGGTTATACATGATCAAGATGAGAGTTTAGCGGCAAAACTGAGAGGAATTTTTAAAATGATTGGATTCATGTATTTTAGTTTCTTTACGCTTTGGCCCCTGTAGTCTTTTTTTTTATGTGCACTACCAGAAAACATTTGCTGTAACTGGAAGAATATTTTGTATATCTCTTTGGTTTGGGTTTGTGAAACTTTGCATCTATAGTTAACATCATCATATATATAATTATCTGTTATTGTTATACAATCTATCAGAAGTTCAAAAACCAAATATACAACAAGGGCTAAACTAGAAAACCAAACATTCGATAACTTAAAAAGCCCTCAATATTTTGTCTTATTCCCAGTTTTAACCCCCTAAAACACAGATATCCCTCATTGTCTAGTCTCATTGCATCACTGATCACACTAAAACTATACAAGAGGATATTTGTATATATACACTTACAAGTTATTTGACTAATCCATATCACTATCTTAAAGGCCTTTCTTTGGTGTCTAGTATTAAGCTATATAACCTTCTTCTTTTTTTTGGAGTATCTCTCTGTCTATATTAAGCAACACAAGCTTGTTGATTCTTCTTCTTCTTGATCCAATCTCATCAAATGAATGGAGCTCGGTGAGGGATTCCTTTTCTTAACCTTTGCCGCTTATGTCCAGAAGTAGGAAGTTGAGGTGGTGATGGGCTTGAAGTCTGGAGATTTGAACAGTTATTCTCAATTCCACTTACACCTGAACTGTTGCTCGAATCCTCTGATTCAATCGGTGTATAATTCACTCTCTTCTTGAAGCTTTTAGATGTTCCTACAACCTTTTATCAGAAGAAGTTTATCAAAAGAAAGGCTCATAGCTCAGAATGATAGAAATGTGCAAGAAAAAGAGGACCAAATTCAAAAGTTTCAATCGTTTCTTCTGTGATTAAGCCGAAGTAACAGAAAAACAAGGAAACTTTTGGTAATAGATGCTTAGAGTGTGAAGAATTTGTTATTTTTCATGTCAGAAAACAAACAAGAGTGAATGGTTCATTGGTGTGTGTAATTTAGGTAATGTACCTTGCAGCCAATAGAGCAGAAGCAGAAGCAATCATCTTGTAGACTACGATAACAAACCTCGCAGGTATTAGTAACTCCTTTACCAGGCTTAGGCGGAGGTCTCTCATTCAAAAACACAACCTTTGCACTATTGATCACAAAAGTCTGAATGCTCGATATGTCTAAGTACTTCTGAATCTCATTGACCCTTATTACATCATGATAAGATGATCTCCTTATCTGCATCAAACCAAGAACATACAACATTCAAAAATCTAAATTCACCAAAAATAACCAATACAAGAACTTTGGATTGCAAAAATGTAACACACCTGAATGGTTCGATGACCCTTGTGATGAGCAAGACAGAATGAACAAAGCGAGCCATTAGTACAGTCTAAGCAATACATATTGCATTCGCTTTTCGCTGAGTGTCCATGGTGAAACTGGCATTGACCAAAGAAGTGTTCTTTCAGTAAAGGTTTCAGCCATGAAGGCAATTGATTCTCTTCTTCCTCCAATTTACCAGCTTCCTACAAACACCATTAACAAACATCACTCGTTTAGCCAATATCCCAAAGAACTAAACACCATTGACAACATCACTCCTTAGCCATTATCCCAAAGAACTCAAAAAACAGTTAGCTTTATTTAACAGAAACACCATTGACTTCTTCTACATATTAAAAGTCTTCTCCTTTACATAATAAAGACTTAAAGAAGACTCTTGACTCGTCAATGGTTTTCTACATTTCTCATATAATCTTTTTAAATCTTTGCCACTAGAGATAATAAAGGAATCACCAAATTAGTTAGAATATGATTCTGTTAAGTTGGCAGAAAAAAAACAAAAGCAATTTGAATGGCGATAAGTACGGAATCGAATATTAAGCCGTGAATCTAGTTCGAAGAAGATCTTATTATTAAACCTAAGATTTTTTCTTCTTCTTCTTCTTCTTCTTCTCCATTTTCCCCTAATTTAAAACCCTAATCTACCAACTACATTATCATGACACAGAAAATAAGAAATCAATAATGACGAAAGATTCAAATTTCCAATGAACATTGTTTAAATTCTTCAAAGCAAAATCAAAAAGCATTGATCTTTAGATAAAACAAAAACACAGAACAGAGCATTTTCAATTTGACATCTGAAACAAAAATAAGTAAAAAACACACAACTTTTTCTTGTTTCCATTACAAAATCCCAATTCAATCAAAACCCAAATCTTAGAATCGAAAATTAAAGAGTATAAATCAAGCAGAACAAAACCTCGATTCGTATAAACACAATGAGCAATGTGGTAATCTAGAAAAAAGGATTAATTGTTAAACATACCATGATTCTTCTGTTCCTGGGTTTGATTTCTTGGTTTGGATTCTCGTGATCTCCAATCGCCATTGTATGAAATGCAGCAAAAACCGAACCTTTTCTAGAGTCAGCGTGATACTTTTAGACAAAAGTGATTTTTTTAGAGGAGAAAGGGTTTAAGAAAGCGAGAGAGAGAGAGATGGGTTTCTTGCAGAGAGGGTTTAGAGAGTTTAGTATAGAGAAGAAGAAGCGAAAAGCAAAGAGAGAGTCCTTCTTATCCTCACAATATGTCGACTAATTAACTCCCGAACCTAATTCCGAACCTAAACTTTCGAACCTAAGAAGCGTTGGGTTCAAGGAACCATCCTTACCTTGGATTTTTCTATTTGATTTATTTCCTTATATTATTAAAATATCTCTTTCTGTCCTTCTTTGGCCTTATCTCTCACCCAATTATTTTACTTTTTCTCCTCCAAATATATTAATAAAATCTCGTCAAATTTTATTCCTTTTTTGGTGTTTAAGAAAAAACTATTATATAGTCATCACATTCATTGGTTGTTAGAGTTTGATAACTATTTCCATTGTAGAAAAGTTGTGATATTTTTTTTTTTTTTTTTTTGAAAAAGTTGATGTATATTGTGTTGAGAAAGGTATTGCTCCATTATTGCAATTTGACATCTCATATCTAGCCTTTTTCTAATTTTTAATTAGGTTTTCCAAATCATAAGATAATTACCATAAAAATCATTAATGATGGTATACCAATTATTCATGTTTTATTAGAGGTCGATAGCTCGACTGGAAATATACTCAATATAAACCATATACCCAATATAAACCAAAAAGTCACAGGATCGAATGGATTGAATGACATATAGTACAAATAAATTATTAAAAGTTAATCTGGGCTTATGACGATATATGGATCTCGGTCCAAAACGTCATAGTTATCAAAAATAAAAAAACCAGTATTCATGTTTTTACGTTTTGAAAATATTATTTTATGATTGATAATATTGAGCAAATTTTCATGTTTTTATGTTGCCAAAAAATATTTTTGTTAAAATTTGATGCACTAAGTAGTTAATCTATAAAACTTAATTTTAGCATTATAGATTAGATTTTTGCATAGTAATAATCTTTTCATTAAACGGCAAATGTTATATGTTTTTGTAAACTATTTTAGTTTTTATATAATTTTAATTTCACGTTTAGCACAGGCAACGCCTGTCTATATCTATATATTAATTAATTTAATATATGATAAAGTCATTATAGATTTAAAAATTATATGTTAATATATTTTTAGTTGATTGCATTTTTATCTTAATTATTATTATATTGTTGGTTGATTGCATTTTTATCTTAATTATTGTATAATCCAATCTCATTATAATAAATCAATTATCCAGTAATCTACTCGCTTACACAATGTGATAGTGATGCAAAGCTAGCTTTTAAAAAAAGCAAATTGCTATTACATCATACATCAATTGTGTTTTTATATATGAAAAATGTTTGTTTTTTCAATTATAATATCTTTACTCACAGGTATGAGTTGGAAAGACGTAAACTGCACTTTATAATTAACCTATTATTACTTGGTTTAAACACAATGAAAACAAGTTATAATTAAGTAAAAAGATGGGTGATGTAAATAAGAGACCGATGCCGTATGCATCGTAGAGCTACAAAGAGAGATAAGCATTTTAATTTGTAGAATCTAACCTAATCCATAAATGTTGTTCATTATCTTAATAAAATATGAAAATCAGGAGGAGATTGTTGCAAAAATCTATGTTTAAAGATGAGTGACTACACAATGTCCTTTTGTGTTTTAAAGTTTGATTTTGGTTGATGTTTCAATTTAATTCGTTAATTTGGAAAATTAAATTGCAAAGTCAATACTAACTATCCCAGCATGCATCATCTGAAACGGAGGTTCGGTTTAAAATAATACCATCCTTCGTGGAAATGGAATAAATCTTCTTTTAATAACTAATTTTGTAGGTGGACACTTTATATATATATTATATAACTAAGGACAATTTATATTATCGCTAAAACAAATTAATGTTGTAGGTTGCAACCAAAACAAACCAAACTGAAAACGTTGTTTAATAAAATGGAAATATATTCTGTTTCAGGTTATGTTAACCAAACTGAAAACATTGATCAACCAAAACAAAACTAGTATAGATGTTTAATTCGGATAAAACAACTTGGTACGATCTATTTCACCAAAAAAATAAAAAAAAATGGTACGATCCAAACAGAAAAAAATTGATTTGAAATCGAAGCAAGTATTGGGTTGGTTAAATTAATTTAATAGTTTAATAAGATGAAATAATAAAAATAAATCCAAATTGAATCTAACTAAGAAAATGAAAATCCAAATTGAAATTCAATTAATTTTCTTTATAACTTTTAAGGAAATGTTTGGTTAATAAGAGTTATATGGATTAAAACCTTACTAAACTGATCTAAACACCAAATCTCTTCTTTTTAAA
This sequence comes from Cardamine occulta, assembly GCA_028015245.1. NCBI lineage: Eukaryota > Viridiplantae > Streptophyta > Magnoliopsida > Brassicales > Brassicaceae > Cardamine > Cardamine occulta. The sequence continues at coordinate 1,015,017 of CM051384.1, forward strand.
TCTCTATCATTCTCTTTGGTTATTGATCAAAAACAAGAACCAAAAAAAAAAAACAAAATTGAACCATATGTAGTCAAAATGCAAAGTGAGAAGTATGTTTATTCTCATTATATCAAGTTCTTTATTAATTGTTGGATAATTAGATTTCAGACAAATACATCTACCCTAATGGTTTGTATTAATTACTCGAAGTCATTCCCGTAGTGCATGTTATTAAAAAAAATCACATTAATTGCCTAATTAATTTGTCATGCATGAAACATGCACACATTTAGACAAGTAAGCGTCTTATGAATCACACCATAAACTTTGTCTTCAGATTTAAAAGGCCATACAGATGTCATATGGCTAGCATCTTCACCAAAAATAAATTAAAAATGTATTATTCTGCAGGATCGAAGCACATAATTTATGTGCATTTTTGAAAAAGAACAACGTATGTTCATAACTGAAATTAAAACGGCGAAATGACTAAACATAATTGAAATAGTAATATTGAAGAACCCGAATCTTGAAAAAATAGCCCATAAACAAGACAAATGTTATATAGATCACCATGAATTGTTCTCATGGCATGATATTGATATACACATATATAACATATGGAGACTAATGTCTCTAGTTTTTTTCTTCTTTCGTAAAACGGTTGAATGATATTTCATGTTCTTCCTTATAAGCAACCTTTTTTGTTTTGTATCTTATGTTAAAGCTAACAAAAATATCATCGAAAAAGAGAACAAAAATATTATCATCTAGATAATAATAATAATATATTTGAAATAAAGTGAAACAACAGGACACGGCACGCCATATCTGACTCAGAAATATCCATTCTTTTCCCACGGATCCAATTTTGATATATATTCTTTTATTATTACATATGGTACCGACCCAAAAAATTGTGTTTCAATACGATATAAACCATACAATGCATCGAATAGTGGACTTGGGACTAAAGATAAAGACCGTGAAATAGTAAACCACATCAATCAATGAACGAAAACTATTTTCCAGATATAGTGAAACAATATGGTTAATGATGTGAAGCAAAACTAAACCGGCATTGTGTATGGTTGTTGCTATTTGCGGCTTTCAATGCTTTGACCATTGACTTACCTTTTTGGGGGTCAACCATTGACTTTTACCATTCAATTCTGAAGTCTTCTTCTACGGATTGCGCAAAAATATATATAAAAAAAGACGAGTGTAAATATTAGTTTTCATGCGTTCAAAGCGGTGCGAAAACGCATTCAAAAAAGTGTTCAGACGCAACTAATCTTTTGTGGTGCGGCTATATATGAACGCATTTTAATGGTGTCAAGGGGTGTTTGGTGTGGTTATGGACATACTTAACTTTGTGTATGTACATAATTTCATCTAAATATAATTCGTTATTAATGTTATAACTTTTAAAAGTTTACTTAGATAGATTAAGAGCATCTCCAACCTTATACACTATTTTAGTATTGAGACTACACTATTTAAGTGTAATTTAACACTAAAAATATTGTTTTCTCCAATCACAACACTAAAAATTACATTAAAAATAATATTATATATTACTTTTTATTAAAATAAATATTTGTTTTGTTATTTAATAGTTTTGATTAATATTTTTTGTTATATAATTATATTACATTAAAACCATATCATCGAAAAATATTTATTATTTTCTCATTTTATATCTTTTTTTACTAAATTTATTATATTATTAATAAAATAAATGAATAGTATTGTGAATAGTATTGCACTAAATTTGGTGTAATACTGTAATATTACGCTAAAATAGTGTAATTTTTAGTGTTCCATTGAAAAAAATTTAGTGTAAAAATTACATCAAAATAGTATTTTGGAGTTCTATTGAAAATGGTGTAAGTAAATCTCATCAACAATTTTATATTTTTAACCTTGCCACACAATTCTTCTAATACGTACACCGCTAAAAGATTGATAACTCTCTGCTTGCCACACGTACACAAGTACAACAATGGTCAATGGAACTACACATATTTCTAAAGTTCTTTTTGAAAGGGCTTAAGTTGAAACTATATACAATAAATTTATGTCCTACTAAATATTAAAGGAATTTTTTTTTTTTGCTGTTGTTTCAAGCAAAAATATATTTTTCAAATTGATTTTTTTTTTGATAAAGGTTAAGACAAATAGAAATCGTAGTAAAATAATTTTGTTAATTTTTTTTTAACTTTTATCATATATTCATAAGAAAATTAGTATAACCCAATAGATATATACTACTATAGACTGCTTGAGAACAAACAGAATATATTGCAATATTGTGCTTCTCTACAGAAGTTCAAGAAAACAAACACCGCAGCTTTCAAAGCTGGTAGCTGCTCTACAATCTCTTTCCCTCTCGGTTCTTCACTTTAGTGTCACAGCATTGGACACTTTTGCAATTTAAGATTGTGAGGAATAAACCAGAGGAAGAAGATAGGTATACTTTGAGATTACCGGATTATGTTAAGATTAAGGTTACGAGAAGACATAATCATAATCAAACAGAGAGTTGTATTTCGTTTGGTGAGCTTATGAGAAACAGAGGAGGCCGGTTTGGTGAAGTTTCTGGTCAATCACTTGTACCGGAATCAGGAAGTTAAAGAGTATTTACAAATTTTGTTTTTTTTTTTGTTTTTTTTTCAGTTTAATTAGTTAATTTTGTTGTTTTTGTATTTCTTAATTAGGTAGGATTTTAGATTGAGAGAAGTTAAATAGTTCCTGTCTTCCTGTCAAAAAAGTTTATTATCACTTAGTTATTCAACTAAAATTTATTTAGTTTGTAAATGACTAAACCTCTAAAACTTTCTTAACATGCTTTTTTTTTTGGGTCTTAATTGCTTAAGACCATCCCCAACTCCCAAAATCAAGAAAAATTTTACATGCTTTTTGAATTGTCAAATCAATTTTGAAATTGATTCTTTATATTGCGGTGTGCGAACATGAAATAAACAAAACACTTTTAACATTTAAAAATGATATTTTAAAATCTAGTAGTCAAATTTCTTTGCACAATTATGAAATTCAAAATTTGGAACAGTTAAATAATTCATGTGAAACAAATATATTTTCACTCAGTTTTTCACCTAAATTTATTTTGTTGGTAAATTTATCAAAGTATGTCATCTCTTGTAAACATAGCTGAAGAAACGAAGAATAAGCTAAAAAAATTTGCATCTACTATATATTCAGTGATCTTGTGGATAGAATGCAGTGACAGCTTTAGTCTCCTCGTGTGCCCCCTGAAGCTTCTTGAGAGGCATGTCAAGCTTCTCGTGTTGCTTTTCGATTTCTTGGACCTGAATATGATCTCAAATTCTCAATAGATATACACATTTAATACTGATTGAGAATAGTTACAGAGAGATTAAAAAAACTACTTTTTTGAAGAAACCTGAAGTGTTTTATGCCTCTATAAACAAAGTATACAACCAGATCATCAGAAATTCAAAATTATATACCAACAAAAGCGAAAGTTTTGAAACAAATAGTGTTTTATGCCATGATCGAACAAGCTTTGAGATGACTCGAGATAGACTTGGAAAAACATGCTTTGCTTCGTCTTTGGCTCTGAATATGCTAAGCTTTTGTCTGAAACAGAGACATACATGTTGGAACTCTGTAATGTATTAAGCAAGTATCAATAACTGGCTGAACATTGTAAAATTGTAATAGACTGAAACAAGCCTAAAGACTGAAATTATGAAATCTCTATTCTACAAAAGAGGCCTGTTCGAGTAAAATCACTATGTAAATTCCTTCGGTAATTCAATTGTGTTTGAGCATCAGGGTTTAGAGATAAACAATCCACTGTGGTCTTATGATGTATAATACATAAGCCAGTGTTAAGTTGATGACTAATGCTTAATTACCTTGTTTCGCTGCCTTCTTCTCTTTGTCTCTACACGACTCTCTCCTCGTTCTTCATTCTCGTTCCCTCCCACTCGCAAAATCTTCCGCGACAATAATAAGGAATGTAGTTGTAAGGGGAAGTCCAAAATCAACCTAACAAGAGACATAATCCTATGTATCTTGCAGATTAGCTGCGCAGCAAGTCACTAGTTTCTCCAGTAGTCTTCCCATCGTAATCTGCAGAAAATATACAGTCAACCATTATGTTTAATAGTTTCGGGTTTTGTCCTGACAAAGAATTATGGGATATTAATAATTATCAAAGTAGTGTAGCAGAATAAATCCCGAAAATAAATGGCAAGCTATATAGTATTTATATATAAATCAATACATGCTTAACGTTTACCCGCATTTGCTTCCAGCTTCTCTCTGTCTCAACATTTTGTTCAGTCTCATTAGCAATTCCTTGAAGAGGCATATTGTCTGCATTGGCCTCACAAACATGACGAAGAGTGTTTGGATTACCAATTTGGTTCTCAGGTGATGAACAGTCCTCGAAGAAGCGTATACCCCATCTTCTTAATCTGGTCCTCCTACAGTCATTCCTACTACTCAATTGACAATGTATATCCACGTGATCGTAGTTCAGTTGAGCTAGAGAAGCATCGCCTTCGTTTAGAGGGATCAACCACTCTAAAATATCATAGCGGGGACCATTCATACTTTTATAATACCTACATGGTCGATAAGGAGAAACAAAGTGGTTCCCAAATCTATCTCTGAACCGACAAGATACGCGGATGACAAAATATGAATGATAAACAGAGTGGCAATGTAAATCGACGAAAGCCTTAAATCTGAAGAACGATTGAGAGAGAGAGGAATGGGGTAGAGGGATATTGGTGAGATCGGTTCCTGTAGTATTGTAAGTGAAATTTAAAGGACTCGCTTCAGATTACATCTTCCAGTAGTCCACTGATTGTCGCAGATGACGAGTAGTTGAATAATCAAGTCGGTTCTCCGGTGAGGAAATGTCCTCTAAGAGGCGTATACCCCATCCGCTTATGCTAAACTGAAGATATCGAGCTTTTAAATGAATCTTCATATCCACGTGATCATAGAACAATAGAGTTCGAGGATCTATTGACTGAGGGATACTGCAGTCAAATATAAACAGCTGATGACTACCCTTTCGAGTTACTATGGGGTTAGGTAGATGAACAAGGGAATCAAAGCTGTTCCCCTTTTTTCCTTTGAACTTACAGATTACATAGATATCTACTCCCTCCAACGCATTTACCACCGCAAAAAGCCTAAATCTGAAAAATGGGTGAGAGAGAGGGACATGAAGTAGAGGGGACATTCCGGTAGCACAGTGAGTGAAATATGATGGCACTTCTTCCCCTGGCAATATCATGTACTCGAAACGATTTGATTGTTGCTGAAGGAGAGCTTCTTTATCCATATTGAAGCAATCACTGAAATCAAAGTTGGGTGTCGAGAGATAACCATCTGAAAGAGAAGAGGAAGCCTTCTCAAGCACTGTGTCCATATCAACCTCGCTTGAATAGCCACTCAAATCAACACTTGTCAATGCCTCACAATATGAAAAGTCAACTTTCTGAAGATATTTCAGTTTAGAAATGTGTAGGGATACACATTTTAGCCTCCTGCAACCTCTCATATTTAGGACAGCGAGGTTAGAGAAGTTCTCAATCCGAAAAGGAACCTCTTCAATCCCTGTTTCATCTAGATAGAGTGCTGAGATGTTGGTTGAAATTTCAGGAAAGCTCCTCAACCGTGAGCATCCATAGAGATCAAGGTAATAGAGAGATTTGAGGTTGATTCCTGTGGGAAGAGTCTCCAGATTTCTGCAGTTTATAATCTCCAACATTTTAAGTTGATTGAGATTCTGAAACGAGGAAGGAAGCTCCACCAAATTTGGGATATTCCAGAGATGTAAGATCGTCAAAGTGGGAGACAGCATTGCCAGGAAGGATGTAAGCGGCTGAACCAAATAATAAACAATTAACTAATTAAGAGATGTTGAACAAAACTCACTTTACTTTCTACGGTTTATCAGTCACAAATTAGTGTGATTTAAAATGTTATTACCTTATATTTAGAAAGTAAATCATTTAAAAAAAAAGTGAAAAACAATAAGTTTTAAATAGTAGATTTTAAGCTAAATTTATTTCCATTAAGAATATTTCTCTTTTACATTTTGGTATTCTTTGGTTCTTGGTTACATATCAACTATATGTTCACATACTATATAGAAGAATAGATGATATCTTGATAACCATAATGAGTACAAAATTAGACCTAGCGACAATAATTTTTTTTATAAAAGTGTTAGTTAAAGAGGTCAGAGAAAAAACGTTAAGTTTAGAATTGCATACCTTCACTCCTTCCCATTCTTTTTCATCCCCTATATTCTAGGGCTATGTATAACTTAATGAGATTCTCGAGGCGTAGATTAGAAGGGAACTTTCTAATGTTTGTTCTCCCGATATCGAGTTGTGAGATGTTGGTTGAGAATATCGGAAAAGTCCTCAACTTCGTGCATCGTAAGAAATAGAGGTGCTCAAGAGATTTGAGGTTGAAGCCAGTTAGAAGAGTCTCAAGACTGTGGCAGTATCCCATATCCAACTTCGTCAGTTTATTGAGATTTCGTATTGAGGAAGGAAGCTCCACCAAACTTGAGCAACTCCTTCCCACAGTTTCTCTAACTTGCTTCCTACCATTTCGAGCTTGACAAGGTGTCCAGGAAAAAAATTAGAAGGCAAAAATCTCATTGGATATTTGAGCCACCACAAAAATTTGAGTTTAGGGGGCAAATAGTCGAAGCTTTCAGGTAAGTGCACTTCGCCACGAGACCAGATTTGTAGGAAACAGAGATTACCCATCTTTTGGAAGGCATTCTCATGTACATGCAAGTCATCAATCTCACTTGTATCCAATGATATACCTAAAAACTTTTCAGTGCCCTGAAAACATATATAATATTAATAAGAAAGAGACAAACCTTATATATTGAGTAATGAAAGGAACAAAAAAGAAACCCTAACTTACAATGAAATGCTGGAGTACATAACATATATCCTTTGAATCCACCAGAAATTCCCATTCTTCAGGCTTATCAATGGACTGTGTGCGAACAATTTTTCTGCCCATTTCTTGTAGCGAACGGTGCATCACCACGTAACCTTGTCTGAAATGAATGAGGGACCTATCAGCTAGGTGTGGCAGTGCAATATTAACACCCAAGTTACTATCTGCGAGCAACGACTTGATGGTTGTCTCTTCCATATGATTGAAAAGATATGCGATATAACGAAATATCACTTTTTCATTTCTACCTAATCCATCATAGCTAATTCTTAGTACTTTCTCAATTTCATCGTCTTGACCATCCTGAAGGCTTGGCAGCATAGCTTCCCAGTACTCCTTATCCCTCCCTCGCAAAAGTGATCCCAAAACTTTAAGACCCAAAGGAAGATTGCCTGCATGTCTTGCAACTTCATCCACAAGCTTCTCAAAACCTTCAAGTGCATAGTTTTCCCCGAAGGCATATTGACATAACATCTGACAAGCTTGCACTTTAGTTGGGAAACTAACTTCATATATATGATCAATCCTATGAGCCATTAAAAAATGCTTATCATTTGTAACCACAATGATTCTGCTCCCACTTCCAAACCATAGAGTTTGATCCGCCAAGACTTTTAGCACCATTAGATCATCCAAATCATCAATGATGATAAGAACTTTCTTGTGTTGTAGCCTCTCTCCCAGTGCACCTAGATGATTTACCTTTATGTCCTTTATCCCCAGAATTTCTGATAGGATTTGCTCTTGTAAATGTAACTTCATGTTGTGGTCGTCTGGATTAGCTCCACTATAAGCTTCCTTACTCTTAGATACTGAAAGTCTGTCTATGAATTTGCTAACTTGGAAATGCTGAAGAAGTTGGTTAAACAGAGCTCTTGCAATGGTAGTTTTACCAATCCCTGAGGAACCCCATATACCAACCATCCTCACTTCCTTTAAACGCGACATTTAATTGCGTTTGAGTTCTAGACCGGTAGTTAATTAGCCCTGAATAGTTGCTCAGCCTTGTCTCCGAATCACCGGCGAAACGCCTTAACCTAGTGCTTTTTATTAATTGTTTTACATCGATTTATTTAGTTGTTTGCTGTTCCGAAAATTACACAAAAACCATATTGTCTTAGCTTTAAATTAAAATCTGCAATTTCATAGTGTAATCTTGGTCTCTGTGGATTCGATACCCCATATACTACTGCGTGTGTCTGTGCACTTGCAGAAAATATTTTGGGTTAAAACTCGATACATCAAGTTTTTGGCGCCGTTGCCGGGGACCAATTGCGTTACCTTTGATTTTTGATTTTATTTTCAGTCTAAGAAACTACTAATTCTTTTCCTTTTTTCTTTTCCTTTTTTTCTTATGTTTCAGGTGCATGACCAGTAGAAGAACAAGAAGAAATTGCACCGAGACATTACTAAATCTTTCAAACGACGAGCTAGCTAGGCTAGAGAGGGAGAACCGACAGCTAAGACCTACTACCGCCAACATGGGCGAACAAGACAATGGAATGGCTGCTCAGTTGCAGATGCTTCGGGATGAGATGGAACAGATGCGGAGAGATAGACAAGAAGCTCAGCAACAACAACCGGGTATTGGAGACTCGAATAATCCACACGCCTACTACCAGAACCAAGCTGCCATTGTGCCTCCTACTATTCAGAGGCAAGACTTTGAAATCAAACCTCAATTGATTTCATTGGTGAAGCAACACCTTTTCCATGGACTCCCAGCTGAGATTCCGATGGATCATATTGAAAATTTTGAGGAAATTTGCAGCACCACGGGCTCTAATGGAGTGCCTAATGAGTTTTTGAAGTGCAAGTTGTTCCTGTTTTTACTTGCAGACAAAGCTTCACGGTGGCTGAAGTCACTACCACCGGGTTTATTGAAGACATGGGCTGAATGTAGAGCAGCATTCTTGGATAATTTTTACACTAAGTCGAAGACTGCAACCTTGAGGAACAAGATATCCTCATTCCAACAGCATTCCGGGGAAGCTTTTTGTGAAGCTTGGGAAAGACTGAAGGAATATCGCAGAGAGTGTCCACACCACAGGTTTAAGGATGAGCAGATTCTGAGTATTTTTTATGATGGTGTTAAGTGGGATTACCGAAATGCGTTGAATGCAGCTAGTAATGGCGACTTTATGACCAAGATTAAGGAAGGTGCTTTTAAGCTGATTGAGAACTTAGCGTCGAGCTCAAACAACAGGTCTCTTGAGTATGATAGGTCCAAGAAAGTCAACAGAATGGAGACACAAAAGATTGATGAGCTGACAGCAAAGGTAAACATACTCCTTAGGGGAAACCAAAAATCGGTTCGCTTTGTGGATGAGAATGAGAGTGCACCAATCTCCCAAAATTTTGAAGAGGATGATTGTGCTGGTATGCAAGAGGTCAGTTATGTGAGTGGACAAGAATATGTGCAGAACCGTGGGTTCAATTCAAATTATAGGAGCCACCCGAACCTTTCTTACCGAAGCAACAACGTCGAGAACCCACAAGACCAGATTTATCCGCAACAACAAGGAGGTATGAATCAGTTGCCACAAGCTCAGGGTTTTCAAAACTTTTACTCCAGCAACCAACAGGAAAAATCATTCGCCCCTAATCAGAATCAGAATCAGTTTCAAGGAGGAAACCAACAACAAAACGCCCAATTCGCTACACCACCACAAGCTGTCTCCGCGCCTACATCTCAGGATGAGCTGAAGAGTCTTATGCAGCAACTCTTAGTCAATCAGCAAAAGGCCGCAACAGAGATCAATGCCAAGGTAGATCACATGTATAATGATCTCGAATGTATGAAGTTACGCTCACGTAAAGAAGCTTGGCATGCAAGTTCTAAAACCGCTAAACTGTCAAACGGCAAGTAGTTCTCTCAGCAAGGGGTGAGCATAGCCCCAGGAATGGAAGTGGTTCTAGTGGCTCAAGTGCTCAAGTGAACTTCATTGGGGACGAAGAGAATGAGCTTAAACGGATGATGAAACTGATCCTTGATGGACAAATCAAGAATGTTCAGCAGATGAACGAACGGATTTCTACTTTGGATTGGAAGGTTCAGTGCCTAAGTATTGACTTACAGTACGAAGTCATGAAAAACTTCACCGCAGTGGAGCTGAGAAGTGGGAAAGCATTGGCATCTCCAACTAGCCCTAAAGTCATTGGAAAGGGTAAAGAGCAAGCTACGAAACACAAGACCCAAGGAAAATCTCTTGCCACAAATGAATATATGCTGGGACATGGTTCACACTCAGAAACACAGGTTGAGACTGCTCTAGGAAAATCTCAGACCAAACCTACCGAGCACCCAAAACCTCCTCGGGAGCACCTGCTCCGACAGGGTGCTCTGACCAGTTCTGCAGAAACTCCTCCAATGAGGATTTATTCTCTCAAGGTTCCTTTTCCAGGTCCAGCCCCAGCTTTTAAACGAAAGCATCTCCCCAAGCTCGGAGATCCCGGAAAGTTCGTAGTTCCATGCTCCATACTCGGAGTTGCTTTTGAGGATTCTGTTTGTGATTCCGGTTCTACGGTAAACGTAATGTCAAAGGATCTTGCTAAGTCCTTAGGAATTGAAAACATACAGCCCTCGGACATGACCCTCAAATTTGCAGATGGAGCAACATCAACTTCACAAGGATTTGTCAAAGACCTCGAGGTAAGCATTGATGATTGCTTAATGCCTTGTGATTTTCAGTGATCGAGATGAGGAATAATGCTTACATGCCATTGATCCCCGGAAGGCCGTTCCTCATCTGCAGGAGCAATTGTTGACTTACCTCAAAAAAGGGTATCTCTCTTTAAAGTCAACAAGGGTGTATTCTATGTAGCGATTTCTGATGGCAAGCAAAATGGCTCCTATGTTGTCGTAGAGGAGAAGGCTAAGTTTAAGTCTGGGGGAGCTCAAAAACCACCACCATACCCCGATCCCCCTGCGGATCCACACTCTCGCGCTTAGGCGCTGCTGCAGTCGAGCTAATTACGTTAAACAAGCGCTTAGTGGGAGGCAACCCACCGGTAAGGTTTCATGTACATAATTCGTTTTAAATTTCTTTTGATAGTAACTTTTTATTTGTGATTTCAGTTCTTCATCTCAAAAAAAAAAAAAAAAAAAAAAGTTTTTCAGCGAGCACCTGATAGGGTTCCGCGAGCACGTGCTTGCTGGGGGTGCTCTGCATGCGTGAAGAGAAGAGCTGGACGCGACGCCTCCCACACCGCTTCAATGCGGTGAACTCTACTCACCTATTCTTTTCACCATTGTATTATCCATCATTTTATTTTCATTTTCCTTTGTCCGACCAATCCTACGGTTCTTTTTCACACCGGGGACGGTGTGATTTAAGTCTGGGGGAGAGGTCTGCTACTAACTATTTTTCTTTGTCTTTGAGTCTTATTTTTTTTGTGTCTTTCGTCTTTTTCTTTGTCTAGGTCTGAATCAGGTCCAGCTGCTTGCAGCTAAGTGTCAGTTTTTATTTTTATTTTTATTGAGTCAAGCTTGTTTGGGAATTATGACCTTGATCTATTGGATTATTTGGACTATGAATTACTTGTAATGACTCACAGATGGGCGGAGGTTTTGTTTCGGAAGATCATGGGCGGATTAATCACTCCCCAAAGCTCTTTTTCATTGGGAAATAGGTTGAACCAAAGTTATCTCTAAATCTTATTGAACCCTAACCTGATCTTCAATTTCTTTCTCAGGGGTTTGATGTTCATTAGGAAAGACCTATTCGAGCCAAACAAGACCACTAACTCTCCAAAAGTATGATATTCCTCTTTCACTCCCCTTCATTTACAGGAAAAAGAAAAGAAAGAAGAAGAAAATAAAAAGGAGAAGTTCAAAGCAATGTCAAGTGAACCAAGAGATGATCGTGACCGTGTATCCTTTGTGACCTCATGGAAAGCTTGTTGTAATGGAAACTAAAAATCGAAGTGAACCAAGGGATGATGCGTAGACCCGTGTATCCTTTGTGACCTCATGGAGATTCGTCCTACAAAATAAAGAAGAAGCATCAGAAAAGTGATGGCTATGATAAAGGGTGAAGCATCGGCAAATGAAATCCGATGGCTGTAAAGAATAAACAGAAAGATGGTGGCGTGGAAAGAGGGAAAGAGGGGAGATGAAACTTATATGGGAGAGGGTCTTTGGTTAAAAGAAGTTGGCACCTTTTGGATCTATTACTCCTGGTAAGACCACTGCACTTTCATTTCACTAATCTATGTAAAGAGATAACAGAGGGGATTCCGAAAATTCCTTTGGTCTGTGAGCAACTAAGGGGTGGTGATGATGTTCATGGTTGAACGGAGCAAATTCCAACGCCCAGTGACGAACGGTATGAAGTTCGAAATTTTTCCAACAAGCAAATGAGTTCCCGTGATTTTCAAACCTCTTCTCAGTTCTTGATCTTGTTTTGTTTGAGGACAAACAAAGGTCTAAGTCCGGGGGAGTTGATATATTAGTATTTTGTCCCATTTTAACTAGTCTTTTTATCTTGTTTTCGAGTCTTTTCTATTTCTTTTTGTGTCTTTTCAGGTATTTTGAGGCTCTGGAGCATGGATTGAAGATATTGGAAGACATTGGAGCAAAAGAAGCAAATTTGAGCCAAAAGTCGATTTTCCGCCTGCGCGAGCACCTGCTCGGACCTGGCGAGCACCTGCTCGACCTATTTTACCTAGACACGTTTTTTATTTAATTTTTAGAATAAATAGAGGCCAGCCGCCTCAGAAAACAAGACGTTCTTTTTCCAGACTCAGTTCTCGTTCTAGGTTTATTTTTTGGTTTTCAAGACTCCACCACTTTGTTCCTTTTTCGATTTGGATTTGTATTACTCAGCTTTGGATCTCTATTCTCCTATCATCGATCATTCCACAACTCTATTTGAGAAGTTTTCCTGAACCTTATTCTCTTTAATAAATCATGAATTCATCTCTTTGCTTTGTTGTGTTTGATTTTGCTATGTGTGAGTAGATCCCTAGCTAGGTTAAGGTTTTCAATGGTGATTTAGGTTGTTAATGGCTGAGCACAAATAGGATTGGAATTTATATGTCTTCGCCAATAGGGGTTCTCAAAGCTTAGATTAAACTGGCCACTTAATCTATAATCTTAGGTTAAACTTATTCACGAGAGTGCTCTAGGTTTGCTAGATAAATCATTGGTGAGCAATTGGTGCGTAGCCAACGAGAGTTGATTGCTGCGATTGATTGTGAACATATTGAACCCGCTTGTTAATGCTTATCGTCTTCGCTAGGTCCAGACGAGAGTTTCGGTATCTAGGTTGTTAGATAAAAGTGTCGATACATCACGAGAGTGGGGCGACATTTAATTGCGTTTGAGTTCTAGACCGGTAGTTAATTAGCCCTGAATAGTTGCTCAGCCTTGTCTCCGAATCACCGGCGAAACGCCTTAACCTAGTGCTTTTTATTAATTGTTTTACATCGATTTATTTAGTTGTTTGTTGTTCCGAAAATTACACAAAAACCATATTGTCTTAGCTTTAAATTAAAATCTGCAATTTCATAGTGTAACCTTGATCTCTGTGGATTCGATACCCCATATACTACTGCGTGTGTCTGTGCACTTGCAAAAAATATTTTGGGTTAAAACTCGACACATCGTTATTGCAACTCTATTAACAGAAGAGAAATATATGAATTTACGAATTGAGCTAACTACTCTTTGGTCGGTGGCATAATATATTGAATAAGATCTTATGCTCTGTATTATAATAGATGTGAAACTAAAATTAAATAGTTTGTGAGTTTTTTTTATTTTTTGGGTTACCTGAAAACATCTGTCCAGCTGAGGAGGAAACAGTGAAGAATCTCTGCCTCTCCTCTTTGTATCTTGTTGTACCATAGCCATGAAAGTTTCTCCAAGATTCACAATCAAAGATTCAAAATTTAGTCACGTTTTCTGCAAGCAGAAATTAAAACAATTCAGACTTGTTTCCTTAACACAAGTAAGACCAATTCTCTTCTTATTTTGACTTCAAACAAATAATATAATTATTTAAAAGAAACAGAGATGCAGAACCGATTACTGAAAGTACTTGCGGTTTGGAATTCGTCTCCGGTCCGATGTCCTCCTGTTAACATGCTTTGCTTCGTCTTTGGCTCTGAATATGCTAAGCACTTGTCTGAAACAGAGACATACATGTTGGAACTCTGTAATGTATTAAGCAAGTATTAATAACTGGCTGAACATTGTAAATTTGCAATAGACTGAAACAAGCCTAAAGACTGAAATTATGAAATCTCTATTCTACAAAAGAGGCCTGTTCGAATCAAATCACTATGTAAATTCCTTCGGTAATTCAATTGTGTTTGAGCATCAGGGTTTAGAGAGAAACAATCCACTGTGGTCTTATGATATATAATACATAATCCAGTGTTAAGTTGATGACTAATGTTTAATTACCTTGTTTCCCTGCCTTCTTCTCTCTGTCTCTACACAACTCTCTCCTCGTTCTTCATTCTCGTTCCCTCCCACTCGCAAAATCTTTCTGACAATAATAGAGCTTTCCCATAAACTCACGAGTGTCTCCCTTTCTAGCTTCTTGATTAGATCTCACAATGCAGCGCTGGCAACTTCAATAATCTGTAACAGTTATAACATTGCAAGATAAGATAGAGAAACAATGAGAGGATGCCAAGAACCAAAATGGAATTAAATTCTAACTACAGTCTACAGTCATAGTAGAATAATCTATTGATAGTATCTGTTTCACAATTGATTTTGATATGTTTATAAATTATAATTACCAACTGGACCAAATTTTGTCAATGGCAAAAATAAGATGCCTCGTGATACGATTTATTTGGAACTAGCATAAGATGGTTATGAGATTCTTGGGTTACCTAATAACGTGAAAGTTTCTCGAATAAGGAATGTAGTTGTAAGGGGAAGTCCAATATCAACCTAACAAGAGACATAATCCTATGTATCTTGCAGATTAGCTGCGCAGCAACTCACTAGTTTCATCAGTAGTCTTCCCATCGTAATCTGCAGAAAATATACAGTCAACGATTATGTTTAATAGTTTCTGGTTTTGTCCTGACAAAAAATTATGGGATATTAATAATTATCAATGTAGTCTAGCAGAATAAATCCCGAAAATGAATGGCAAGCTATATAGTATTTCTATATTATTCAGTACATGCTTAACGTTTACCTGCATTGGCTTCCAGCTTCTCTCTGTCTCAACATTTTGTTCAGTCTCATTAGCAATTCCTTGAAGAGGCATATTGTCTGCATTGGCCTCACAAACATGATGAACAGTGTTTGGATTACCAATTTGGTTCTCAGGTGATGAACAGTCCTCGATGAAGCCTATACCCCATCTTATTAATCTGGCCGTAGAGTCACTCCTATTACTCAACTGAAAATGTATATCCACGTGATCGTATTTCAGTTGAGCTAGAGAAGCATCGCCTTTGTTTAGCGGGAATAAGCACTCTAACATATCAAAGCGTCTACCATTCAAAAATTTATAATACTTATATGGTCGATAAGGAGAAACAAAGTGGTTCCCAAATCTATCTCTGAACCGACAAGATAGGCTGATGAGAAAATATGAAAATTGACCAGCAGATTTGCAATCAAAAATGACCGAAGCCTTAAATCTGAAGAACGATTGAGAGAGAGAGGAATGGGGTAGAGGGATATTGGTGAGAGAGGTTCCTGTAGTACTGTAAGTGAAATATAAAGCCCTTTCTTCATCTGACATCTTCCAGAAGCCCACTGATTGTCGCTGAAGAAGAGCATTTCCATTCCGTGGACGAGTATTTGAATAACCAAGTCGGTTCTCCAGTGATGAAAAGTCCTCTAAGAAGCGTATACCCCATCCTCTTATGCTAAACTGAAGAGGTCCAGCACTTAAATGAATCTTGATATCCACGTGATCATAGTTCAATTGAGTTAGAGGAGCATTATCTTTGTTTAGAGAGATACTGCAGTCAAATATTAACAGCTGATGACTCCCCTTCGGAGTTACCCAGGAGTTAGGTAGCTGAACAATGGAATCAAATAAGCTGCTCCAACGTTTGCCTTTGAACTGACAGTTTACATCGATATTTACTCCATCCGGCGCATTTACCACCACACAAAGCCTAAATCTGAAAAATGGGTGAGAGAGAGGGACATGAAGTAGAGGGGACATTCCGGTAGCACAGTGAGTGAAATATGATGGCACTTCTTCCCCTGGCAATATCATGTAGTTGAAAATAATTGATTGTTGCTGAATGAGAGCTTCTTTATCCAAATTGAAGCAATCACTGAAATCAAACTTGGGTATCGAGAGATAACCATCTGAAAGAGAAGAGGAAGCCTTCTCAAGCACTGTGTCCTTATTGTCTGTTTCCATATCAACCTCGCTTGAATTGCCACTCAAATCAACTCTAGTCAATGCCCCACAATCTGAAAAGTCAACTTTCTCAAGACGTTTCATTTTAGAAATGTGTAGGGATACCCATTTTAGCCTCCTGCAACCTCTCATAAGTAGGAAAGCGAGGTTAGAGAAGTTCTCAATCCGACAAGGAACCTCTTCAATCCCTGTTTCATCTAGATAGAACCTTGAGATGTTGGTTGAGATTTCAGGAAAGATCCTCAACCGTGAGCATCCACAGAGATTAAGGGAATAGAGAGATTTGAGGTTGATTCCTGTGGGAAGAGTCTCCAGATTTCTGCAGTTTATAAATATCAACTCCTTCAGTTGATTGAGATGCTGAAACGAGGAAGGAAGCTCCACCAAATTTGGGATATTCGAGAGTTGCAACGTCGTCAAAGTGGGAGACAGCATTGCCAGGAAGGGTGTAAGCGGCTGAACCAAATAATAAACAATTAACTAATTTAGAGATGTTGAACAAACTCACTTTACTTTTTACGGTTTATCAGTCACAAATTAGTGTGCTTTAAAATGCTATTACCTTATATTTAGAAAATAAATCATTTTTTAAAAAAAAAAAATTTATTTCCATTAAGAATATTTCTCTTTTACATTTTGGCATTCTTTGGTTGTTGGTTACATATCAACTATATGTTCACATACTATATAGAAGAATAGATGATATCTTGATAACCATAATGAGTACAAAATTAGACCTAGCGACAATGATTTGTTTTATAAAAGTGTTAGTAAAAGAGGTCGGAGAAAACGTTAAGTTTAGAACAGTATACCTTCACTCCTTCCCATTCTTTCTCATCACTCTCTTCTTTTGTTATGACTAACTTATCGAGATTCTCGAGGAGTAGATTACAAGGGAACTCTCTAATGTTTGTTTGCCTGAGATCGAGATGTGAGATGTTGGTTGAGAATGTCGGAAAATTCCTCAACTTCTTGCATCCTAGAAAATAGAGGTGCTCAAGAGATTTGAGGTTGAAGCCAGTTGGAAGAGTCTCAAGACTATAGCAGTATTTCATGTTCAACATCATCAGTTTACTGAGATTTCGTATTGAGGAAGGAAGCTCCACCAAACTTGAGCAATATTCTAAATTAAGGGTCTCAAGATTAGTGGCCTTAGAGAGGTCTGGGATTTCTTTCAGGTTGCGAGATCCCTGCAGATCAATTTCCTTTAGACATGTAAGCATCTGTACTCGACGAAAATAAACAAAGAGCTCATTAGAAACTACCCATCATCTGCCAAAAATTAAAATAAGCATTTTCTAAATCTCGCTACATTAATAATACAACAATTATTCTCAATACTTACCGCAACTCCTTCCCACAGTTTCTCTAACTTGCTATCCTCCATTGTGATCTTGACGAGGCGTTCAAGACCAAAATTAGAAGGCATAAATCTCATTGGATATTTGGTCCAACACAACAGTTTGAGATTAGGGGGCAAATAGTCGAAGCTTTCAGGTAAGTGCACTCTGACTTCTTTTTCTCGTGAGTAAATTTTTAGGAAACTGAGATTACACATCCCTTTGAAGGCATTCCCATGTACATGCAACTCATCAATCTCACTTGTATCCAGTGATATACCTAAAACCTTTGGAGTACCCTGAAAAACATAATATTAATGAGAAAGATACAAACCTATGCATACATTTCATCGTTTATCAAATGGCATTCTGTCAATCTTATATATTGAGTTATGAAATGAACAAAAAAATAATAATAACTTACAATGCCTTCACGGAGTACATAACAAATATCCTTTGAATCAACCAGAAATTCCCGTTTTCCAGGCTCGTCAATGGACTCCGTGCGAACAATTTTTCTACCCATTTTTTCTAGCAGACTGTGCATCACCACATAACCTTGTCTGACATGAATGAGAGACTTATCAGCTAGGTTTCGTAGTGCAACATTAACTTCCAATTCACTATCTGCGAGCAACGACTTGATGAATGTGATTCTCATATGATTGAAAAGACATGCGATATGACGAAACACCGCTTGATCTTTTTCGCTATGTAATCCATCATAGCTGATTCTTAGTGTTTTCTCAATTCCATAATGTAGACTATTCTGAAACCTTGGCAACATATCCACCCAGTACTCCTTATCCTGCCCCCGCAAAGAAGAACCCAAAACAGTAAGACCCAAAGGAAGACTACCCGCATGTCTTGCAACTTCAACAACGAGCTTCTCAAAACCTTCAGGTGCATAGTTTTTCCCGAATGCAGATTGACACAACATCTGACAAGCGCACTCTTCAGTTGGGAGACTAACTTCATAAATATGAATAATCCCATGAGCTTTTAATAAACGCTTATCATTTGTAACAACAATGATTCTGCTTCCACTTCCAAACCATTGAGTTTTATCCGCCAAGACTTTTAGCACCATTGGATCATCCAAATCATCAATGATGATAAGAACTTTCTGGTGATGTAGCCTCTCTCCCAATGCACCTAGATGACCTATCTCTATGTCCTTTATCCCCAGAATTTTCGAGAGGAAATTCTCTTGTAGGTGTAACTTCATGTTGTGGTCGTCCGGATTGGCTCCAGTATAAGTTTCTTTACTCTTAAATACAAAAGCTTTGTCTACGAATATGCTACCTTGGAAATGCTGAGGAAGTTGGTTCAACAGAGCTCGTGCGATGGTAGTTTTACCAATCCCTGAGGAACCCCATATACCAACCATCCTCACTTCCTCAGATTTCAATTGCAACAATTCACTCATCTTTGCCATATGATCTTCAATGCCGACAAAGTTCTCAAAATCGTTGGATGAAGTTGAAAGCAGTTTACGCAAAACATCGTTGGCTATTTCTTCAATCATTTTTGCTTCGTTTTTATCACTAATAAAGAGAAAAATAATTTAACAGATATGAAACAAGGATTTATTCAAGATGTATGTAAGCACATAATAATGAATTATAAAAATCATACCAGTTCGCAAAATCAAATCCGGCCATATCAGCTACAGCAGTCAACACCTTTTTCCATTGATCTTTCTCTTCCTCTGTATTTTTCTCACAAGTCTCTTCAAAGATCTTCCCAAAGTCTCCGGTTTGGTTCCTCACATGAGAAGGATCCACACCGTAGAAAACTGGTATGATGATTTTATCCTTACAATTTACGATCTCTAGCAACTCCTTAAGACACCAGCTTGAAGAAGCATAGTTTTTGGAGAAAACGACCAACGCGATCCTCGAACTCCAAATCGCTTTTTCAAGCACCGGCCAAAGGGACTGGCTTTTCTCGATCTCGTAGTCTTTGAAAGTATTGATCAATTTCCGATCGAACTCCTTGAAAACGTGGCTGAGGAAAGTTTGGCGGATGTCTTCCCCTCTGAAGCTCAAGAAAACATCATATAACCAATTGAGAGAAGAAGATGAAGAAGCCATAGAGAGAGAGAGAGAAGAAGAAGCTACAAAAAAAGAATTTGCCGAGTGAGACTGTAAGAAGAAAATCAAAGGAGAAGTGGTGAGGCCTCAGCCTCACTGTCGTCTTGGTTTTTTATAAAATATTTTAACCATTGTTTCTGGGAAATTTCTCTTGCTAACTTGACTTACTCACGGCCACGCAAGTCTTATCTTTTTCATTTTTTGTTTTCAAGATAATTTATTGGCCGGTTTCGTCCAAAGTCTTCACTATTCACTTTCAGACTTTTCAAACGTAACTTGACGGATGTTTCCTTATTTGTTTCTTCCTACATTTTTTTTTCTTATTTTTTATGTGAGTTCGAAGAGCATCTCCAAAATGGGGTTCAGTGGGGTTCTAAAGAAGAGTTCTTAGCATTAAAACACCAAAAAATAAAAAAGAAATGGGCATTTATCTAAAAACCGATCCTTATTTAAGGGTTTTAAGACCAGCTCCAAAGGTGATCCTTAAGTGATTTTTAAGGGGTTCTTAACCCATAATTTAATTAAATTTAAATCAAAAATTGATATTATTGCTAAGAACCGATCCTAAACTAGACAACTTAAGGATCGGTTCTTAAACATACGTAGCAAGCTGTGATTGGTTTGCTACTGTTATGTTTATTTTTTATTTTTTTCCCCCGACAAATCTATTCTTCCTCACCAAACAAACTTCTCTCTCAAACGATGGTGATTGCGAAGGCGACTCGACGCCACCTCCACCTCCGGCGAGCAACCATCTCCTTTTAGCGATGCCTCTGCATCTGCAGGCTCTGCTAGATATCGCATAGAGCTGCTTCACGAGCTCCGTGATAACTTCGCCGCCGATAATATCTGCCATGAGAGATAGAGAGAAGTTTGAGAGTTGAAGAAGCAACAAGCACAAGGCGGAGTGAAGTTAAGAAGTAGAGAAAAAAGGTGGGAACCACTAACGAAGCTTCGTCGGAGTTACCTTTAAGTCTCCGGAGACCCAATACACAAAGACTTTTGGGAAAAATGCGGACATCACTTTTAATTAATTTATAATTTATTTAAGGTGTCTTAAGAAACAGATATTTATGGAGTGAAACGGTGAAAAGATAAAAAAAAAATAATAATAACTGCGACGGATGGTAATGTTTGAAAGGGGTAAGAAAAGCAGAGTTTAGGATTACGCTTATTTACCACTTATGTGCACATGCACTTTGACACCACCCACATACATGCACTTAGACAAACACATGTGAAGATCTCGGCCATTGATTAAAGATGCCATTTCGATGTCTCTCCGATTTATGGATTACCAGTATAATTCTTTGAAAAGTCATATTTCATTACTTCTCACGCTTCTATGATTTACATACTCGATCATTCGACTCATTCTTAAAATTTAATTCTACTTAAAATATTTAATTTGTAAAATAATTTTTTTTAAGAACCCCACTTAGGTTCACTATTGGAACCAAAAATATTTAAAAACCTTATCAAAGGTTCTTAACATTTATTTTCTTCAAAATTAATATTAAAAATTTTTTTAAGAACCCCAACTCAAGTCCACGGTTGGACTTGCTCTAAGGATCAGTTCTTAATGGAGTTCTTAAGGTTATGTGGACAATTGTGATTGGTTGATAATTCTAAAAAAATATCTTCCAATTTTTTTTTCATTTTGCGACTTTCTCTCTATTTTCACAAATCTCTCTCTCTCGTCTCTCTCGCCGTACGCAAATCCGCGGCAGCCAGTGAAGTTCTTCCTCCCCTCTCTGAAACGGATCTCCACCGCAGCTCTATCTCCGGTGGCTCTCTCTGCTGTGCGAAGCTCTCCGCACCTGACGACACCGCCGCTTTTTGTCTCTCGTCTCCGAGTTGGACTCGCCTATCAGCACCGCCTCCGACTTGCCTCTCACAGTCATTCTCCTCGGCCCTGTGGGATGAGTATTTGTCTTTTCCCGGCATCACTGCCGTGTTTGGTGCGAACTTCAATGGTGTTTTCTCAATTGATTTCGTTCCGAGCTAGAGAGCAACAAAGGTCCATTTCGTTTCAATTTTACATTATTGTCTAGGATCTTGGCTCTGAATACCAATTAAGGTTAAAAGACTCTATAGCTTTACAATGTTCTGTTCATCTTGCAATCGGTGATTTTAGAATGCAGACTTAGGTAATTGGCATTGTTTGGCAGCTTAATGATCATGAAATGAAATCAATCTTACAACGCATAGGCTGTTTGAAATGAAATCAATCTTACAACACTTGTGATGGAACTACGTAACCTTGGTTGCTGCAACTGCTGAGCTTGAGGATTTTTTAATATCTTCCATGATGTTGTGATTGAATTAAGTGTATAATGTTATTCAACTAACTTCATGAGAAGTGTTCTTGGGTTTATCTAACTTCAGGATCAACTTTTTGAATCGTTATTTAAAGAATTGTTCTCTTAATGTTTTTCCTTTTTCGATTTAGAGCAATGGACAAATGCTAGCTATCAATGAGGTTACCACAACATGTACAAGGAGTTCCGTGACACAACTTTGAACGGAGCAGTGGAACAAATGTACACTGAGAAAACATTATCTCACCGGTAATTTTAATTTCGAATAGCTGAATTGATACATTTCATTAGTGCTTGGTTTTGATACTATGATTTGTTTATCTAATTGAAGTTTAATCCGATTGGAATCTGTAATTTGATAGTTTTCTAATTGATCGTGAAACTTTTGCTAGTGAAGGCCTTGATTCAACGTTTAGTTTAGTGATTGTTTTCTTTGTGAATGCTCTACCGTTATACCTGACTTCGGTTTGATTGTGGTTGATGTATTGACTTTTGTTGCTTTGATGTTTCAGGTGAAGCTTACTTTCGAGGAGCCTGAACCAGGAGTCACCATTGTCAATCTTACTCACACTGACGTCCTGAAATGGACCAAGAATTTCTCGATGGAGCAGTCACCAACAAGGCTACAAGAAGGATGTGAGTTGGAGTTGTTTTTTGAAGAGTTTCTCGAAGAGTTTTTTGTCTTCAGGCTGGAAGATGAACAATACAAGTGAGGATTGGACAAACAAGAGAAGTAATTACAAGTCTGTGCAGATGAAGCAAACTCATGAAGATGATGATAAGAGTTCTATGCATGAAGAAGATGATGACATGGCTATTGCACAAAGGACCAGATCTAGGAAGAAGTATAGTGGTGCTAATAAAATTTCAAATCTTTTTTTTTTTAAGAACCGAAATTTCAAATCTTTTTCTTTTTAAGAACCCCAAATGGGGGTTGAAGAACATAAATTTAACAACTCTTAACAAAGTTCTTAACTTTCATTTTTACAAAATTTATATTAAAAATAATGTTAAGAACCCCTCATGGAGTACTACCATTGGAGATGGTCTAAGCGTAGCAACTTGCTCGTGTTAAAATGAGGAAATACAGTACCAAAACAAAGAAAATCACAATCTCAATTTATAGCTTAATTAAGAGTTCAACATTTTAGAGTTTACATAGGAACTTGTGCAACAAGCTACTAAAAACAGAGACTGTTGAATTACTCTGTTTCTTTTCACTGCTATGTAGTAGTATTTTGGAGTTCTATTGAAAATGGTCTAAATAAATCTCATCAACAA
Organism: Cardamine occulta; assembly: GCA_028015245.1. Taxonomy (NCBI): domain Eukaryota; kingdom Viridiplantae; phylum Streptophyta; class Magnoliopsida; order Brassicales; family Brassicaceae; genus Cardamine; species Cardamine occulta. The sequence continues at coordinate 1,038,392 of CM051384.1, forward strand.
TTTTATATTTTTAACCTTGCCACACAATTCTTCTAATACGTATACCGCTAAAAGATTGATAACTCTCTACTTGCCACACGTACAAAAGTATAACAATGGTCAATGGAGCTACACATATTTCTAAAGTTCTTTTTGAAAGGGCTTAAGTTGAAACTATATACAATAAATTTATGTCCTACTAAATATTAAAGGAATTTTTTTTTTTTTTTTGCGGTTGTTTCAAGCAAAAATATATTTTTCAAATTGATTTTTTTTTTGATAAAGGTTAAGACAAATAGAAATCGTAGTAAAATAATTTTGTTAATTTTTTTTTAACTTTTATCATATATTCATAAGAAAATTAGTATAACCCAATAGATATATACTACTATAGACTGCTTGAGAACAAACAGAATATATTGCAATATTGTGCTTCTCTACAGAAGTTCAAGAAAACAAACACGTGTGTGATTATATAAAATGAGAAAAATGCTACAACTATTAAACAGACACTCAATAAAAATTAAAAATATCTAATAATATTTTCGGCCGACCTCTTCACTTTTATATTCGAAACCAAAAAGTTATCTGAGCTCATTGGTGGAGTGGTGTGTCACAGACTCAGAAATCAAAGCCACATTTAACTAAAAGTGAATCATTACTATTTTTTGACATCGCGTTTTTGTTTACCACTTGTTTAATGTGTCTTATATGTTCGATAAATCAGTTTTTGTTTTTTGGGGATTCAAATTCGATCAACTAATTAAAATGGCTCCTTTTCGGTTTATCAATGTATTAGAATGTTGATTTTCAAAGCCTTCACTTCTAGACAAGATTTGTTTTGTTTCGATATGAAATTTTACCTACAAATCTGAAACTCATATGATAATTTGGAAATTAAATAAAGTTAAACTATTTCCAATAATGGCTCTTATAAATTTAACACCAGTGTTTTTAATCCAATCTAGACAAAGAATTAGATTATTTACCGAGTCACCAGATTACCAATCAACTCGGATTAACCACCGGATCAAAAGAACATATTATATTATTATGTATATATAGATACAGAAGAACACAAAAATAAGATATAAGAATATTTTATTAATAACAATTGTTAAAAAGATAAAAATAATTATGCTTATTAAAAAATCTAGCAATAATAATAATTTTATGTACTATATTTAATGTAGATAGTTACAAATTTAGTTAATTTTAAACAAAGAAAATAGAAAGCAAAAGAATTTATAAGTCGATGATGACAAAAGATGAAGAAACTTGAAAATTTTCTAAAAATATTATAAATTTTATATTTTAATCATAAAATCAAATCCTCTATTTGTATTAAAAGGCTTTTAAAATCAAATTCTCAAAAATTTTGATAAAATATTTTAAATCCGTATCTGGCCAGTTCGACTGATCCACCGATTCCGAACTACTAATGGGGGTTTCTAAATTTTTCTGGTTTTTAGCATGATATCCAAACTGGTTATATCCTGGATCAACTGGTCTGACCGGCCGGGCCGGTCCGCGTCAATGTCAGATTTAGTGGTTAAGAATCGTCCAATAGTTTAGTAATTTCGGCCCATTTATTAAATCCATTTCCAAATGCGTAGGCCTATTAAAAGCCCAATATAGGTTAAAAAGCCCATAATAACCGAGGAAGATAAAAGATAAAGTTATTTACTTATTTGCCGAGTCAGATTCCGAGTCCCGTCACCAACAAACATCAAAAGAGCTCGTCGCCATGGGAGGAGGAGCACACAAGAACCTCATATTCGTATACGGTACGTTAAAAAGAAACTATCCAAACCATTTCCTCTTAGAAGATCTGATCTCATCAAACGACGCCGTTTTCATCGGTCAACGCACGACCCGTTTACTATACCCGCTCGTCACGGGTCTATACGGGATTCCTTACTTAATCAACAAATCCGGGTCGGATCAAAAGATCCGAGGTGAGCTTTATTCGGTTTCAAAACGTGGGCTTGCGCGTCTTGATGAATTGGAAGGGATCAAAGTTGAGCATTACGAGAGATTACCGATTGAGGTTATTGAGGAAGAAGAAGATGAAGAATCAAACGGCGTCGTTTTAGCGGAGGCTTATTTTGCTCATTGTAGATTTGGTGAAAGATTGTGGGAGAAGAAAGGTAAATGTGGGATGTGTGAATTTGGTGAAAACGATGCCGTTTTGTATGTTAGAGTTAAGGATAGGCCAAGGTTTAGCTCTGTTCTTGATGAACTTGAAGCTTTTGTGTCTTCTTCTACCGATTGATTTAATTGGTATAGCTCAAAATTCGATCTTTGCTTGGAATAATGATCGATTGGTTTAGAATAAAGATTCCATATGAATAAAGATATCGAGCCATGCACGATTTTTATTAGCATTCGTGTATATTTAACATGAGGAATGCTTTTTTTTTTTTTTGGATTGTCCAATCATTATTGGTCCAACTTCGAAATGTATGCCGATTGAATTTTCTCAATATTGTATTAATTAACTTAGGATTAGGTTTTCTTGTTATCCTGAACTAAGACATGTCCTATGGGATTAATGTGTAGATGTTGCATAGGTAAGAGCTTAAGCACAACCGTACTGAAAATTCTCTCTTTCACTTTACTTTTGCATCAGCTACAAAATTGTTTTCAATAAATCATTAAAACGGTTAACAAACAAATCAAGATATTAAGAAACATTAAACAATAAAGCAAGAAATCGTATATTGGAGTTATTTTTTATATGGTTTACGCTTGTTCTAGGTTATTAGGCTTCGTGAAATGCTTATCAAATTTGAGAGAAACAGTGAGAGAGTTACGGGTCTCTGCTTCCACACCAAGATGCCATGGACTCTTGCGAGTATGTGGGGGTATCGAGCTATGGGATTATGGTTTTTGGTGAAGATGATTCAGAGTTTCTATCAGCACAAGGGATCAAAGTAAAAGAGGCTCACGGGCTATGGTGGACAAGTTGGATTAGGGAGGGCTTTCATGACTGTTGATGCCGTCAAATGGTGGAGGAAAGTCCTCGAGAAGGGTCCAGATGGACGAAACCGATTAGATATTGCTTTCATAATCACTGGAGCTTGAGTCTTATTTTCATAGCATTTTGTGAAAAACTTTCCTTTTCATTCAATAGAGAGGATTTGAAATTGGAAAATCGTGTTGGAACAATAGATGACTAAGAACAATTTGAACTAGTAGAGGCCCAATGCATTTTCTTCTATAAAGAAGCATGTAGTCTTCTATAGATATAATAAAAAGAAAAAGAAAAATTCTTAAACAACAGAAGTACGAAATAGTCCAAAATTGATAACATAAATAGTCGGATTTGTAAACTTTTTGTATCATATGAATCTAGATATAAGACAATAATCATGATTCTATTGAATTTAGTGACATATTATTTTATTTAAAACTTTTAGTATAAACGTTATATGATGCTAGGTTATGACATGTATATACTATGTGTGAGACGAATACTATTCAGAAATTTAATATAGTTTTAGTTACATAATTTGTTATATTGACCGGAATATGAAAATTCATTATGTAATAATTGCAATTGTTTTGTATATGAATCTAAGGTTGTAGATACTAAGCATTTCCCATTTCATGGCTTCGGCTTATGTCTCCAATGCAGAGCCTAGTCTTAACATGGCATGAGCTCCAACCCATTTAACCACACCTTCATCTTCATCTTTAGGACATGTTCCATCTACATTACATTTTAACTAGTCCACTAAAGGAAATTTCCATTGAAGATTAGGAGAATTAAAGGCAATGCAAGGATCACTTAGAGTTATGACTTATTTGCTCTGTCCAACAATCAAAATCCTCCATGGCTTCAAGAAAGCTGAGCAGGGTATTCTCTTCTAATATTCATTTTAAAAGTGATTTCACTATAAAATTAATTAATTACGTTAAGTATATATATAGTTAGGAAAAAAAATCTCATTCATCTATTACAACCATGTCTTTTTTAGTATTATGTGATTATCTTATGAAAAAAATTCTTCATAAAAACATTTATGAAAACTTTATTCAGATAAAATGTTACTGATTTTGGACTATTCCGCTATTTTACTACTCATTTGACATACTAGTCAAGGTTCTACAAGAAAATGAAGTCACTAACAATTATATAATTTATAGTTTGATGAGTGGTCCTGTAACAGTTGTTTTGAAGTGGTGGTAGGAGAAGTAGGCAAAGAAGAGTATTTTCTGTTCGCTATAATTAATCTCTAACCTATATGCATTTTGTTTTTTTCCTATCATTTTTTTTGTGAAAACAGCTTCAATCTTTATTGAATGGTGTCATGTGTGAGAGAAACAAAAATTCTAGTAGTAGACTTTTTTGTTGTTGTTGTTGTCAGACTATCTGATCTCCATTGTGAGTGAGGGACCAAAAGCTTTGTCTTAGTGCAATCTCAATAACTAAGTCTCTTTAAGTACAAAGCCGCTATGTTTCAAATACCCAATAAAGATTTGATTTAGCAACCGCGAGAGTCATCAGAAATGCGCTAATCAACTATCAATGTAGAGATGTTATAGTGAACTAAGATTCCATGGTCTGATTTTTTTATATAACCAGAGGGTGATACAAACTTTTACCACTTGAGTAGTATGATATTTTTAGAGTTAATGTAACGTATTTTTAGAATTAGGGTTAGGCACTGCTCGTATAGAGCAATATTGTCTCTTATATGTCTATTTCTTTTTTCATTTCGTAAATTAGTTAGAGACAATATAGATTGGATTAAGACTAGCTTGAACTAGATCCGACCCATCACAACATTTGTAACCTCACGGTTCATGAGGAACAACTAACAAGTCAATGACATAAGCATCGTGTTTGAGTATGGTAACTTATTTAATAAATGTCATCCACATTAGATTTGTCTTTTGAATTGTTCTTATTGTCTCATCGTCCGAAATCCAAACTTCTCTTATGAATTGAACCTACACAATTTCTTAATCATCAAGATCTTTAGGAGATTGTGTGGCCGGACTTATAATTCAATTGAGAAAAGAACTAAGTGATTGAGCTTTTTTGGGGACGCGTGGAAGATAAGTGAATGAAGAAGAGCACTATGGTACTAGTACTGGTCCTACTACTACTTCTTCTTCACGCCATTCTTCAACAACGACGGTGTATATATGCTTTATTGCATGTGATCTCCAACTGTGTATTGTGTATGAAACTGTACATATACCCATTAATATGTATATGTCTGTACATATATGGATCATCATTACCTTCCTTTATCTCTAACTCTCAACGGATAGTCTGAATTTTGCTGGAAGCAATTATTATGGGTAAATTCGTTGTTTATCTTTTTGAAAATGCCAAAAGCTTGAGCTCTTCATTTGTCAATGTGACACACTTTTTCTCCAAATATTTAATTTTTAAATTTGTACATACTATATACTTAATTACACTCCATGTGCATTGTCAAATGAACCAAAACTGAAGTTTAGTCTAGTGATATTTTCGTATGTACTTAGTTGTATAAAATGATAGATTCTGAATAACATTGAAATTTTATATATCAAAAACATAATTTACAAAAATCAAATATGATGTAAAATGCATAATTTAGAATCAACTATATTGAACAAATGATTAAGCGAATAATGCGACTATGCTGGTTGTTACAAATCACACAATTTTTACAAATTCTTGAATGATATTTCGTCATTCCACTATATTTTGCTTGCTATATTGGTTAATTTCCTAATTAGATCATATTGAAAATTAGTTAAAAACAACTTTCATTCACTAATGCTAAATTTCATTTCTCATATTTATTTAATATTCCACGATTTCGCGTTTCTGCTATATTATCAGTTATAGTTTTTGTTATTGTATCATCAATAATCATTTAGTCTAGATTTCAAGCGACAACAAAACTATTCTTGAAATTCCAAACAAGATCGCTTTTCTTTTAATGCTATTTAGAAATAGTGGAATTATTTCTTCTTTTTGTATTTATTTTATTTCAGTGTATTCTCTACGGCATAATCAGTAGAGAAGTGATCTTTGGCTGGACAGCACCAAAGTCCTCAAAATCTTGATAGTCTTCTTAGTGGCAATGCTAAGACGCAAGACACGCATTAATAAATGTTTTCTTTTGTTAGTAGTCTTTTACCAAAATCTTTTTTATTTTATTTTCTATTCATATTGTTTTGGTACCAAAATTCCGTTCATTAAAATAAAATAATCAATCATATGGTTTGATTTCAACTTTCCATAGTTACCTTCTAGAAGTAGGCTCTCATCGGAAAATGTTAGAATATTTTGCTATATTTGGTTTACATGAGTCTATGCATTTTTCTGTATGTTGCTGCTCTTGAAACCATTCTTAGAGTTTTCTATAATCTCTTTGCGTAATGCGACAGTACATTTAAAAATAGTTAAATTACTGAAAAATCCGTATCTTGATTAGTCATGTGTAATATTTCATGTAAACGAAAATAAGAGCTTAGCTGTATAAAAATTCAAGACATAGTTAAGTCTTAGGTGAAACTACAAGAATAAAGAAAATATATTTTGGTTTGGGATGATAGGGTTGTTTGAAGATTTGTTGAGGAAGGGAGGGTGCTAGGATACAGTGAAGTAAACACCCTAATTCACGATATAACCCATAATTGTAAATATAGATAAAACTTTTTGAGTTAAATCGCTAAAATTTGTTTCTATAATTTTGCATAAGTTAGACAGTACTCTATTCTTGACAAAAGACAAAAAAAAAAAAAAAAAAAAAAACTATTTACCCTATTTAATTCAAGGTTTCGGTTCTGTAGTTTACTTACTAAAAATGTTTGTTGAACAAAAAGAATCGAATTTTTTATTTATCTTCAAAGTTAAAATCCACGAACAATGTGCTAATTAATAAAAACTACAAGCAATACATCTCCCTCCATAAATGTCAAATATATTTGATGCTAAATAAGTAAGATTTTAATTTAATTATACAACAATACAAGTGATAAGTGGGTTTGGCTTGGAAAAATGGGTTGTTAGAAGCCTAAGTAATAGAGGATACAAGTCAAAAAGAATACTAAACACTAGACTTCAAAATATTAATTATGACTTGTTAATGATATTCTAACTACTTTGTTATCCATTTTCACAACACAAAACAACGTACGTAATGTATCAATGACATTCTACTTTTCATATATATTCTTAGTGCTAAAAACCAAACTAATTGTTGTTAGTTGAAGATTTATAATGGCTTACAAACTTTTTTCTGTTGGAATTTTAGACAAGGCCATAATATTTGTGAGCAGGCTTATTCTTAAAAGCCTTAATTGCATCTTAATCTTATATTCATAACTATAATCTTGTTTGGTATATCTGGAAGACTGGACTACATATCTCTAAGTATTCAAAAAAGTCTTAGTCACTGGTAATTGACTTAGAAGAATATAATATTAAATTAGAGAAAATTGAAGGAATTGAACAAAAATTAGGAGTAATGGTAGGGACAGTAAATCTACACTTTTTGTCCTAACCATGTGCTTCAACCATTCTTTTTTTTTTTCACAGTGGACACGGCTTATCATATTAAATCCTTCCAATTAGGGCTTAGATTGGTTCATCCGCAATTGCTGCGTTTGCGGACGGTTGCGGTTACAAGCATTTATTATTAATCATAAAAATTGTAACATATCGTTATGCACCGTTTGAAATCGCTAGATTTTAAAACATTCTTCTAGCTAACATTTGCGGTTGTAAGCGATTGCGGTTAGTTAAAAACTATTTTTATTTTATTTTTTAATTTATAATACTAATAAATTTTACAAAAAGAAATCAAAACATTTTTCTAAAATCAAATAGTACTATAATAAATTCTTAAATGCTTTATAAATGTATTAACTAAACTAAAATATATTTATAAGTAGAAAAATATTTTTTAAATAAAAAAAATGTTTTAAACCTCTTAATATAAATAATTTAATTAGTTATTCTAAAATTTATTTTAAACTTCATTTTTAAATTTTGATTATATTAATACAATTTTTTCTTTATAGAAATTATATATTTTAAATAGATTTGATAATGTTAAACAGCAACCGCAACCACAACCGCAACCGCTGTCAACCCGTCAATAATTTTCGCAAACACATCCGTTTTTAATTGTTAAACCAATCGTACAAATCGCTTAATAACGTTATAACCACAACTATATACTTCTGCAAACTTCCGCACCCGCAACCATAACAACTGCGTTTAAACTAGTCGAGCCCTCACTATAAATACCTCATTGAGTTTTCCATTTTAGTTCATCAAATTCAAAATCCAAAACAATGGTTTCCCTCAAAGGTCTCTCTACTCTCTTTTTTCTTATACTTGGTGTTGGCATTTGCTACGCCACTAGCCGGACTCTTTTGAACTACGGCGAAGCTGCTGGTCACGGTGGTGGTGGAGGACATGGTGGTGGTGAAGGTTATGGAGGAGTGAGTGGTGGTGGTTATGGTGGTGGTAGTGGAGAAGGAGGTGGTGGTGGATATGGAGGTGTTGGAGGGTATGGTGCGGCTGGTGGTGGTGGTGGTGGTCATGGTGGAGGTGGCGGTGGAGCTGCTTCTTCCGGTGGATACGCTAGTGGAGGAGGAGAAGGAGGAGGTGGCGGTTACGGTGGAGCGGCTGGTGGTTATGGTGGTCATGCTGGTGGTGGTGGTGGAGGTAGTGGTGGTGGTGGTGGAAGTGCTTATGGCGGTGGAGGAGGAGCTAGTGGTTATGGAAGTGGTGGAGGTGAAGGAGCTGGTGGTGTAATTGGTGGTCATGCTGGTGGTGGTGGTGGTGGTGGTAGTGGAGGCGGTGGAGGATCAGCTTACGGTGGTGGAGGAGAGCATGCTAGTGGTTATGGAAGTGGTGCTGGTGAAGGTGGCGGTGCCGGTGGAAGTGAGTATGGAAGTGGAGCTTATGGAGGCGGTGGTGGTCATGGAGGAGGTGGAGGTGGAGGATCAGCAGGTAGAGGTGGTGCTTATGGAAGCGGTGAAGGAGGAGGAGCTGGTGGTGGAGGGTCTCATGGTGGTGCCGGAGGCGGTGGCGGTGGAGGAGCTTATGGTGGAGGAGCACATGGAGGTGGTTATGGGAGTGGTGGTGGTGAAGGTGGTGGCTATGGAGGTGCAGCAGGAGGATATGGTGGTGGTGGTGGAGGAGGTTCAGGTGGAGGTGGTGGTTACGGTGGTGAACATGGAGGTGGTGGTTACGGTGGTGAACATGGAGGTGGTTCTGGTGGTGGTGGTGGTTCAGGAGGTGGACACGGCGGTGGAGGCTATGCCCCATAAAGAAACCAAACTTAAGATAAACCAGAAGAGGTTGAGAAATAAAGATGATTTGTGGGAGGGTATACAAATTAAAATGCCTATTTCAAAAACATTTTGTATCCATTATTGTTGAACGTTGTATTTCCTAGTAATTGAAAATATATTGTCTAATTATTGTTATATCATCAAAAGCATACTATATAGAGCAAGCCTTAAGATTTTTGGTTGGAGCTTCAAAACAAAAGTTTTGATCAAAGTTGTTTGTATTTACACAAAAAAATCCAAAAAACAAAACAAAAATGTGTTCATTATCTAACTCTTCTAGTTTTGCACCCAAATTTGATATCACTGCCGGAGATGCTAAAGAAGATCCACCGTTCTTCTGTATTTAGAGATTTTCTTCTTCTTGATCGGAGAACCACCCAAAACTCTAAGGAGCTTTAGAGAGCGACTTGTCGGATTTCTGTGGAGATATGAAAGAGCATACTTTTTATCCTTAGGATCTGCAGCAGGACTAGTAAAATGGCTTCTAATCGCCGCTGGCTTTCTTCGACGAGGTTCTTCTTCCTTCTTCGTTTGCAAATGCGCACGTTCAATCTGAAAGCTTCCTGTTAACGATTCACACACACTCAGATACATTTAACTCTTCCTTCCACATGCTTACTATAGTTGAGACTAAAGCTATCAAAACACTTACTACCTTGGCGTTTTGGAGGGGAATCTTGTTTTTGAATCTTGAGCTTAGGTCCGTAAGCACCACCATGCGTAGCTCTCTCACCAGCTGTACATAGAGTCAGACACAAAGACAGCATAAGAGCATTATAATTACATTAAGTGCTTTGTTGACAGATCCTTACCCTCTCGTTCGTTCTATGTTCTACTTCAGTTTTGATCATTGAAGTTTCTAGGATTAGTCAAGGAGAATACTTTATCTGAATCTATAAGAATCTCTTATCTTCTATAGTAGCATCCGAAGTAAGCTATCAAAAACAGAGTAAAAGATACTACCTTTGCGTTTTGGAGACAAGTCTTCGGATTTCGGAGACAAGTCTTTGTGTTTTGGTGACAAGTCTTGTATTTGAACCTTAAGCACAGGTACATGAGCTTCATTGATTATAGCTCTGTAGTCAGAAGGCCATGAGTCAAGTTCTCTCTGTTGAGAGGTCTCAGCAAATGGTTTTTCAGATTCATCAGCCTCATATGACTCAAGAGGATCAATCATGGAAGATTCCTCATCACTGCTACACTTGACTGAGTGAAACACGTCCTCTTGTGGCTCATGACAACGGAAATCTGAATAATTTACTTCCGGGATCGATACTCCTCCCACCAAGTCGTTATAGGCTTTGCTTGAATTAGCAACATTCTCATAATTGTGCTCAGATACACACTCCTGTCTGCAAGTAGACTCAAGCACCGACTTTGGTGAAAAATTTAACGGAGTAGCTTCAAAAAACACCTTCAGTTCTTCATAAGCACTAGAAAACCAATGAGTTCCTTCTCTTGCATAAAACAACATATACGCATCCTGCGATAGAACGTACTCTTCACTGACTCTTCTAACCTACAATGGTTTGCAGAAAAACGTAAAGAACTAAACCAACCCAAATCAAATGAAATCACTCATTATATTAATATTACCTTCGAGTCATCAAAACTATGCCATGTCTCAGGAGCTGATCTCACATAAGAGGAGTAATGACCAAATGTAAATCCATTTCCAATATGCTCCACAAAGGCATAAAGATGATATTTTGTTGAAACCTGAAGAAAAAGAAAAAAAAACTCTAGACTTGGAAAATCTCAGATTTCTCAAAATAAAAATGGTTTGTAGTTTTTTCACTTACTTCAGGATTATGGTTACTGCTCACATAAGGAGACAAATCCAACTCCAAAGGGAATTGAACATGCTTGCCGATCTTCTCCATAGTAACTCCATCATTCTTGAATCTCTTAAGATGGAATGTAGCAACCGGTGGCAACTTATCAAGCTTAAGTTGCTTCTCCTTATAAACTTTTTCCTTACAGTTATCACATGTAAACTGGTCCTCAAGTTTTTCAACACATGTAAACGATTCTAAAGCACTCCAAAGATTATCAACATCTTCAATTTCCAAACTCCATCCAAGGGAAGGCTCAAATGTGTCGGAAGAGAAATTGCAATTGCAGCAATGAAGCTGAAATGGAAGCAGATAAAACACAATTATGGAAACTGCTTTAACAGAATCAACACCAGATTTAATAGAATGGTAAATGAATTTAACATTTTCTTACCGTACTCATGAGACGACCACCAAAGACATGATCAACAATGTTAACATCTTGGTACGAGACAGAACCGGGCCTATTCTTAGGATCTAAACAACATCTCTCTAACTTATCTAAAAACGACTGTAGAAACTCATGAGCATCTTCTTGATGGTTTATCTGAAAGTCAGATGAAAAATCTGTAATTGGGTTAAGGATTAAACCCATTCATATCATATAAACAAACCTCAAACACAAATTTAAACACACACAAACAAACAAAAGGATACGATTCAGATTATCACGAAATCCATCAACGTTTAAACTATGTCCTGAAGACCTCAAAGCAAGCTCAATATGATCTCTAAGAGCTTGCATAACACAAAACTTCTCACTCCCACCTGAAAACAAATTTAAATGAACTATAAGATGAAGAGCATAAACAAAACGATACACCAACTAAAATCAGATCAGAAGTTGTCTTACAGTTGCAAGGGTTTTGATATATGTATGAACGAAGGCTCTCAATAAGAGGCACAGTATGAGTAAAGCATTGTAACACTGAAGCTATGAAACAAGTGTTGCCTGAGTTATATAATCCAGCACCCTGAAGAATTGTATATAAAACAATCAAAATCAAATACCAAAATCAAAAATTAGATTTAAGGAAGAGGAAAGGAGAAACATACAACACCGGTTGGTTCAATCTTTGGATAAGACCATGAGAACTGAATAGGTTTTGTTAATTCGTTTTTGGAATCAATATCACTTTCAAAGTCGGAATTCGATATGGATCTCCTTGGTTGACGATTCTCTGAACGAGAATACAGATACGAATCTGACCTATTCGTGAGTTGAAGAAGATTGTTGTTGTTTGCAGGCGAAATCTGAGACGACGTAGCTAAGGTTTGAATCTCGGTTAAGGTCTCTGTAAAGGATTTAACCGGAGAAGAACGAATTGGTGAGGAAAGAGCGAGCGAGTGAGTAACAAGGTCACGAATTGGCGCGGTAGGTGAAGATTCATCTATGGTTTTAAGAGGGCTACTAATTTTAGGAGAAGATGAGAGATTTGGTGGTGGTGGGTCACTCGATTCCGCCATTAAAAACGTAACCCAGATCGGATTTAGTGAAGAATTGTAGGAAAAGAGAGGAAGAAGAAGAAGCTAGGGTTTAGGTTTTGGGAAAAGTATGCATTTTTCCTAGTGAAGAATTGGAGAAGTAGTGAAAGCAGAAGTTTTTGAGTTTCGCTCCAGATAAATTTGTGAAATTTTGGGAATTATTAAGAGGTAGATTTCGAAAAGTTGAAGGATTTTGGGAATCGAATTGGAGGGAAGCTGAGGATTGGGTGAAGAAGAAGGTTTAAATTAGGAGGGAAAATCATGCCGCCATTTTTTTGGGGATTTAGGGTTTTTTTAATCTCTTCGAGAAAAAATTGAAGAGTAAAGTGTAAAGTGTAAACTGTTATCTTTGATTAGGTTATCTGATGCGGTCAACTCAACTCGAAGGTTTATAACTTTATATATTGGAGTTGACCGGACTCTTTGACCAATTATTTTTCTTTTTAAGCTAGTTTAATTGATAAGACCAGATTTATAATTTGATTTCTATTTTGTTGTTATAAAAAAAAAATCGTTAAATACTAAATAGTGAAGGAGGAGGGAGAAAACAGAAAGAAAAAAAATTGTTTATTGCTCACTTGTGTCATTTATTAGTTGATATTTAATATTTCCTTATTTCAGTAATGATCTTTATCTTTTAAATCTGTATCCAATTACTTTTACCAAAACAAGATTACAAGATTTATCTAACTACTGTATGCCACGTCATTTATTTCGTCTAAAGAAATGTTTGGTCAACCATTTATTTGTCAATTTGTTTCTGAAATGTAAATTAATTATTATTTCCATATTCGATTGATGGAAATAAACTTTTCAAATATTTCTATATCTTTTTATATAGTTTCCCCAAATTGGACGTTTTGATTTGCTTAAGCTGATCCAATTTTACATTTTCTATATGGTTTCCCAAACTTTACTTTTCTATATCTTCTTTTTTATATATTGTTGCCCAAATTTCCGTAACTTTCTAGAAAATTATATATTCTACATGAATAAATTAACTTAAAATATTATAAATTAATTTTATTTATAAATGGATATAAATAACATAAAATCTCCCATAGTTAATTTCCAAAAATATTTATCATAAAAATGAAACCATTTAATACAAGTTTTTGATATGGTCAAACATCAATCTGCTTTACTACAAAAGTTTTGACTGGCAAAACACATTTTGATCTGCTTTGTTTTTTGCAGACAGAAAAAACAAATATTTTGCATAAAAGTAAAAACTTGAAAATTTTCATATAACTAGAGTACAGTAAAACTCTTTTCACTTTCCAAGAGATCAATTTTATAGTAATCAATACCAGAATTAAATATAATACTACCATATCCAGAATTCATATGAAATGATCAAATTCCACATCAACATCTCAACTCCAAAATCACTTTTTTAAGTTTTAACTACAAAGCCAAAAAAAAAAAGACTTTTAGTTTTATAATCCCACAATTGTTCTATCAGACAATGTGTAAATCAAAAGGCAAGAACTTTGTAACTAGAAACTTTATTTGTTTCTTACAGCATTCTATCCTGAAGATCACTGAATATAGTAGAGGCAAATGATCCGAGCTTATTCTTCGTTTCTTCAGCTATGTTCACAAGAGAGGACATATCTTGCTGGGCCTGTGGATAAACAAAGTCAAATTCAGAAAAAAAATATAAGCAGAGTTAAGGAAAGCTGAAGAATTTATCCTACTCGGAACTTTACCTGGAAAGAAATTCGATTGATGAGATCGCTTGCAGTGGTATCAATGTTGGAATCATCTTGTCCATGGCCAAAAAGATCAGAACTTGAAATAGCTGCTGACCCCTATTAGTTTTTGCAATAGCATTACGTAAGTATGAACAATGAGACTTAAGAAAAGTCAATATAGAGTTTGATTTCGGACATACTGAGAACTTCTGAAGGGTAGCTTTTGAGTCCAAATCGGCATCTATGTTCTGATTTCCAAAGAATTGGGCCGAGGATATCGATTTTGCATTTGAAAACTTCTTTCTTGCTTCATCCGTTTCTTCAACCTAAGTAAATAAAAAAAGTTAAGTAAAGAGGAAATGGGAATTGATATCTATTTTTCTTGGGTTCTGTTGAAAAATGCAAGTACTTTACTTGAGCTTTGGATGAGTTTGAGCTTGATTTCTTGGGAAAAGCAGTGTCCATTCCATATTCATTAAAGAAATTCGAAGACTTTGGTGGAGCGACATGGTTAAGCACTTGTGTGCCACTTTTCCCACCAGATTGTTCCTCATCAAAGTACTCAAATCGAGAAGCAAACGATGATCCAGCTGATGCTGTGTTGTTAGTTGAAGAAGTAGCAGGAATCACAGGTACAGGTTCTTCGGGCTTCTGCTCATAGAGGTTATCTTTCGACTACATAAACAAAAGAGACGAATCTAATAAAAAACCAAGAGAAGCAACACACACTTTGATTCTCCTTTAAAACACTAAAATCTTTACCTTAGTAGTAAGCTTACGAGCACCAAGACCACCAGTCTTCCCTGTCTTTCTCTGAACAAGAGGTTTCTTAAACGTACTAGCCACAACTTTCTGAGAAGCTTTTGGTGAAGAAGATGAGACAACAGTTGCTTCTTGCTTAACCAAAGAACTCTCCTTTGCTGAATGTTCAGAAGAAAACCCGTTATCAGACGATTCCACTGGCTGAGAAGTAACAACAGAAGACAACGACGATAAACCAGCTTCTTCAGCCATGGCTTTAGCAACTTCTTTAGCAAGAACTTGCCTATACAAATCAGCAGCTCTTGAAGTATACTTAGCCTCAATTTTGCCACCATCATTCCATCCGTGTTGCTTAAAAAACACCTGAGCTCGATTGTTTCCACCAAACATCATTGTTCTTAGCTGCTCAGGACTCCACGAGTCCAAGTTCGTTGACCTTCACAAGAATACAATGAACAAAGGTCCATAAATTCAAAGCAAAAACATGATCTTTATAATCATCAACAAGAAGATATACAAACAAAGTAAAACTGCTATAAATAGGATAGTCAAACAGGGAAAAAAGTCAACGTCATCTTGCTATAATCACAAGCTTAAACCCTAGCTAGAATTAAGCCCAGAGAGTTCAAATTAAACTGAAATTTGTATTCCTTAGAATTCAAATTGTACCTCACGAAGCTGATATGAACACCGAGACTTCGATGAACAGCTGAACAATCGATACATAGAAATATACCATAAGGAACTGAAGCCCATGTTGGATTCTTCGCACTACAATCGAAGCACACCTAAAATTCCCAATTAATGCAAAATTAGAAATCAATCTGAGATTATTAGGTCGTATAAGTTCCAGATCTGATCGAATTGATAAAACCTTCAAACAATCAAAAGCTTAGGAAGAAAAATGGAGAAAACCTAACCTTGTTCTCGGATTTTGATTTTAGTTTTCTGAAAACAACATTCTTGTCGGTTAAATTCTCAGTCGCCATCGTTGATTTACAAATCTAATGGAACTATTTAGAGATTTACAGATAATTTCAACAAAATCTGGAAATCTGAAAGTGGTGACGATGGATCGATTCTTCAAGGCACAGAAATTATTTTATTTTTGTGTTTCTGTTTTTCCGTTTGCTTCTGAAACCTGTAAAAGTTATTTATTATTTTGTTACGTTTATGATTTGTTGTTATGTGACATATAAATCTTAAAAGGCCTAATATTAAATTAGCGGATCCAAAACTAAACTTGATGGGCTTGTTTGGTTCAATACTTGTAAATAAGCCTATTTTCGAATTACTCTTTTTTGTATTTTGAACAAAATGGCCCTGCTACAGTTCTACCAAAAACAAAAATAATGAGCTTGTATTTGTCATATTTCAATTTAAATTTTGAATTGCATAATTCTATAATCTAAATTTAATCGTTATCTTAGCCTTTGCTTAAAACTCGTAGATTTAATCACGAAATATATACTATAAACTCTTATCATCGTTGAAGCTTAAACAACTAAATTTTATTTCAGCTACTTTTATCTTGCCATAAGTACAAATATATTCATTTGGAGGATAGATCACAAGAGATCAACGAGAGATAAGGTTATTTTGTCAAAAATAAAATATTCGTTAGATTGAAAAAAAGGGATATACTCTGGAAACATATTAGGTTAATTAGTTAAGCTACACCAATTCCTCTAAACCTTTTAACTTGATACATTATTTCAGTGACATATTTATTATTTGTTTTGCAAAAGTGGCTAGAACCTAAAGAGATGCAATTATTTTATTATGTAATGTCTATAATCATATGTTAGTGCAAGATTAATGGGGAAGTCTTTCTAATTACATCATCCACGAGAATCACGTGAACTGAAGCATTTGGGCCATCGTGATTAACCATTGAATGTGCTACATATTGTCCTCTTCACTGAATACTTTTCTTCTTTTTTTTTTTTATTTATTAATGGTTGGCATTATCATGTGTAATTTTTTGTCAATATTATGTGTTACTTTTTTCTTTCGTGCCGAACAAATATTATGTGTAACTTTTTTTAAAAATGATATTTTCTTTGGTTATGAAATTTTTGAGAAAACGATCAAATGTGCTTGAAACGGGTAAAATACAATAATAAAAAAAAATTAATATCATCTACTAAAAGAAAACCTAAAAGAAGACTATATGCCATGACAAAAAATATTAAGAAAATAAATAAAGATGTCAATACTGGTGAGAGAAACATGGAAAGCAGACAAGACTAGCCCTAGACAGAGGACCCAAACAATTAAAGTGGGCTACACAAGATGATTCCGATATGTTTTATTTTATTTTTAAACGAATATATGAATATATGTCAAAAATAAATATCAGAAATATGAATTAATAGAGAGAAATATCATTTTCACCTATTAATTAATTATTATTTTATTTATAACCAGAGGATTGGAACTGTGAATCTCATACTAAGTTACTAAGAACATGCACATGGGTGATACTCATATAGTATCATTAAGATTTTTTTAGTATTATTTATAATATTTGTTTATTGATTGAGATTTTTTATGATACTCCTACTAAATATGTTTGCATTGGTGATCGGTGAAACCGGTTTAAGTATCATAAAAAAAAAAATTTGCAAAATCAAAAATTAATATATTAAAACATAGGATTAGAAAAGGTAATATTACAAAAAAACATAGAATATACTTAAGCAAAATAAAACATAAAATTCAAAAAAACTGAAAAAAACATGATGATAAAAATAATATAGTCGCTTGTAGTCAATTACCTTGGCCCCATTTTTGCCAAATATGTTCAATCAAATCTTCTTTCAATTGTCGATGTGTTTGTTCATCACGTATTTGAGCTCGATTGGCCATCAAATTGTTCACATTTGTAGCTGTCTTTGTAGAAAAAGAGTTGTCAACTTGAGAAGTCCCGCTTCCTTCGCCTTCTACGAAATCAGATAAATCAAACTGAGTATCTTCGTCTCGTTCCTCTTCTACAATCATATTGTGCAGTATGATACATGCTCTCATTATCTTGCTCATTCGCTCTTTATCCCAAAACAGACCTGGGTTTCAATAATAGAAACCGAGCTCAGAAGACTCCAAAAGCACGCCGACATCTTTTCACCGCTTCTTGACAACTAGCAAATAATGATGCTTTCGGGTGGGGTAATTGATTGGATGAATGTTGCCCACTTCGGATATATACCATTTGTGAGGTAATAACCCATTTTGTATTGATGTCCATTGACTTCGTACCTGAGTCGTGGAGCTCGACCTTCTAATATATCATCAAGCACCGGTGAGCGGTCAAGAACATTTATATCATTAGACGTACCTGGAGCCCCAAAAAAAGCATGCCAAATCCATAAATCTTGTGATGCCATGGCCTCTAAAACAATAGTGGGTTTTCCATGTCCGCGTGAATACTGTCCTTTCCAAGCCGTAGGACAATTCTTCCACTCCCAATGCATACAATCAATGCTTCCTACCATTCCCGGAAATCCGCGTTCCTTTCCGGAATGAAGTAACCTTTCTAGATCCTCACGTGTTGGCCGCCTCAAATATTCGTCTTGGAAAAAATTTATTATGCCATCTACAAAATTCTCTAGTGCTTGGCTCACAGTGGTTGCGCCCATGCGGAGGTATTCGTCCATCGCATCGTTTGCAAGACCATATGCCAAACGTCTAATTGTGGTAGTACATTTCTGTAGGGCAGATAGACCTTGCTTCCCAGTAGCATCATCCCTTTGTTGGAAATATGGAAATTGAGAAAGACTTTGAACAATACGAAGGAACAACGGCTTCGTCATATGAAATCGTCGTCGGAACATGCGATCATGGTAAACGGGGTCATCCGAAAAGTAATCGTTCCATAATCGAATATTTCTTTTTTCGTGATCTCTCTCTTTATTAGTAGCCCTTTTTTCTTTTTTTTCCCCGCTACACGTCTACTGAAATTCTCTAAACCATCTTCAAAACATGTTTCAAACCTCTCCTCCAAAGTGTCATCATCATTAGAATGTGATGCCATTATTGTTTTAGAAGTAAAACAATTAAAAGAGAATTGGGTTTGAGAAGGAAAAGAATTAAAAGAGAATTGTTTTTAGAAGTTAAAAAATTAAAAGAGAATTGTTTTTTAGAAGTTAAACAATTAAAAGAGAATTGTTTTTTAGAAGTTAAACAATTAAAAGAGAATTGTTTTTTAGAAGTTAAACAATTAAAAGAGATTTGAGTTTGAGAAGTTAAAAAATTAAAAGAGAATTGAGTTTGAGAAGGAAAAGAATTAAAAGAGTTTTGTGGTTTGTGGTTTGTAATTGTTTCGAATGGATTTCAATATGAGAAGACAAAGACATTTATATAAGAGAATCGTACCAATAATACATTGTCGACAATACATTGTGCTACTAAAACAAAACAATAAGTGGTTTCATACAAAATGCCGACATCACTAGCTACCCTACATTCAAGCAACAGATACATACTAAATCCTTTCCTTGCCGACATCACTAGCTTCCAAGAGGAGGTCCTGCACATCAAAAAGCAAAGAATATCAAATAATAATACATGTTAAGTTAACAAAACAACTTAACTAACAAACACATACCTAAAGGCACATACTCTTGCTTAGAGACAGATACTCTTGGATAAGAGAGTTCTTAAGTTGAATTTCAAACTCACTCAATCCATCAGACCTTCCAAGAAGGCTGTCAAGTAGCTTCTGCTTGGAGAGTCTCTCTTTGGCAGCCAAATCCTTCTCTTTCACTTCCCACAAAAGCTGAAGTTCAGCAGCAGAACCAGCTTCAGTTCCTCCTTCACTCTTTCCCTTACCTTTGGACTTGGCTAAAGCCTTCGCTGCCTTCACACCTATAGGCCTTTCAAGACTCTCTTCTTCTACAGATGAAAGTTTAGCTTTCTTCTTGGCAGGAAGTTTGGTCTCACACCAATTGCACCATTTCTGATCAGTCTTGAGGATTCTCCAAACATGCTCAAGACTGAATTTGTTTTTTTGATCTTGATGGTAAAGATTGTAGGCCAGCACGATAATGTCATCTTCATTCTCTCCACTGCGAGGAGTCCGAGAGGCAAACTCATAACAGCCTGCAAACTTCATGACAAGCTCATTCATTTTTGCCATTTCTGCTTACAAGTATTTGCCTCTCGGATGGTGAGCTTAGAGACAGCAGGACATGCATCATAATATGCTGTAATCCTATCCCAAAAGGCAGTTGATCTCTACTCATTTCCCACAATAGAGTCTTTGGATGTGTTGAGCCAGGCACTTGCAAGTGCCTTCTCTTCAGGAACACTCCATCTCACTCTAGACACCCTAGCTAGGGCTGTGGGTGTTTGGGATTCAGAAAAAGGAGGCTGTGAAGGACTAAGAGGCGTTGGGTTATCTTCTTGGCTGAAGTTCAGATTGGTAAAGGATTGAGAGGAGGAAAAGTTTAAGTTGGAACCCATTTTGTGTTTTAGAAGAGTTTAATTGGTTTGTTTAGTTCTCATAGAGTCATTATAAAGGAAAAGCCTCAATAAATAACAAACACAATACTAATTCAAGTCACTGAGACACTAGCCATCAACATAACTTTAATTTTTTTCTGTTTAAATTCATTCCATCTCATCACCAACGCCACAAATACATTAAACTTCACTATCTACTTCTTCTGTCTTCATTGATTCATTTAAAGACAACTGCATTCTCAACCACATCTATCTAATCTCTATTAAATTAAAGTGGTCAGTTTCTATTTAATTCAATTGTTCCTAATCTCAATTCAATTCAATTTTACACACACAGAAATTAACAATTACAGCAATTTTGGAGTGTACCTTTCACCTACGCATCTTCTCCACATCTTCACATTCCTGCATCTGCATCTGTTAAGCTAACTAAATGTTTTATAACATTTAAAGGCATAAAACATTTACCAAATCAAGCTCAAGATTTCCAAAACCGATTCAGAAAATAATAAAAGATTTACAAATAGAAAAGTGAGCAAGATTTCAAACAAAGAACCATCGATTGTAAAAAGCTGAGAAGATGAGCTTAGATTTCGACTTACAAAGCTGAGAATACTGAGAAAGAACTTTGAATAAGTAAAGTCCCAAACACAAGTTAGCTCAGAAAGTTCAATTCCACTACGAACAGATCAATAGAAGCAATAAAATCAGCTACTAATGAAGATAAGAGAAAGCGAGCTTAATACTAACAGAAACGAACAAATGAAATTGACTTTTTACAAAAAAAATAAGAGAATCTCCACGAAATTCACGATCTGAAGCTTCCTAAAATCGCACAAATTCTAACTAAAACACACAAACAAGTAAACACTAAACCCTAGCTTTGAACAAATACAAAGCCATAAGCTTCAAAAAAACCTCAAGAACAAACATCAGAAACAACCAAGAATCGCTCTAAAACAGAAATTAAGTAACAAACCCTCACCGAATTCGATTGTAGCGTAACACAGGATCAAGAGATGAAGAAGAAGAAGAAGAAGAAGAAGAAGAAGAAGAAGAAGAAGAAGAAGAAGAAGAAGAAGAAGAAGAAGAAGAAGAAGAAGAAGAAGAAGAAGAAGAAGAAGAAGAAGAAGAAGAAGAAGAAGAAGAAGAAGAAGAAGAAGAAGAAGAAGAAGAAGAAGAAGAAGAAGAAGAAGAAGAAGAAGAAGAAGAAGAAGAAGAAGAAGAAGAAGAAGAAAAAAGCAGAAGAAGAAGAAGAAGAAGAAGAAGAAGAACAAGAAGAAGAAGAAGAAGAAAAAAAAGGAGGAAAAAAAGAAGAAAAAGAAGAGGAAGAAGAGAAAAAAGAGAAAGAAAAAGAAAAAGAAAAAGAAGAAGAAAAAGAAAAAAAAAAAAAAAAAAAAAAGAAGAAGAAGAAGAAGAAGAAGAAGAAGAAGAAGAAGAAGAAGAAGAAGAAGAAGAAGAAGAAGAAGAAGAAGAAAGAAGAAGAAGAAAATAAAATAAAGAAGAAGAAGAAGAAGAAGAAGAATAATAATAAAGAAGAAGAATAAGAAGAAGAAGAAATAGAAAAGAAGAAGAAGAAGAAGAAGAAGAAGAAGAATAAAGAAAGAAGAAGAAGAAGAATAAAGAAGAAGAAGAAGAAGAAGAAGAAGAAGAAGAAGAAGAATAAATAGAAAGAAGAAGAAGAAATAATAAAGAATAAGAAGAAGAAGAAGAAGAAAAAGAAGAAGAAGAAGAAGAAGAATAAATAAGAAGAATAATAAATAAGAAGAAAATAAAGAAGAAGAAGAATAAAAAGAAAAATAAAAAGAAGAAGAAGAAAGAAGAAGAAGAAGAAAAAAGTAGAAGAATAAATAAAGAAGAAGAAGAAGAAGAAGAAGAAGAAGAAGAAGAAGAATAAAGTAAGAAGAATAAGAATAAGAAGAAATAAATAAGAAGAAGAAGAAGAAGAATAAGAAGAAGAAGAAGAAGAAGAAGAAGAAGAAGAAGAAGAAGAATAATAAGAAGAAGAAGAAGAAGAAGAATAAATAATAGTTAAAAGAAGAAGAATAAGAAGAAGAAGAAAAAGAAGAAGAATAATAAAAAGAAGAAGAAGAATAAATAAATAAATAAATAAAGAAGAAGAAGAAGAAGAAGAAGAAGAAGAAGAATAATAAGAAGAAGAAGAAGAAGAAGAAAAGAAGAATAAGAAATAAATAAGAAGAAGAAGAATAAGAAGAAGAAAAGAAGAAAAAGAAGAAGAAATAAATAATAAGAATAAGAAGAAGAAGAATAAAGAAGAAGAAGAATAAATAAATAAATAATAAATAAATAATAAAGAAGAAGAAGAATAAATAATAAATAGAAGAATAATAAATAAATAAAGAAAAGAAGAAGAAAGAAAGAAGAAGAAGAAGAATAATAATAAAAGAAAAAAGAAAAGAAGAAAAGAAGAAGAAGAAGAAGAAGAAGAAGAATAAATAAAGAAGAAGAAGAAGAATAAAATAAATAAAAATAATAATAAATAAATAGAAGAATAAAGAATAATAAGAAGAATAAATAAAAGAAATAAATAAGAAGAAATAAAAAAAAGAATAAATAAATAAAGAAGAAGAAGAAGAAGAAGAATAGAAGAAGAAATAAAAAATAAAGAAGAAATAGAAGAAGAAGAAGAAGAATAATAAATAAAAGAAGAAGAATAAAGAAGAAAAGAAGAAGAAGAAGAAGAAGAATAAAAGAAGAAGAAGAAGAAGAAGAAGAAGAAGAAGAAGAAGAAGAAGAAGAAGAAGAAGAAGAAGAAGAAGAAGAATTTTTTTATTTTTATTTTTTATTTTTATTTTTATTTTAATTGTAATTTTATTAATTATAATTAATTACAATTAATTAATATTAATTACAATAAATTAAATATTATTAATAAAATTATATATCCGCCGAATCCGCCTGAACCGGCTCGAAGAGTCCGCCGGAAACTGCTATAATTTTTGACGGATTTCACGGAATTTTTATTTTCGACGAGATCAGACGAAAATCCGAAACCGCTGAATAGGCCAATCGACGGATTTCCGACGGATTTTTCCGTCTGTTCTAGCGTGTTTTCTTGTAGTGTATATATGAAAAGAGCATGACAAAACTTACAGTATTATCTTCAAGTAAATCACATATATCTTTTGCATCCACAAGAAATTCCCGTTCCCCAGGGTCATTGGCTTGTGCGCGGACGATCTCCTTACCCATTTCTTGTAGCAAGGAGTGCATCTCAACAATTTCCTCTCTTATTTGTACTAGAGACTTATCAACAAGGTTTTTCAACCCGATATCAACATCCAAGCCACTCTCTGCTAGTAGCAGCTTGATGTCATTGACTTTTTCACCACTGAAAAGACATGCAATGTGTCGAAATATCACTTTGTCCTTTTTGTTATCTAATCCATTGTAGCTGACTAGTAGTGTCTTCTCAATTTTTCCATCCAAACCATTTCGAAGCCTTGGCAACATACCCATCAAGTCCTCTTTGTCTCTACCCCATAGATATGAACCCAAAACGTTAAGACCCAAAGGAAGATTACCAGCACACAAGGCAACTTCAGAAGCAAGCTCCATCAAACCAATAGGTGGATAGTTTTTCCTGAAAGCCGATCGACATAGAATCTTAAGAGCAAGCTGATTAGATGGGAGACAAACGTTGTAAATATATTCGATCCCATGGGCTCTCAAAAAATGCTTATCTTTTGTAATCACAATGATTCTGCTTCCACATCCAAACCATTGAGTTTGACCTGCCAATGTATCTAGCACCACTTGATCATCCAAATCATCAATAAAGATAAGAACTTTATTATGATTTAGCCTCTCTTTCTACCGCACCTAAATGATTTAACTTTATATCTTTTTTATCTAAAATTTCAGACAAAAATGTGTTTTGCAATTCCAACTTCATATTATAGTCGTCCAAGTTGGCACTATTGTAAATTTCCATACTCTTAGATATGAAAGCCCTGTCTATGAAAACACTACTTTGGAACCGATGAGAAATTCGATTATATAGAGCTCTTGCAATGGTAGTCTTGCCAATTCCAGACGTACCCCAAATCCCAACCATCCTCACTTCCTCGGATTCCAAATGCAATAATACACTCATCTTTGTAATATGATCTTCCATTCCAACAAATTCATCGAAATCCTTTGATGGAGTAAGATTCAGTTTACCCAACACATCATTGGGAATTGCTTCAATCATTTTTGCTTCGTTAGGCCTAACAAGATGAAAGACCAATTGTCACACACGACAAAAAATTATCAATTTTCACATGTAAACATCTATAAGAACATGTAATGGGTACATAAAAATTTATACCAGTTTTGAGAATGATAGCCGAGAACATTTGCTACTTTGGTCAACGATTGCTGCCAAAGTTTTATTTCACCCTCTGTTTTTTTCTGACAAGTCTTTGCAAAAGCCTCTCCAAATTTTCCGGTTTGTTTCCTAATGTATGATGGATCTAAACCGTAGAAAACTGGTATAACCAGTTGACCCGATTCTTCCATGCATTTCACGATCTCTAGCAACTCGTCCAAGCACCAGCTGGAAGATGGGTATTTTTCTGAAAACACAACCATTGCAATCCTTGAAGTCTTGATCGCTTGTTTAAGCACGGAATCCAGCGACTGGCTTCTCTCGATCTCATTATCTTTGAAAGCAACGATCAATTTCCGATCAAGTTCTTTTAGAAAGTGGCTGAGGAAAGTTTCGCGAATGTTTCCCCCGCTGTAGCTTGGGAAAACATCATATACCCAAGTGCATGAAGAGGAGGAAGAAGAAGCCATCAGGCTAAAAAGAAGAAAAAATCTTTCTCGGAAAGTAATTAACAGTCTTACGAACAATAGCTGGGAACTGAAAGGAAAAAAACTTTAAAGTGACTTTCTGTTACTGTGAATTTTATAAAAAGGAGGAGTTTGTAAAGTCACCAACTCTAACGGAGACTTTTAGGTTCCAGTTGGATTTTTGTGCTACGAGAGCAAAGATAATTTGGTGGATACAACAACTTTTTTTAAATTGGGGGCAAAGTATATTAATATTATATATAGGTTTGTCATTTACTATTTTTCAACAGAAAATTATAAATTAAATTCTATATTAATGAATATTCTATTTCAAAGAAAACTCAAAACTCTGCTAAGAAATCTCTATGAATTTTTTTGCTATCTTCCTATAAATATGTGTAGTTTGTAAGGATCTCTCAAATGCTTTTAAATGACAAAGATTCCTCTAAGTTTTACAAAAAAAGACGAAGAAACCTAAGACAAAATCTAGATCCGTAAGCATGATTATTTGGATAATTTTAAAACATAGCTACGGAGGAAGAGATACTCAAAAGAGTAATTTTGAATGTTTATAGCTTACTTGGAAAAGGCATTCCACATATAAAAGTAATTTTGTGAAGTTATAAAGAACACAACTGTTGGTAACTGAGAAGAGATACTCATCAAAAGAGGAAGTCAATTCATTTTTTCGTCGTTAGTATGAAATTGAAATCCAATTATTCAAAGCAAGTAGCGATAGTAGTGGTATTAGAGATAACCGTTCTACCTCTCTTCTCTCTTTGTTCGCCTTAGGTTACAAAAGATTTCACCTTTGCCGTCTCTCCACCACCCAAAATCTCTCCTTGCGCATGTAGAGGGCTTTTTGTTTCTTTTCCTTTTTTTCCTCTTTTTCGTTTACCTTTGAACTTCTCTCCATGGTTTGGTGATTTTCGTGAGCAGATTAGTGGTTGGGCTTTGGCCGCCGCCCGCCGGCAAATTGCGGCATTGGATGGAGTGGGTTAGATCAAACCCATGATCCATGATCCATTTTGACACACATACTTAAAAATTAAAGACAATGGTAAAAGAAACAAATATTATTTAAAATTTATTATTTTAAAAATACTACTTTTAGGAAAAAAATCAAATTGTAATAGCCTATGAAAGAATAAGTCTCTTATATATTATTTGGGTAGTACTAAATTACACTCACTTATCACAATTATGTCGATTCTCAGAATTTTCTTTGAAATATGACATCTGTTTTTGTAAGATATTAATAACATTTGCCAATAGAAGAAATCGATCAAATTACATATATTTAACGGTCAAGATAACAGTTTCAAATGCTAAATCAAATTACAGTTATTTCTGATTTTGCATCCAATAAGTTTCTAAAAAAAACTGTTTTTTTTTGGCATCGTTTTAGTCTTATTAGAATGAGGATTGGTGTGAATGTCAATGTATTTATGGTATCAAAAGTTAGGAAAGAAGAAAGAGATCAACAGGTTTCAAATCGAGCTAGGATTGAGGGATAGGAGAGAAAACACAGTTAAAAACTCTATCAAACGCTTCATCAAAAAAGAAAAAAAAACACTCTATCAATCGTAATTGTTTTTGTTTACATTTTTGGAAACAAAATTGTAAGATGAGTAGTTGTCTACTAAATTTTTTTTTAATTTTCTATTGTATTTCATTGTAGCAACAATTGTTTACCTAA
This sequence comes from Cardamine occulta, assembly GCA_028015245.1. Taxonomy (NCBI): domain Eukaryota; kingdom Viridiplantae; phylum Streptophyta; class Magnoliopsida; order Brassicales; family Brassicaceae; genus Cardamine; species Cardamine occulta. The sequence continues at coordinate 1,065,433 of CM051384.1, forward strand.
TAAGATGAGTAGTTGTCTACTAACTTTTTTTATTTGTTTTTCTATTGTATTTCATTGTAGCAACAATTTTAAACCTAATAGTCAAATCTTTAGACTTTTTTTTATTTGACCGAGTCGTTTCCCAAGCATAACCAGAGCCGTGCCAAGAGTTTAAGAGGCCTAAGGCAAAAAACAAAAATTTCTGTAATGTTTTTTTGTGATAAAATATATATTGTAATTAAAATTTAACATATTTTTATAATAAATTTAAGATAATAAACACTATTTTTTATGAAGATAAATTTTATACTATTTTTTATAGTATAAAACACTTCTTAAGCTAAAATATAATTTATAATCTATTTTAATTAACATTTTCTTAATCTATAAAAAAATACTAAAAATTTAAGATAAATTTTTTAAAAGATTAGAAATAATTCACACTGTATTTTGAAGTATATGAAATAAAAATTTTAATTCAAAAGATATATATTTTACACTAAAATATAATTTTCATCAATATACAAGAAAAACAAAATTAAAATTGGGGGCCCTAAATTTTGTTTAAAATTTGGGGGCCTAAGGCGAATGTCTTTTTTGTTCCCACATAGGCACGCCTCTGAGCATAATACAAATGGTCCATTGTGCTAGTGTGAACGCGTAGATTTATCAAATTCAAACAAGGAAAAGTTGACATATTTACATAAAAATTGGTTGAAATAATAAAAACAGACAATGAGGGAACATAATCTCCAGATTCAAAGTCATAGTTTCAAAGGTCATCATCATGTTTACCTTGCATGTTTGGTTGCAAAGCAAGTCCTTGTTTCTTGATTGATTCTTCACGCTATAAGGAAACGAATATTATTGAACGTGAAGTTATTTTAAAAAATAGTTTTCATTTTATCTTGAAAAAAGTATTAAGAGATAACTAGAATTGACTCTGTTTCAGTTATTGACTAGTGCTTAATTACAATAAAACCTCTATAAATTAATAATATTGGGACCAAAGTATTTTATTATTTTATAGAAGATATTAATTTATCGATAAATTAATAATTATTATTTTCTAGAGAGATTTGTCTATTTTTTTCAAAAAAATGATTTAAAGTAAGAAGTTAGAAGATAATACTTCGATATTTTTAGTTGCAGAAGACATTAGGAAACAATTATCGCATATAAAATTCTTCATAATTTTTGGATGCAATTTGAGAAGATAATACCAACTGTTTTTTATAGAGATAAGTTCCAACAAAAATATAGATTTACGAATAAACAAACAAAATTAGAATCATACTTTACTAAATGTCTTATTTATATGTTATAAAATTCTATGATTATTAATTTATGATATTGATTGGACCATATATTTACATAGAATTTTCAAAAAAATATTATTTTATTAATTTATCGAATTGTGTTAATTATTACACTGGTCCAACTCGGAATGTACCATGGGAGGTAGATGATATTTATTAACAATATTTGGTTTTATGCCGGACGGTAGTTGTTTTTTATTTTCTTTTTTGAATGTTAAATTTATTGAAACAAAAGAGAATTTATGTACATGAGATTGTTTTCATGCCCACAAAATATCTGAAAAACGGAGGAAAAGAAAACGCTAAACAGAGATTAGAAAACAGAGCTTCGGAGGAGTAGTCAACAATGGACGGTAATTGATTTTTTGGACAGTGTTTGAATAACCAAATAATATTCAAGTTTCTGAATTTTGTAACTATAAAGGAAACGACTGTAAAAGACGCTGCCAATGTTTTGTAACTCTGTTTCTTGTTACGTGCCTGTTACGCTACGAGAATTGTGTAGTATACCAAAAACACAGCTAACAGATGATACAAGTCCAGCAGTCAAATTTAAGAAAATTCCATGTTTCATTGATGGCATTGATTCGGATTGAGGCAGCAAAGAAGATGATTCGCTCATTCGGGTTTCCAAGGAAGCGTGTGTAAGAAGCTACCATTCTTTTATTACTCTATTTCTTGTGACTTGTATGTACATGTTGATTTCCTCATACATGCAAAGTGATTTCCTCCGTTTCTTGTTGAATTGAACATATAAGAAACAGATCAATAGCAATCAAATTTTAGAAAAATTCTTGGTCCATGGACAAAACAGAATAAGCATCTAGTGAAAATAAGCAGACTCTAACTAAGTCAATATTACAGAGCTTTTATGTCAATATTCGAACTAAGTCATCCTCCTGGAAACTCCATTCTCAGAAGTCAGAACCAAACTATTGCCTTGATCTTTTTCACATAATTTTTTCTTTCATTTTCCATGTGCAGGGCCTTTTAAAAACTGTTGCTTCGCCTCATTGAGCGCCAACGTTAAATGTTTAAAGATGTTCCCTCTGCTAGGATGTGGCAGAGCCCATCCAACAAGACCTAACGTAGGGCTCACGTTATCAGCAGAAACAATCGAGTGATCTATTATATGAAAGATGTATCTGACTAATCCTGATAAAAAGTGAGATACATAAATCTTCAATGTACAGAAATATTTGGCTTACCAGGTCCGTTACTTGGGGATGGCCAATGGTCCTCAAAGATTTGTATACCACATCCTTTTAGCATGTACATAGAGCAATCTTCAATGATACGGAACTCAATGTCGACTTGCGAGCCGATGGATCTGTTTTGTGATAGTAAATCTGCAATTTAAACAGCAGCTAATCCGCTCTTTCACGAACGGACAAAGCATATTAAGTCCAATTGTCATAGTGTGCGAGATAAGCTGATAGCTACGAGACATGTTCACACAAATGAGCAGGTGGTTGATCTTTTAACCAAATTGTTAGGATGTTCAAGCTTCAACTACTTGTTGTCCAAGTTGGGCATGTGCAATTTACACCCTCCAACTTGAGGGGGATGTTGAGAAGATTCTAGAAGAATCCGGGTTATACTTGTGGTCCAAGTATAAATCTTTGGTGTATATTCTCAATAGATATTGATAGTCATATAGTATAATTTAGGGTGATTAAGTCGGTTTGTGTACTTGTATAAATAGCATCGTCAAGTGTGAATAAGATCATCAAGTTCTTCTCAAACTTTTCTCTTAATTAACTTTCAAAAAGGCACCGTAAAAATAGTTGATGTTAAAATTGGTCATTTTCCCGTTTGAACACTAAATTTTGAGATTTATGAGATCAGTAAACTCGTGGTACTGTGTATGAATTAACGTAGAAAAAATAAATGGATGAAATGACTTACCTCGAGTTAATCTGCAAGGCAAAAGTTCAGCACCCAACTCTGTTTTAGTAATGGAACATGAGAAACGAACATGTGAAAATGAGTGACATCAACAATCACATTTGCCTCATAAAATGTTGTTACAAGAAGATATTTTGATAAAAGAAGTTATTTTAGCTCTATGGAGCTACATATTACACAGGTTGCTTCACCATTGAAATTATCGTCCCCTTGTTGTTCCGGTTATTTAAAGAACCATTTGATTCCTCTCAAGATATCCGACAATAACCTTGACTGACGCACTCTGTCTCTGAGCTTGCCTTCCAAGAACCTGATTTGTATACTAAACTAAAACCGCACTTCAATACCGCACAATTGATAACCTCATTAGTACCATCTGTCACTTCAAATGTAATAGAAGCCGTAGAAGTTACACATTTCTTCTTCTTCTTGTCATCCTTTTCTTTGTTCTTGTCATCCTTTTCTTCTTGACATTTTCTTATATCCAACCAATTGGTGTAGCCAATAATCACATGAGTAGACTTAATCAAGCGTTCCTCACCGCCTGTCTTAGATAAACCTCCAATCTGGCAATTAAAGTTGCTAGAGGATGTCTCATCACCGTCGAACTGACATCTGCATTTCAACTGGAGGTCGTTGTTTCGAGTTTTGTAGTCTTGAAATGAGACAATAGCACATAGAGCTATTCCAACAAACCCATTTTCACTCGAATTTCCAGGCAGCTCTGGTTTTAACTCTGCTCCAAAAGCTCTGTGACTAAACCAAGCAGGAACTTCATTCCCAGGAAAGCAAGTGTTAACCAAAGTTTCAAAATCAAAACCCTAAAAGTAAACTGAATATGGTTAGTATAATTTTAGACGATTGACTTGAAAGATTGAATGAAGCTTCGACTGTATGTGATGGTTTACACCTTTGCAAGTATTACTAAAGGATGGTTCTAGTAGAGATAAGTACCTTATTGTGGCGATTCAATGCTTCTGATAGGAGGTGGCTCTTATCGCAAGCATAACATACAATTTCATTCTTCACAGCTTGATCAATTTTTTCACAGTTAGTGAAAATGAATGAGGAGTGGACCTGTTGCGTTGTTGGAATAAAAAGCGCCAACGGACTGGCTACTGTTTCTAGTGAGATACAATCATGCGCATCTAAGCATTGAAGATTTGGTGGCAGTGATGAAATAGATAGGAGATTCTCGCAGTACTTCAAGTCGATCCATTTCAATTGATAGAGTTGACTAATGCTTGCTCCCAGGGTGCGGATCATTTTATTCCTGCTTAAGCATAGGTGCCGCAACAAGGATACACCATTCATCCGGAGTGGCTGTTGGCAAATCACTTGGTCTTTGAATTTAACACAATGCAGTAATATATTTGGTACCTCTTCTATCGACGTCCTGTCAAGTAGTAAAATCTGCAGCTTTTCCATGTTCTCCTTAATATCAGGAAAACTCCTAAGAAGTATACAACCTGAGAGTATTAGTTCTTCAAGAGCCTTCAACTTGTAGAGATAATAAGGTAGAGACTCCAACATTTCGCACTCTTTCAAATTCAATAACACAAGTTTCTGGAAGTTCTTGATGCTTTTAGGAAGACTCCTGATTGCATTACATTCATCTAAATGTAGAAATTCGAGATTTTCAGAATTAAGGTCAAACTTTTTAAAATTTTTGCAGCCACTGAGGATGAGAGTCTTCAGAGAAAATAAATTCAGATTTGCTGGTAGAGACGAAAGCATTACACATCCTCTGAGGTTCATGAAAACAAGGCTCCTCATGTTTTTCATCTCTCTTGGCAACTCAACCAGATTCTTGCAGCCTTCAAGATTTAATTTTTGGAGAGAAAATGCTTTTGACAATGCTTTCAAGTTAATCAACTTAGTTGAAAAACTTAGATCCACCCACTTCAAATGTGGTGCTTCCTGTGACAATCACACTCCAAACAAGTTTACCACCAATCAGCTAAATTGTATTGTATACGTATATGAGCAGATGTTATAAGTATAACAATGTATTTCCCTCCAAATGAAACAGTTTTAATCATAGTTAATTTGTAAATCGTAAATGTAAAAGTCAAACGCAAACATAACAGAAACACTACGAAAAAAAACGTTTTAACAAAGAATTCACATGTATGAGCAAATATTTTTCCTTGGAAACAATCGAGACCACTATCAAATGTAGGAAATTAAACGATGGCACAGAAGACACACCTTAGCAGCTTCCCAAACAGTTTCAATCTGACTATAAGGCAGCCTGAGATCAATAAGATTATCTGGAGTGAAGTCTAATGGAAGTTTCTTCAGTGGGAATTTTTGCCAGTGGAGATATCGAATCTCTTGAAACGGGAAGTCAAGTTCTTCGGGCAAGGTTACTTTATGGTCAACTTCACATTGTTGATGACAAAAAGAGTCATAGATTTTGAGGTATCGCATATTCTGTGGGTTGAACCTTTTGATAAAGTCTCCCCTATCTAAGGATTTTCTCTTGTTTCCTCTAAACTTGGACATGTCTAGGAAAATACCTCTGACCTTGTTCTGCTCCTGGTAACAAGTTAAAAGACAAGAAGTTAGTAAAGTGTATGCTTGCCACAAAATATATGATTCAAGAGATTGTATTGATGTGGTTTAGAGGGAATTGTGAGATTTCTTACCTTTTTTAACCATAGAGTGTCCATAGTTTTCTCATGATTCCACATTCTTTCCCCCAATTTATTTTTATTGAATGAACTGAGTTCCTTGCCCACTGTACACAGTAGATTAGGCATCTCTATTCGGCCGGCAGAGATACATATCAACAACTTGTCAGCGAGATCTTTAACAACTTCAGTAGACTCAGTGTTGTACGGATCTAGTAAACATTTCACATAATCCTCCTCCTCGGATCTGAAGAAACAAGCTATGTCGAGAAACGCATCCTTCTGTGGATCAGTTAGTTTTTCATAACTGATACTCAAATCAGTCAGGATCGTTGGATTGCAACAATATGGCAGTGTCTTTAGTCTTTCTTCCCACTGACCCTCGTTTTTCCCAAAAATCTCCTTTCCCAACTCCTTGAGGGCTCGTGGATTACCTTCAACATATTCCACAAACCCTTTGGATAGCTTTTGAAAATTGCCTTTGGCACTGCAGGCTTGATTATCAAAAGCATGATGTTTAAAGAGCTGTAAAGCTTCTTTATCGTTCAAACCAGGAACTACATAAATATCGTCTGCCAGTAGTTTGATCAATGACTTGTCACCTGTTGTTATGACAATCTTACTTCCATCTGTAATTTGTCCGCGGTTCTGGAGTAAAAAATCAACTTGTTCCTGGCTCACATCATCAAAGACAACCAAAAATTTTTGTGTGAATATTCTAGCCTCATCATTTAACTCTTTACCCATCAAAAGTGTGTCGTTCAACCAATGTGGCTCTTGATTGCCCGAGATATACTCGTTAACGAAGAACTCCTCCTCGGCTCTCCACTTCTTGTAATATACTTTTGCGATTGTAGTTTTACCAATACCAGGCATCCCAACAATTCCAACAATTCGACGTTTTTCATATTCAAAATCAAATAACTTTTCTTCCAATTGCGTAAGACGTTGTTCAATTCCATATAGAGAGCGATTCATTATAGGCTGTTCCATGGTTCCAGAGAGAATATTACCACTAGAAGTCACCGAAGAGATATTTGTAGAAATTATGTCGGTTGGTTCGCCTCCTTGGCTTACTGGTGAAATCATGTCGGTTGGTTCGCGTCCTTGGCTTACTGGTATGTTGGTTTGTTCGCCTTCTTCGCTTACTGGTGGAATCTTTTCTTGCGCTTTCTTCACGCCACTACAATTTCTTCAACGAATTTGCTCTCATCCCTGCCATACATGTAAGGAAAATATCAATCGGAATCTTTGGATAAAGAAAGGATTGAGATGGTTCGGTAATTTGTTTAATTTTTTACCTGTAAGCCTTCCTAACCAAGCCCGATATTGCCGTTACAGATTTCAAAGCTTTCTCCCATTTCGGCATATTGGTTCTATCACGGTGACTATCTCCTATAAGTTCATGCCAAACTGTCCACTCTGTTCTTTCACATCATCCACCGTCACATTGAAAAAGATGGGGATGACTCTGAGTTTTCTTTTCTCTTCGTTCTCCATAATCTTCAACAGCTCGTTCAAGCACCACCTCGATTCCGAGTACTGTATCGAGAAGATGGCCAGTGCGATTCTTGAATCCTCAATCTCCTTATAAAGGGTTTCAAGATGGTCGCCTGGGACTAGTTGCTCGTCAATAAAGAAGTTGATGCCACCCTCTACCAAGGCCCTTCGTAGATGGCTGATGAAGTTGTAGCGCAATTCTTTACCTCGAAAATTGACGAACACTCGAGGAGAGAGTACTTTGACAACCACTGAAGTTGCAGAAGAGGAGGGAGAAGAAGAAGAAGAAGCCATCGGAGAGTTCTGGACCTCTTGATTGGATTGGTATGTAGGATAAGCTTGCGATCTTTGACCCATTCAACTTCAAAATATGCGCGTTCTAATTATTAAGTCAATTATTTTACGGACTATAAATTTATTTGAAAATCACTCACTCATCCACCTATCATGTACCAACGCCCACCCACCTAGGTTAGCTTAATATAGAGTGACATGAATTTTCATTATAATGGTGTATATATGATATAGCCTATTATCTTATACAATAATTTTCATTCACAACTGAATTTAATAACAATTGATATGTAAGTATAGCAATTACCACAAATTCACTTGTCTATATATAACTCATACATTGCATATGCTAAGTACAATAAAAATAAAGCGCCATCAAAAATCCCGCCCTATCTCTGGTTTTCTCTTCTGGTCTCCTGCTTGAGAAACAATCCAAACGCCACAAAGAAAAGGATACGAAGAAATAACAACCAACAGAAATCTGAAAAGCTCAAGTAATACTGAGGAGCAAAGACGATCACACCGAAACTCAGTATTGCAAAGACAATCACACAGGAAAATGCCAGAAAGATGTAACCAAAGAAATCTTTAACCCAACCAGAAGATGTTATGTCCTGGTTTACTTCAATAGGGCTTCTATATGCATCAGAATTTACCTGCAAATCATCAGATGCATATACCAAACTAAAGCCACACTTCAGCACCTCGCAACCTTCTAACTCTTTTGTACCATCTGTCACTTGAAACCTAAACGAAGCCTCTGTATGAATACATCCCTCCTTATTGTCTTCGCAAAGTTTTTTTACATCTAATTTACTGGCATAACCAATAAAGACATGAGACGACTCCATTGTCTCACCTGGTTCTGACGCAGTCGGAATGCACTAGGTTAACAAGCGTTGAACCTAGAAGAAGAATCAAGCTCATAAGCGATGAACTTGAAGAAAATATGCTCTGGAATCCACCAGAAAGAAAGGTAAAGCTCGAAAACTCGAAGTCTTTGATTGATAATAAAAATTGAATGTCTAAAACATATTACCTAAGGTTCCTTATATAGGAAAAACCTAAGACGAAAAATAGATAATTCCTAGAAATAAATCCTAATAGAAACAGGAAAAGGAAAAAGTAAAACATCTAGAAACCCTCTCCTGCATCAGTCTCCTCCACCTCCAAAGAACTTGACCCCGAGTTCTCATCTGGATAAAGAACACCATCAGCATGATACTCATAAATGTCAGCCACATTGAACGTATGAGAGATGTTCATGTCATCTGGAAGATCCACCAGATAAGCATTGTCATTGATCTTCTGCAAAATCTGGAATGGACCATATTTGCCAGGCTGAAGCTTGCGATAAGTACCAACTGGAAACCTTTCTTTCCGTAAAAACACCATCACCTCGTCTCCTTCTTTGAAAACCTTGAGTCTTCTACGTTTGTCTGCTGCCTTTTTATTCTTTTGTCCAGTTGCTTCCAATTTAGCTCGGACTGCTTCTTTAGTTGTCACAATCTCCTTGGCCATTGCCTCAGCTGATGCACTAGCTCCAGAAGCTTTAGGTAACGGAACCAAGTCGACCACATGCTTCGGGATAGAAGTATACACCAAAGAAAATGGTGATTTCCCTGTTGCTAAATGTACGACACTGTTGTAAGCAAATTCGACCTGTGGTAAAGCTAAATCCCATTGTTTCGGTTTATCACCACAAACACTTCTGATCATATTTCCCAGTGTCCTGTTTGTCACCTCGGTTTGCCCATCACTCTGCGGATGAGCTGTAGAGCTTCGTTTTAAACTCGTTCCAAACATTCTCCATAATGTAATCCAGAAATGACTGAGAAACTTAGTATCCCTGTCCGAAACTATTGATGTAGGAACACCATGGAGACGTACAACTTCACGAAAGAACAATTTGGCTATGTTGGTTGCGTCTACGGTCTTCCTACACGCAATGAAATGCGTCATTTTGGAGAATCTGTCAACAACAACAAACACGGAATCCACACCTCGTTGTGTCCTCGGCAATCCCAGCACAAAATCCATGGATAAATCTTGCTAGATATCTTCAGGAACAGGCAATGGCATGTAAAGACCCGTATTCTGAGACTGACCCTTAGAAACTTGACAGATATAACACCTCCGAACAATAGCACCAACATCCCTCCTAAGGTGCGGCCAATAATACCTTTCCTCCAAGCTTGCAATGGTCTTATCCCGTCCCAAATGACCACTAAGTCCTCCCCCATGCAACTCTCGGATCAACTTCTCCCGTAGAGAAGAACAGGGAATGCATAACCAATCTCCTTTAAAGAGATAGCCTTCTCGGATGTGAAAATCTGCCGAAGGATGCTGTCCACTACACTTGTCCCATAGTTCCTTGAACTCATCATCTTGTTCATATAACTCCTTTAAAAACTCGAAACCCACAATCTCTTGCGCTAAAGAGGTTAAAAGAGAAGCCCTTCTACTTAGAGCATCTGCCACTTTGTTAAGAGTTCCAGATTTATGCTGAATAATGAAAGGAAATTTTTGAAGATAACTTACCCAACGAGCATGCATCTTATTTACCATCTTCTGGCTGTGAAGAAACTTGAGTGCTTGATGGTCCGTGAAAAGAATGAACTCCCGTTGAACCAGATAGTGCTCCCATTGTCTTAAAGCTCGAAACACAGCATAGAACTCTTGATCATAAGTACTCCACTTCTGACGTGCTTCGCTTAGTTTTTCACTAAAAAAAGCTACTGGTCGTTTCTCTTGTGATAGTACTGCGCCTATTCCTACACCACTAGCATCGCATTCCACTTGGAACACTTTATCAAAATCCGGTAAGGCTAAAACTGGTGCAGTACAAAGCTTCTCTTTAATCAAAGCAAAGCTCTCATCTTGTTCCAGTCCCCATTGAAATTTCCCTTTCTTCAAACATTCCGTAATCGGTGCAGTAATGGTACTAAAATTTCTAACAAATCTTTTGTAGAAAGTAGCCAGACCATGAAAGCTGCACCTCGCCATCGATTTAGGGACAGGCCAATCCCTTATGGCACTTACTTTGGCTTCGTCAACTTGAATCCCTTCCTCACCAACGACAAATCCCAGAAATAACAGCTTATTGGTACTGAATGTACACTTCTTTAAGTTTACGTACAACTGGTTTTCCTGTAAGACTTGCAAAACCCGTTTTAGATGCTCCAAATGGTCGCCTTTGGTTTTGCTGTAGATCAAAATATCATCGAAGTAAACCACCACAAAGGATCCAATGAAAGGACGGAGAATTTGGTTCATCAGCCTCATGAAAGTACTGGGAGCGTTTAACAAACCAAAAGGCATCACCATCCATTCGTACAATCCGTCTTTGCTTTTAAAAGCAGTCTTCCATTCATCTCCAGGCCTGATTCGAATTTGATGGTACCCACTTCGAAGATCTATTTTTGAAAACACCTTTGATCCGTTTAACTCATCAAGCATGTCTTCCAATCGAGGGATAAGAAACCGGTACTTGATTGTTATTTTGTTGATGGCTCTACTATCAACACACATTCGCCACTGGTTGCCCTTCTTCGGAACGAGAAGAACTGGTACAACACAAGGGCTCATGCTCTCACGGATAAACCCTTTCCTCAACAAATCTTCAATCTGCTCCCTTAAAATTTTGTTCTCTTTAGGGCTCATTCGATAGTGGGGAAGATTTGGTAGACTAGAACCTGGAATAAGGTCAATGTGATGTTGAATATCTCGCATAGGGGGCAGGTCGTTAGGCAGTTCTTCCGCAAATAACTCCTTGAAGTCTTCCAGAATTTCCAAAACCTCATGAAGAGTCGCTGTTTCCTCCGTTACGGCACTCATCAATCCCTTAACCACCAAAGGATATAAACACATTGCCTCTTTAATAGCTTTATCGAGCTCTTTGTCATCTTGCGTTATTACCAGGAAGCTTGACTTCTTTTCTTTTGTAGTGTTACCAAAATCTTGAACAGGAGCCATAGCAATTTTATGAGTTCCCCACGTAAACAGAATCACATTGTCTCGTCCTCGATATGTGATGCGTTATCATACTGCCAGGGCCGCCCAAGACGAATATGACAATTATCCATGTCAAGAACATCACAAGTTATCTCTTCTTTGTAGTGTTTACCTATAGATAAGGGAACTTTGCAAGTCTCCCTAACCCTCACTTGTGATCCTTTCTTCACCCAACCAAGACCATACGGCCTTTCATGACGAGTCGTGGGTAGTTTCAAATATTCCACCAGTTTTTGAGAAATTAAATTCTCAGAACTTTCGTTATCAACAATCACATTGCACACTTTGTTTTGAATAGAGCAATGTGTTCTAAATAAATTCTTGCGTTGCCCCTCCTCTTTAGGTGATAACAAGACTCGCTGAAGCACAATACTTATCCTTTCACCAGATACCTCTTCAGCAAACTCAACCCCTTCATATTCTTCATTCTCTGCGAAATCGTCTTCCTCCTCTTCTAATAAGGCGACCGTTCTTCGACTGGGGCAAACATTCGATTTGTGACCCTGTCCTTGGCAACGAAAACACTTGTCCATAGTCGGTCTAGCATAACAGTTATTCTGTTTTGGAGCCGGTGTTTTACTCTGTTGAGCGTTGCTATTAGAACTACTGACTCCTTTGTTGCTAGGGTTGGAATCTCGATTGACCACGCTCTTGTCTTTCTCAGCAATTGGTTCGAGATTGTTCTGAACCGAGGGCCTTCTGAAAGACGAGAACCCCCGAGATGATTTCTCCATTAACTCTGCCTTCAAAGCTAGACTGGAAGATTCTTGCACAGTCCATACGGTCTGCAATCCCATCTTTCCTTGAAGAGAGCCTTTTAAACCACTGATGTACCTGGCCACCTTCTGATTCTCTGATTCGTTTAAGTCATTACGTTCAGAGAAACGTAAGAACTCAGCGGTATACTCAGTCACGGTTATGTTTCCTTGAACACAATCAATGTACATCTTGTAGAGAATCTGTTCATAGTCTTCCGGTAGGAAACACTCCATCATCAGTTGCTTCATTCGGCGCCATGTTCTAACAGGACCCTTCCTCTGTCGTTGTCTTTGGATAACTAATTTATCCCACCATACAGCAGCAGTCTTCTTCAATCTGATTGCCACCATCTTAACTTGTTTATTCTCCGGGACACTCATGACATCGAAGAATCGATCAACATCAATTTGCCAATCGAGCAATTCCTCTACTCCCATAGTACCATAGAACAATGGAATATCCGCCTTTACTCGGTAATCATGATTGTTTTGTTGATTCTCTTGTTCTCCTACTTCTTCTTCTGAGTCCTCCTTCGAACTGGAATTGTTAGCAATAACAACACGATTGTTTCTGCCTTGTTGACGATGGTTTCCACCTTGTTGGACCGGATTGGGTTCCCTTCTCCCTCCTCCTCCTCCTTGTACTGCGTTAGCAATCTGGTTGGGTAAAGCCGCAACCTGATTAGTTAACAATGTCAACAGATCTGTCAACTGAGTGTTTAAAGCGGTAATATACCCTCTCAAACCCTCAATATCTGATTTGGTTGATGGTTGATCACCCATGGCTGATCAAGCTTCGAAAAGAGAAGGAGAAAGCCTTGCTCTGATACCACTTGACGCAGTCGGAATGCACTAGGTTAACAAGCGTTGAACCTAGAAGAAGTATCAAGCTCACAAGCGATGAACTTGAAGAAAATATGCTCTGGAATCCACCAGAAAGAAAGGTAAAGCTCGAAAACTCGAAGTCTTTGATTGATAATAAAAATTGAATGTCTAAAACATATTACCTAAGGTTCTTTATATAGGAAAAACCTAAGACGAAAAATAGATAATTCCTAGAAATAAATCCTAATAGAAACAGGAAAAGAAAAAAGTAAAACATCTAGAAACCCTCTCCTGCATCAGGTTCGCTCCACCTTCCAACATCGCAACTAAAGCAGCTACGAGATCCATCTTCGTTCTTGAACTCAAAGTTACATTTGACTACGAGATTTTTCTGCTGGTTTTGGAAGGAAGGAAAAAAAATAACAGCACACAGAGCTATTCCAATAAACCCGCTGTCACACCAGTGTGAAGGCAGCTTTGGTTCTAACGACGATCGAAACGCTCTGTAACTGAACCATGCCGGTACTTCCCATCCAGGAAAGCAAGTTCCAACCAAAGCTTCCACAGAAAAACCCTGGGAAAAGAGTACAACGACAAAATAAGAAACCATGGATACAGCCAAGAACAGTGGAGATTTGATAGAAAGGAACTGACCCAATTGTATCGACTTAGTGCTTCTAGTATCAACTGACTTTTCCACCGTGTGTAAGATATGATAGCATCCGTTGCGTCTTGATCCAGCTTGTTACAGTTCGAAAAATTGTAGGTGGCATGGATCTGCTCCGTCAGCACTTGAAGTGCGAGAGGATTTGCAACTTTTTCCAGTGAATTACAACCATGAGCATCAAAATATTGAAGTCTTGGCGGAAGCATCGGAACTGATGTAAGCTTCTTGCATTGCTTCACGTCAAGCCATATCAGATTGTAAAGTTGCCCGATGTCATTTTGGAGGCTGACAAAGTCATTTCCGCTCAAACATAGGCGTCGCAAAAAGAATACTCTATTAACACCTCGTGGCCACTTGCGAGGATTGCCGTATGACCCAAATTTTTGGAAAGAGATATCTATGGAAGCTTGTCCTTCAAATCCAATGAAGCATGATATATTTGGCATCTCATCTACTCCTGCCCCGTCAAAGAGTAAAATCTGAACATGCTTCATGCTATGCCTGACATCTGGAAGATTCCTAAGCCGTGAACAACCAGAGAGAATTATCTCTTCAAGAACTTTCAACTTGCCAAGACAATTGGGAAGACACTCCAGCATTTTGCAGTTTTTCAAATTCAATACGACAAGTCTTTGGAGTTTCTGGATGGCTACAGGAAGTCCCTTGATGGCAGTGCCATCTAAATGTAGAACTTCTAATCTTTTGGAAATTACCTGAAATTCCTTGAGGTTTGAGCAATCACTGAGGATGAGTGTTTTTAAGGAGAGCAAATTCATCTTTGGAAGAGACATAAGTCGTATGCATCCTCTCATGTTCAGGTAAATGAGAGACTTCATATTTTGCATCTCCCTCGGAAACTTATCCAAATTTGTGCAGCCTTCCAGATTTAATCTCTGAAGACTTTCAGCTCTTGCCAATACTGACAAATTAAGCAACTTACTCGAGTGGCTTAGATCTACCCACTTCAACTTTGGTGTATCCTGTGATAACCCATCATCATTTAACCCCATATTAGAAAAACTAGACGAGTTACTTTAGCCATCTAACGAAAAACAATAGTAAGACAATAAATCAGAAAGACATACCTTAACACCTTCCCAAACACGTTCAATCTTGCTGTAAGGCAGCCTTAGGTCAACAAGATTTTCCGGACTGAAATCTCGTGGAAGTTCCTTCAATGGAAATTTCAGCCAGTGAAAATAGCAGACCTCTTCCAAGGGGAAACAAAGCCCGTCAGGGAATCGTAATTTGCAATCAGATTTACCTTTCCGTGGACAACATGATTCGTATATTTTAAGGTACCGAAGATTGCACATATTGCTGAAGGCCATACGATCCAACATAATGCTTTGTATTACTTCAGACATGTCTAGGAAAATACCTCTTATGCTCTTTGTATCCTGGTATCAAATAAAACGACCAAAAAGTTAGCACAGCTCAGATGAAGTCTCACTAAAGATCTAACAACTATTTAGGAATACATGGCAACATTAAGAAAGTTCGTTGATATGGGATATAGGGACGAGATATTTTACTTGCCATGAAAAACTTTGGATTTTATACAATTATTTCATAAAAACATAGCTTTCATACTTCGCAAGATTTTATTATTCTTCTCAAACCTTTTTTAAACTGCTTAACAATGATTACCTTTTGGTTGGTCAGTGCATCAATAATTTCTTGAGTATACCACAATCTACTTTTCCCTCCATTTTCCTCAATAAATGCTTGTGAGCTAAATACCTTGCCGAACATATACATGAGATCATGCATCTCCACTCGGCAGCCAGAGATAGCAATCATGCATTTATGGGTGAGATCTCTTACTTCACTCTCAGCATCAATAGCGTTATAGTCTCCAGAATCTAGTAGAGTCCTGACAAAATTATCATTCTCTGATCTGAAAAAACATGCTATGTCAAGAAACACGTCTTTCTGTTTGTCGCTCAGTTCATGAAAACTGGATCTAAAGATATTTAGAATAACCACACCGAGGTGTGTCAAATCTCCTTGTCTCATTTCCCATTGCGCCTCATCCCTCCCATGAAGTTGTTTAACCAGTAACTTGATAACTAGTGGGTTGCCTCCAGCGCAATCTACAAACTCTTTGCACATCTTAGTGGGATGAAAGACATGATCACCAAAGGCATGATAACTAAAGAGATGTAAGGCCTCTCCATAGTTCAATGGAGGGACCACATAAGTATCATGAACGAATTCTTCGATCAATGACTTGTCACGCGATGTAATAACAATTTTACTTCCCTTCTTGATCTAGTTAAGGCCACCGAGGAGAAACTCCAACTGCTTCTTGTTACTCACATCATCTAGAACAACCAAAACCTTAGTCTTAAGCAGTTCACCCTTCAAGGATTCATCGGTCTTGTAACACTCCCCCTCAAGTAAAACTTCAAAAAGTGTCTTTTTCAACCATTCGTTGTCCTTCAACTTCTTACGGATATCCAAAAGAGCTGCGCAACGTATGAAATCGCAGTTCCACTTATCATGCAACATCATTGCGAGGGTGGTTTTACCAATGCCAGCCATTCCAACAACTCCAATAATTCGAGTTTCGTTACAATCAAACTCTAATTTATGCTCCAGTTGCTTCATGCGTTGCTCAAGGCCAAAGAGGGGACACTTGTTAAGAAAACTTTTGTGCTTTTCTCTTTTTCTAGTGGAAAATCTGGATGGATTTTCTCTTTCCTGCAATGAAATCATTCTCAAGACCTCCTCGACGATCGAAGTGATGAACTCGCTTTCAGAACTGCCAAACGAGTGAGGAAAAGACCATGAGACCATCAATTTTAACTAATGATAAATTTTAAATTTTAATTACTTTTTCTCCTCCAATTCGAAACTCTTTAGGGACGCAACAGACTCCAAAGCTTCCTTCCAGTTAATGATACGGTGGTCTCGATGAACCCTCCACAAATTCCAAATCTGAAAACCAAAATCTCCGCCCAATTCTCTCACATGTGATAGCTTGACATTGTAGAAGATTGGGATGATTCTGTCTTCGTCCATCTGTTCTTTGATCTTCACCAACTCCTCTAAGCACCTTCTTGATTCAGTGTAGGTGCTCGAGAAGATAACTATCGCAATTTTCGAATCCTCGATACTCCGGAAAGTGTTTTCAAGATCTTCACACCTCTTCTCACATTTCCCTTGGAAAACATTGACGCCTTCCCTTGATAAGGCAGAGACCAGATGGCTGATGAAGCTGAAACGGACCTCTTCCCCCCAGAAATTGATAAACACTTGATGTTGTGGCATGTGTCTCTCATAGGTCACCATGGTAGAGCTTTTGCTTACATTTCCATGCTTGTTTTCTTCTTTTACTAGTCCAACCCTCTTTATCTCAATACTTTTCCGTGAATTAGAGGTTGCATCAGAGTTTACTTCACCTAGGAAATTGTCACCCTTTGTAGATTTTTTGTAAGATTTTGATCCACCAAAATTATCTCTGGTGTTGTTATCGTCTACACAAACATGTGGAAGAATAAATGGATTACATGGGCGGTCATCCAAGTAAGGACCATCCTCGAGAAGACGTATGCCGCATCCTTTTGATTTGAGCTGAGAGTGGTCATCAACAAGATGAAACTGTATATCTACATGATCGCAGTTAAGTTCAGCTAGACGAGCATTGTCTTTGTTTAGAGTGAAGCAACAATCAAATACAAGCAGCTGGCTACCATGCTCAATTTTCTTGAAGTACTTTGGCGAATCAGCGTAGTCAAAGTGGTTCCCGAATCTGTCTATGAACCGACAACATACCTGGATGTTGAATGAATTAGAAGCCCTGGAAATAGATTCAGGATCAACAACAGCGCAAGCTCTAAGTTTGAAGAATGATTGAGAGGGAGAGCTCTGAAGTAGAGGGATATTGGTCAAAGAGTTTCCAGTAGTTTGGTGAGTGAAATATGAAGACACTTTTTCTCCTGAAAATATCATGGACGTGAAGAAAACTGATTGTTGCTGAAGGAGAGCTTCTTGATTCAAGTCGAAGCAGTTGAAGAATTTGATGTAGACCGTTGCCATTGTCACCTCACTTGGATTATCATCCCAGCTAACTTTAGTCAATGCCTTGCAGTTTGAAAAGTCGGCATCCTTAAGGTATTGCAGTTTAGAAAATTTTAGGGAAACATGTTTTAGCTTGTCGCAGTACACCATTTTTAGGTGTTGGAGCCTAGAGAAGTTTTCGATCCACCAAGGAACCTCTTCAATCCCTGTTTGGCTTAGATTGAGCCATGAGATGTTGGTTGAGATATTGGGGAAACTCTTTAACCGCAAGCATCCTCTGAGACTAAGGTAACCGAGAGATTGGAGGTTGATTCCTGTGGGAAAAATCTCCAGGTTTATGCAATCTGTAATTCGCAAAACCTCAAGTTTCTTGAAATTCTGGATAGAGGAAGGAAGCTCCACCAAACTTGGGCTATCCGAGAGCAACAATCTCTTTAAAGAGTGAGGCAGCATGGCCATCAGAAGTGTAAGCGGCTGAACAGAAAAAAAAAAACAAAAGAAAATAATAGAGATGTTAAACAAAATCAGCTAACTCACTTTCCTTTACCCAATACTAATTTTATGAGCTTGTGTTGTCAGTTTGAAAATTACACTTTGCAAATTGATAATGTAGCTATTTTCTTAATGTTCTCTGTAAATTAAAAGTACTGGTACTTCAAAAAAAAACTTTGAATTTGTTTTTGAAAATAAATAATTCGTGTAATTTTTCATGTGCAACGTGTAGAGTAAAGAAAAAAGCTACAGTATCAATTTGCATCCTTTAACTGTACGTTGTTTAATATTCACATAAGAAAGTAGACTTTGTTAACTGACAATCATAACTGTACAAGTACTGCTCTGTATAAACTTATTTTTTCAACGTTTAAGAAAATCAACCTATAACTTCTTATAAGAAAAGGTTGGACAAAACAGTAGGTTAAGTACACATACCTGCACTCGTTTCCCCAATTTCCCACTCCTTATTCCACTTATCCTAAAATCAACGAGATTCTCTAGATGCAAGTTAGAGGGGAATTCTTCTATCCCTGTTTTGCATAGATGGAGCCTTGAGATGCTGGTTGAGATATCAGGAAAACTCCGCAATCGTGAGCATCCAGTGAGATCAAGGTCATAGAGAGATTGGAGGTTAATTCCGATGGGAAAAATCTCCAGATTTTCGCAAAATTTCATATCTAAATTCTCTAATTTATTGAGATACTGAATAGAGGAAGGAAGCTCCACTAAACTTGAGCAGTAGCTAAGATCAAGTTTCTTGAGGTTAGTGGCCATAGAGAGATCTGGGAGTTCTTTCAGGTATGAAGATCTCGACAAATCCATATCCATGAGCCTTGTAAGTGACTAAAATAAAGGTAAGTAACACATCACTTGAAAGGACTGCCATCTAAAAGTAAATTAAGAATTATAATATCAAAATTAATTATAATTTAACTAAACACTTACATGAACTCCTTCCCACAGCTTATCGAGACTACTCGCCCGCATTTGGAGCTTAGCAAGATTTTCAGGACGAAAGTGAGAAGGCAAACGTCTCATAGGGTATCCGTCCCAATGCAATAATCTAAGTTTAGGGGGCAAATAGTCAAAGTTGTCTCGTAAATGCCATCTAACTTCTTTCTTCTGATCCCATTTATCATTGTAAATGTTTAGAAAACGGAGATTATGCATCCCTTTGAAAGCACTCTCATGTACATGCAAATCATCAATCTCATCAATATCCAATGATATGCCTAAAACCTTTTGAGTACCCTGAAAAGTATAGTATTAATGAGAAAGAGAAAAACATACAATTCATCGTTTATCAAATGGCATTCTCTTAACCTTAATACTGAGTTATGAAAGGAACATGAACAGCAAAACATACAGTGTTTCCACTAAGGACATCACAAATATCCTTTGAATCCACCAGATATTTCCGTTTTCCAGGCTTGTCAATGGACTGTGTGTTAACAATTTTTCTACCTATTTCTGCGAGCAAACGGTGCATCTCCACATGACCCTCTCTGACATGAATGAGTGACTTATCAGCTAGGTTTTTCAGTGCAATATCAACACACAAGCCACTATCTGCAAGAAACAACTTGATGTCTTTGGATTCCACATGATTGAAAAGACATGCGATGTGACGAAATATCGCTTTATCTTCTTCACTACCTAACTCATCATAACTGACTCTCAGTATTTTCTCAATTCTATCGTCTAGACTATTCTGAAGCCTTGGCAACATATCCATCCAGTACTCCTTATCTCTCCCCCGTAGAGATGAACCTAAAACATTAAGACCCAAAGGAAGATTACCCGCAAGTCTTGCAACTTCAACTACAAGATTCTCAAAACCTTCAGGTGGAGACTTTTTCTGGAAAGCAGATTGACATAACATCTCAATAGCTTGCTTTTCAGATGGGAAACAAACCTCGTAAATATGATCAATCCCATGGGCCTCTAAAAGATGCTTATCTTTTGTAACCACAATGATTCTACTCCCACTTCCAAACCATTGAGTTTGACTTGCCAAGGCATCTAAGACCACGTTATCATCCAAATCATCTATAACGATTAAAACTTTCTCGTACTTTAGCCTCTCTTCCAGTGCACCTAAATGATCTATCTTTGTGCCCTTTTCCCCCAGAATTTCTGAAAGGAAATTTTCTTGCAAGTGCAGCTTCATGTTATAGTCGTCTGGGTTGACTCTCCTATAAATTTCCATACTCTTAGACAAGAAACTCTTGTCAATGTAAATTTTTGCTTGGAAGTGTGTAGAGAGACGATCAAACAGAACTCTTGCAATGGTAGTCTTACCAATCCCCGAGGACCCACATATGCCAACCATCTTCACTTCTTTAGATTCTAATTGCAACAATACACTCATATTAGCTATATGATCTTCACTGCCGACAAAGTCCTCATAATCTTTAGATGAACTTAAAAGCAGCCTTCCCAGAACATGATTGACTATTTCTTCAATCAATTCTGCTTCAATCAATTCTCCTTCAGTCAAAGCTTTTCGCCATTTCACTTCCTCTGATTTGTTCTTGCAAGTCTCTTCAAAAATCCTTCCAAAATCACCGGTTAGTTTCCTCACATGGGAAGGATCCAAACCGTAGAAAACCGGTATCACTATCTGACCAAAGTTTTCCTTACATTTCACGATCTCCAGCAATTCATTAAGACACCAACTTGAAGAGGCGTAGTTCCTGGATAACACGACCACCGCGATTCTTGAAACCTGAATCGCCTCTACATACTCTGACGCATTCGTATGGCTTCTCTCGATCTCGTTGTCTTTGAAAGCTATGATCAATTTCCGATCCAACTCTTTGAGAAAGTGGCTGAGGAAATTTACGCGGACATCTTCCCCTCTGAAACTTGGGAAAACATCATATACCCAATTGCGAGAAGAAGACGAAGAAGCCATAGAGAGAGGATGCGAATACTTCCAAGAAGAAAATAAGACTTCGATGATTTTAGATTCTGAAAAGAAAAATCAGAATAGAAGTGAGGGCTCACAGTCGTCGCTATGAATGATATCTTAACAGATTGTTGAGAGCAGTAGATCGGTGAGTAGCAATTTCACCATTGTTTCTCAGATTTTTCGGATGCAAGCCGACGACTGTTTCTTTTGTTGACTTAATAGCAGCTACACATTTTATAGGATAGCCTTATTTAATAAATAAAAAAATTAAGACCATGTTATACATCTTGTCTTTACATTACTAATTACTTTCTGATTTATTTATTTATTTTCTACAAGAAAACATTAACCGTAGTGGTTTCCCAAGTCTTCTTCTCTTTTGGATTAAAATTGGTCTTTTGTTGTATACCCAGCCAACTCTAAGTCCTCAAAATTTCTTTAAGTAAGCTCATCATGCTCAAAATGTTTGTGAGTGATTTATTTTCTTGCTATTCTCAGGGAATGATTTATGGAGAAGTAATGTCAAACCATAAGCAACATGAGTATACTGTGAGCGCTAGAAAATTAAGCTATAGTATTAATAAGTTCACATACATTTGAAAACATTTTTAACAAGGACCTACTGGTGTAAGAATCAGCAATTACTACAAGTCTAAAACAACAACAAAGATCATCTGATTTTGTAGATGAGTTTGAGACATGTTAAAATCAATTTAAAGAAAAAAAATATTGGAGGCTATAAATCATGCTTATCTCGGTTTTGAGAAAACTTGAGATAAAGTCGAAGAACATGCTTTACTTAGTCTCTTGGCTATGAATATGCAAAAACAGAGACATTCATGTTGGAACTCTGAAAAGTATCAACCACTGGCCCAACATTATAACAGACTGAAACCAGAGTAAATGCTGAATTATTGCAATCTCTATTCTACAAAAGAAGCCTGTCCGAATCAAATGCTGAAACATCGAAACCTCAATGGGAAAGAGGTAGCTTCAGTCTATAGCCTCTCCAATCTGAAATGTCAATTGTTTGTCTGAAACAACGCATCCAATGTCAGAACTACGTGAAAAGCCTAATCATCCACATGGAAAATAAACTCACAGCACCAAACCTGTCTTGAACTTGTTCATCGTCTCTTGTCTCACAAATACTTTTCCTTCACAGATATTGCTCCGTAAACCTGCTGCTTAGCCTCCATCTGCAGTCATGGTAGAATCAGTTCATACGTTCCTAATTAAATACTCCTACGCACTGTGATACAGCTAAATACAGAACAAACATAAAATGGTTTATGAGATTTTTTAGTTACCTTCAAACGTCTGACCAGCTTGTCCTTAACCATATCTCGTTGTTCCACTAAAATGGAGATACCCATTAGAGGGAGGAAGCTCCACCAAACTGGAGAAACCTTTGATGCTGGCCATTAAGAGATCTGGAACATCTTCAGGTTTTCAGATCCTGACAGATCCAAATCCTTGAGGCATGTAAGTGGCTAAACAAGAAACAAGTATAGAGAGAATCAGAACTATGCTACACATCAACAAGAAAAGACTGTCGTCCAGAGAGTATAGCAGTTTTCATTGTGAGGCATGTAAGCAGCTGAACAAAATACAAGGCAAAAACATTGGTAGTGATATTTGCTATAAATAATGAGAGGAAACCATACTTTAGACATGTTGTAAACACCATGAGAAATAATTTCCTTTCTAAAAAATTTGAATAAACTCTGTTAGTTATAAAGTTAATGGATATAACATTAGTTTTGGAGCTACTAGCGTACCTGCATTCCTTCCCACAATTTCTCACTTTTGATTCCCTTCAAGGGAAGACGTAAGCTCCCTGAGAAAGTGGCTGAGGAATGTTTTGCGGACATCTTTCCGCTGAAACTTGTGAAGACATAGTATGACTGTAAGTTTTGGGCCTATGTCTTCCTTTGGCCCATATCAGAATTCCCTTTTGCTTCTGCGATGGCCCATCTGACTTGGTAAAGAGGAAGAGAGGAGCGTGACAGGAAGCTTAGAGTCGTCATCTTCCTTTTGACGATTCCAGAGACAAGAGAGAGAAGTAGGAAGAGAGGGCTTGGTGAGTGATAGAGTTCTTCTCGGTTTCTATGGGTTTCTTTCTCTTCTCTTGTTCTTCTTATTCTTCTTCCCTTCATTGTAAACCGATGGTGTAATCGGTGGGTGTGAGAGATCTCAATGTAAACCACATCGGAGGTGATTTCCGATAGAAATGAGTGGATGTTGAGAGGTCAGTCTCTCCCCAGACGTAGCGGCTGCGGCCGTGAACTGGGTTACCAAAG
Organism: Cardamine occulta; assembly: GCA_028015245.1. Classification (NCBI taxonomy): domain Eukaryota; kingdom Viridiplantae; phylum Streptophyta; class Magnoliopsida; order Brassicales; family Brassicaceae; genus Cardamine; species Cardamine occulta. The sequence goes on from CM051384.1 coordinate 1,089,071, forward strand.
CTCGTGTCTTTATTGTTGTTTCGTGAAATTCTTGAGAGATCAAGAGAGGAAATTGAGCTTGCGATTTCTCAACAGTGGTATCAGAGCTTAGGCTCAGGGATTCACGATAACAGTGGCGAGATTGTGAGCTGAAGGAAGAAGAGGGTGATGACGGTTAAGAATCGAAGTCACCGGAAAAGGAGGAAGAAGATTCATCGGTAAATATTGAATCGAAAGAGGTGATTTCAGGTTGAATGGAATCAGAAATCCTCGAAGCTATAATCAGGGCTGAGACTGTGCAACGATGCATTTTTTGGTTTAAAATCTGCAGGTAAATTCGTTGCACGCACATGAAGGGTTAGTTTCAGAGACTGTTTTGTGATGGAAGATATCGCAAATATTTTTGGCTTGGTTTTCTGAAACTGAAAGGTGAGAGTCAAATATTATTTGGCTGAAGGTCAAGGTTGTTTTCAGAATCAACCGATGTTCTCTTGGAAAGAGTCGAAGTTTATTGACTCAAGATCTCAAAGAAAAAATAAAATTTTTTGAGGCTGCCGCGATAACTCTTGATCACTGAGTTTGGTTCTTTGTTAGCGTCAAAAAAAGTTACCTTATGATGATGAAAGGTGGAGGTTTGTTTCACCGGTAAAAGTTTTTTTTTTTTTTTGGTTCAAGAAAGGCGTGAGCTCAAGTCTGTGGCTCATGGTATTGTAACCAAAAGTCAAACATCAGCATAAAGACTCAAATCACGATGGCATTTTGTCATTATCCGCTGCAATCACAAAGTAATATTGTGATGGTTTGTATTTTTGTTTCTGGTCTGCAATTCAAAGGAGTTGAATCTTGGAAGAACACAAGATAATTGTATGGTGATTTTAACGGTGGTGTTCGATAAAGGCTGAAATAATAGTTGTTGATAGCACATGGGAATCTCATGACTAGGGGACGCCTTAGGAGTTTGATTGGTATGTGTTGGTGGCTTTCTAGTATCAGTTAAGGTTTAAGAACTCAAGTAAGGAAATTGCAGGGGAGACACTAGAAACAGGATCAAGTAATCTGTTCGGAACAAGACAGGTTATGTGTTTTGATGGTTTAAAGATTTGAGTGAAAGGTTTGATGAAGAATCAGTCTCGGTGGTAGCTATCAGTTTCTTGTGATTTTCATTACAAAGTATCAACAACGGTGCAGTTGGGTGTTCAAGTGGAATTTTTTTTTAAGGGTAATGAAAGGATAATCACATGATGCTGGAAGTTATGAGGATCAGAGGTTATGATGGTTGATGTTCAAAGCATATCATCATGGAGGCTCTGGAAGCAAAGAGAAATCCAAGAGGAATGTGCTAAAAAAAAAAATTGGACCAGAAAAATGGTTCATTGAGAAAGCAAAGAGAGTCATCATGTCATGGAGAACACGTGGATGAGTCTCACCTAGACTAAGTCGCTGTTGAAGCATGAAGAGTATGTGTAAACAAATCAAGTGTTGTTTGCTGTAACTGAAGGATAAATGTGGCAACAGCAGCAAGAGGGTGTTGGTGAGATATCTACGTGATTCAGCAAATGACAGGGAATGATGTCTTCTGGGTAATTCTGATGGTAAAATCAGTGGTGTTTTTACTATGGAAACTAGTAACGGATGACAAGAAGCTACGGTAAAGAAGTATTGGTATGCTTGTTAGTGACAAAGATCAGACATGAAAATATCAGTGTCTGCTTTATCTCATGGCACTGCTTCAGATTCATCAAGAAGTTTCAGCAGTACATAGTGTGAAACAGTTTGAAGTCTCAGTAATGAGTGTAAGGGAGCAAGTGAGAAGTTGCAGAAGATTGTGGAGACAAGTTTGAAATAAACTTTAAGTGAGTCTAGGAGTAATTGTCTATAACAAGTGAAATCTGTTGGAGAAAAACAGTGCTGAAATACTTCAGAAGTAGCAGAGAGTTCTTGGTGGTTTTGTTTTCTTCGAAGAAAGAAAATTTTTTTAGTGTGTAATGAGCAGGAAATCTATGTCTAGTGTTATGACATATAGCTCATGGTTTGACTCACACTAAGGTTGTCATCTACACAAGTCAGATGGGTTTTTTTCTAAAAATTAACAGTGAATATTTGTTTAACTCAAGAGGTGGAGCTATGCGTATAAGAGACATTGGATCATTCTGAATGGGTCACATTCTAGGTGGAGCTAATGATGGTTCAAGAAGAGTAAATCATACTCGGGTTATTGATCTTTTGGTTCCATGTGGAGTTATGCATTTAGTCGATGTCTTGGGTAATTAAAATTGAATTATGTTGTTTGGCTAAGCTTCAAAGGATATGAGTTTAGAGACAGATTATTCACTGGTATTGAAGGGTGTGTGTGGAAGACAGGAAATCCAAGGACGGTGAATAAGTGAACAAATTCAAACATGGTTCAGTTTCAAGTTGAAAGAAATTGGGAATTTTTTTGTCTTGACAGAGTGTTTGTATTTGGATGGTTCACTTGCAAAGGTAAGTTGCTGGGTGTAAGATCAGTCCGAAGTACTGAATCTTCAAGCTTGGATGAAGAGGGTGAAGCATGTTTAAGCTGGCTATGTAAATGTTAAGCTAGTGGGGATAAACTGCAAGGTTGTCGGCAGTTTATGTTCTCAAGGTTACTCACTTAAACAAGCTTGAGCTGCTGCTCATTTTGACAAATTGACAAGGATTTTTTTCATCAAGCTATTAGGAAGCAACAAAAGGAGGATTCTAGAAGAGAACGCAGATGCAAAGAAGACTTAAATGCAGGTGGAGTTTTGCATTTGAAGGTGACAACTGGTGAATATTAGTTGTGGGAGTCTTGCATCAAAAGAAAAGCTGTGGAGGAAGCTTCTCAAGAAGAGCAATTGCAAGGTAAACAAGAGAAGCTCAGCTTATTCTAGAATCACAAAGACATCCAAGATAGGATGTGAATGCAGGGTTTAACAATCTGCATTGTTAGTGAGGAACAAGTAATTTGTACTTGTGTATCTTTGGCATTACAAGAAGAGAATTGAGGAGATCTTCTCAGAAGTCTGGATTTAATAAGCTCACGTGAAGGTGCCACTATCTAAGACATGTTTACAAGATAATGGTGAATCATAAGGCATTTTCTGGTGGTAAATTCCAAGACTGTTGTGATGCGGACACCATTTGTTGGTGCTTTCTTAAATACAGGTAAATGTAGTATGTGGAATGGATTTTACAGCTGGAGAAAGATTATCACAAGCTCGAGTTGTGACAAGGATTGGCTGTAAAAGGAATTCTCAGGTGTCATGGTTAAGCTAATGACAAGAGACTGATTTTCTTGAAGTTTACTAGTAAAATTTTTACTAGTTTTGGGGTCTGTTTTAACCACAAAATCTGGATGGAATGCTGTGTCGAAAGTCTTCCCAACGGTACTAGTTCGGAGGCGTGTTCCATTAGTGATGATGGCGGTACAAGACAGTTTCAGAGCTGTGGGTATTTAAACAGAAAAACAGCAAGTTAAATTTCAGGTTTTCTAATTGCATTGGTTCTTTGTGGAAATGCTAGGTGAGATTAAATGGCTGGTTGAATCAGGTAATGTTTCTGGTTGAAGCATGTATGGTTCAAAGGTCTGCTGCTTATGATTCAAAAGAAATTTGATTATAAGATCAGTGCACATGATAAGAATCAAAAGGATATCAAAGTGAATCAAGCTGCAGAGAGAAATTATTTCAATCACTGTGACAGGTCCATGGCTGTAAAAGGAGTCATGGAGGAAGCTGTGTGATTGATGAAAATCAAGATAGCTTGAGGTGTAAAGCATTGGTGATTTTAGTTTGCATTTGATTAAAAAGGAGATGGCTGGTGGTTTGAACTCACTGCAGGAATTCTTTTCAAAGCCGAGCTTAGTGATCATCAGGGCTGGTGGTTTTGGGCCTATGTCTTCCTTTGGCCCATATCAGAATTCCCTTTTGCTTCTGCGATGGCCCATCTGACTTGGTAAAGAGGAAGAGAGGAGCGTGACAGGAAGCTTAGAGTCGTCATCTTCCTTTTGACGATTCCAGAGACAAGAGAGAGAAGAAGGAAGAGAGGGCTTGGTGAGTGATAGAGTTCTTCTCGGTTTCTATGGGTTTCTTTCTCTTCTCTTGTTCTTCTTATTCTTCTTCCCTTCATTGTAAACCGATGGTGTAATCGGTGGGTGTGAGAGATCTCAATGTAAACCACATCGGAGGTGATTTCCGATAGAAATGAGTGGATGTTGAGAGGTCAGTCTCTCCCCAGACGTAGCGGCTGCGGCCTCGTGTCTTTATTGTTGTTTCGTGAAATTCTTGAGAGATCAAGAGAGGAAATTGAGCTTGCGATTTCTCTACAATGACCAACTGCAAGAGGAAGGAGCCATAAAGAGAGGAGGAAACAAATCTTAAGAATAACAACGATCTCTGGAATAAAATCAGAGGAGAAGTGAAGGCTCACTGTTGTAGCAATAACAACCTTGATATGATATAACACAATAGTAGCAGAGGGGTGACTAGGAGACGGGTGTTACCTCTTTTTAACTTAAACTCCGCCACACAAGTCACAACCTTGTGTAGGAGCCTCTTCTCCGTCTACAACAATCTGATTTTTTTTTTTGAAGATTAGATTTTTGACCGGAGCTTCTTACATCACATGTCAAAAATATAATCTTGCAAAAAAAAATTAAAAAAAATCAAAGGTTCTTCCCCACAAGTCACGATTCTACCAATAATCACCACAAGAACATGTCCCATCCTTAAAATGATGAAACCGAGTTGAATCCCTTAAAACAATCTCACAAACCCGTAGATTTTTCATCACCGTGACTGTACTTCCTTCCACTGTATTAATCAACCCAAACGCAATAGCAAGCCTCTCACTGTGATACCATAACATCTCTTCTTTCTGTTCATCTTCAACATCATGTAAAGCAGATCTATAATCAGGAACATAACCAAGTTCCTTCAACTTCTCTCTCAGAAACTCCAACTTCTCATATATTCTCGAGCAGTGTGGTCGATCACCAGAGAAAAACTCATGCTTTTTCCCCCTAAGCACAACCCAACTGCTCCCGGGTTTCTTCATTATCCCCTTATGCTTCATCTTAACTCTCAATTTCGATGCATTCGACCATCTACCAGCAGAAGCATATATATTCGACAACAAGACATAAGCAGCGCTTGATTTTGAATCCAGGTTAAAAATAGCTTCAGCAGCTTTCTCACCTCTATCTAAATCCGAATGCATCCTACAAGCACTAAGTAAAGCCAACCAAACCATTTCATTAGGTTTCACAAGCATGCTCTCGATAAGTTCCTCTGCTTCTTTCAGCTCCCCGCATCTTCCCAAGATATCAACCATACAAGTGTAGTGTTGAATCTTACTATCGATATGATTTGGTCCCCTTGCCATGTAATCAAACAGCTTTCTTCCTTTCTGTAGAAAGCCACAATGGCTACAAGCAGAGAGCAAGCCTGTGAAAGTGATCTCATCTGGCTCTTTGTTTAAGCGAATCATTTGACCGAATATGACAAACGCCCACTTTCCATGCCCATGCTGTGCGCAGCCAACAATAATGGAATTCCACGACACAGTGCTCTTCTTCAAGATTTCTGTGAACACTGAAACGGCATCATTCACGTTTCCACAATCGCTGTACATCACAACCAGAGAATTACCCACAAAGGCATCAGTTCCTAAACCAAGCTTCACTACAACTCCATGCATCTCCTTACCCCAGTCCAATGTTCCCAAGGTAGAGCAAGAGTTTAATCCGCTAGCAAATGTTGATTGATTAGGTAAGATACTGTTTCTTAACATCTCAGAGAAAACACTCAACGCATCTTCATGCTTTCTGTTCAGACTATACCCTGACAACAGAGAAGTCCACACAGCAACATTCTCATGAGCCTTCTCATCAAACACCTTACGTGAATCCTATATTGTTTTGCAGTTTGCATAAAAAGTTATGAGCGAAGCAGACACATATTCTTCATATAAAAACCCCAACTTGATAATCAAGCCATGAACTTGTATACCCATATGAAACGCTGGAGCATTCGCGCAGGCGGTGATTACACAAGCGAATGTTCTTGAAGTCGATTTTATGCTACAAGCACGAGATGGAGAAAGCGCGAAACCTGAATCGTTGAAAAATGGCGCCACTAACCATAACTGAAACGGTCTCATCCGCGAATAACAATATATGCACAGAAACCCAAAATCAACAGTATATATTCTGAGGCTTCGATTCGCCAATGGGCTCAACTCGTTACACTTCCACAACTCAAATAAGTTCCCCCAATGGTTACAAGAAGGGCCCCCAAACATATTAAATGGGCCGAGAAAGAGGAAACTGGCCCAATATTTCAGAGATGAAATCGACGAGATTATCATTAGTCAAAGTTTAGTCAAAGTTGAGGATCCTCGATTTATATTTTCCGGTAAAAATTATGAGATTGTGTTGATTCTGAATTAATCATAATAAAAACGAGAACAAAAGTTGTAAAATCATTCAGTAACTCTTCAAAACGCAAAAAGAAGATAATCCAAAATAGTCAACAACAGATAAAATCATTCAGTTTCTTTTAGGGCTCTTCACTCGTCTTCCTGGCTACGTAACCTAGCAAGCCTGTTGGTAACAACAATGTCAAGCTGAGAAGCTCTCTCCACAATGGCCTTTCTCTTTTTTGTTGAGACATTGTGAGCAATCTCTGCACAGTAAGTCCTACAGAGACACAATAACACAAAATGAGAATCTGGTTTAAGAATCTCAAACAAAGTTGTGTATAGCAAACTATAATATAGAAAGATACCTGTTGTGCATCATGAGGAGCTCAAGCTCAGTGGCGTTGTGAACAACGAACTTCTTGAATCCATTGGGAAGATAGTGGCGGTTTTTCTTGTCAGATCCGTAACCAACATTGGGCATCAAAGTGACACCTTTGAACTTTCTTCGAACTCGGGAATCAATACTCTTTGGCCTTCTCCAGCTTTCCTGAACAATAACAATTCAAATGACAAAAGAACCATTAGAGAATGATAACTCAGCATTGGGTAAAAGTAATGTCAACAGGGTTAAAAGTAACAGTAAGCTTATTGAATAAAAGCAAACTGTGTCGCAAGACCTGAAGGAGATTCACTATCTGCCCGTGAAAAACGAAGTAACCAGAAACAGAATTAGAATTCTGGCTACCAGATACCACAGGGCATTACATAGATACAAAATCTCATGTTCTCCTAATGGAGATTGAAACATTCTAGAAAGCCTCAGTCTTTTTCAGCTAAACAAGAACAAAACTATATCTAACATTGTCACATATTCAACAAAATCTATAGACTAGATTAATAGTCATCACTGATCAGTATAGCAACATACAAAACATGCTAATAACATTATCAACATTTCAGACTTCAAAGATTATCAATTCCAGAAAACAAAAAAAAATCGAATATTTATCACAGTGTTGCGTCTGACAAGACTCCGAAGACAAAACTTCTAATCCATTTTTCATACTATTAAAGCCTAAACAACAGAGAGTAATGAACAACAACAGAAATTCCAAGAATGCACATGAAAAAGTTTGAATCAGTAAAATTGAAAAGGAGATAAACACTTCTGAACAGAGATTCATCATCATGAATGATAAACACTCTCCACCAATCCTCTTTGTAACTTTTCGTCACATTCATCATCAGCTTCACAGACAAGTGGAAGAGTGCTTGGGTTACCAAGCTGGTTCTGAGTCCTTGAAGAGGTGTACACCCCATCCCTAAGTTTATAGCTGTAAAAAAAGAAAAATAATAATCAAGTGGTCAATTATAAAAAAAGAATAGCGAGATGTCTAGTATTATGTTCAGTTCATGCTTAATGCTTACCCGCTTCCGCTTCCTGCTTTTCTCTGTCTCTACATTGCTGTCTCCAGAGTCTACTGTGTTCATATTGTCTTTAACAAATCCTTGAAGAGGCATATTGTCTTCAGAAACATGTGGAAGCTGATCGGTTTCATTGCCTATATCACTATCTCCAGACACTTCACTCTGATCAGTCTCACTGCAAATATCATAATCATCGCTGTCTTCGGATTCTTCACTGTATTCCGTCTTATGGCATCCATCACTTACTGTATTGTCTTTATCAACTTCACAAACATGCTGAAGAGTGTTTGGATAACCAAGTCGGTTCTCCGATGATGAACTGTCCTCTAATAGTCGTATACCCCATCCTTTTAATATAGACCGAGAATTTAAAACATTATGAACATCTATCTGCAATTTCACGTGATCGTAGTTCCGTTGAGCTAGAGGAGCATTATCTTCGTTTATAGGGATACGACAGTCCAATATAATTACCCTACGACTACCCCTCCGAATATTCTTGAAGCTCTGTCTCGAAACTTCGAAATGAATGCCAGCATCAAAGTTGTTCCCAAATCTGCCTTTGAACTCACATATTACATGAACATCGATAGCGTCTTCTTCATTGGGACAATCTACAAGCAGCGCGCAAGCCCTGAATCTGAAGAATGGTTGAGAGAGAGGGACGTGAAGTAGAGGAATTCTCAGAGAGGAGCAGGTCCTGGACTTCGAGCTGTACCTCAAGCAGGATACAGTAGTACGGTAAGTGAAATACGGTGGCACTTCTTCCCCCGGAAATACCATGTAGTTGAAACTAATTGATTGTTGTTGAAGGAGAGCATCTTGATCCAATTTGAAGCAGTCACTAAAATCGAGCTTGGCTATTGGGACATAATCATCTGAAAGAGAAGAGGAGGCCTCCTCGTGAACTGTGTCAATATTGTCTGCTTCCATCGCAACCTCGCTTGAATTGCCACTCAAATTAACTCTAGGCAACTTCCCACAGTATGAAAAGTTAACGCTCTCAAGATGTTTCAGTTTAGAAATATTTAGGGATACACGTTTCAGTTTCCTGCATCGTTCCATATTTAGGTCAACGAGTTTAGAGAATTTCTCTATCCACCAAGGAACCTCTTCAATCCCAGTTCTATCTAGATCGAGCGTTGAGATGTTGGTTGAGATTTCAGGAAAGCTCCTCAACCGTGAGCATCCATGGAGACTAAGATAATCGAGAGATTTGAGGTTGATTCCTGTGGGAAGAGTCTCCAAATTTTTGCAGTACCAAATCCACACATTCCTTAGTTGATTGAGATTCTGAATTGATGAAGGAAGCTCCACCAAACTTGAGATACTCCAGAGCGACAACGTCGTCACAGTGGGAGACAGCATCGCCAAGAAGGGCGTAAGCGGCTGAACCAAATGAACAATTTAGAGATGTTAAACAAAAGAATCACCAAACTACTTTTTACTTTTCCCATTTATTATATAATATATCATTTGATAGTTCAACCTCTTCATATTCAAGATCATTATTATTATTTATAAACCAAAAATTCTAAAAACTAAAAACCTCGAGTCTTAGCATGCATTTCAATTATAAAATAAACTTTTTATAATTTATTGAGTGGTTAAAAAGATTTTAATTCTATGCTATGTGCGGGACATTAAAAGAAAACATGAGATCTTGATAACACACCATGATGTAAAAAAAAAAATATATATATAGATAACACAGCAAGTATACAAAATTAGAGTAGCGACAATGGATTTTTAATAAAAGTGTTAGTAAAAGAGATTGGAGACAACGTTAAGTTTAGAACTACATACCTTCACTCCGTCCCATTGCTTCCCATCACTCTCTACTTTTGATATGACAAGCTCAACGAGATTCTCGAGATGTAAATTAGAAGGGAATTCTTCAATGTTTGTTTCCGAAAGTTTTAGAATTGAGATGTTGGTTGAGAATTCGGGAAAAGTCCTCAACTCCTGGCATTTACTGAAACTGAGGTCGTTCAGAGATTTGAGGTTGAAGCCGGTTGGAAGAGTTTTCAGACGGTAGCAGTCTGCCATGTCCAATTTCAACAGTTTATTGAGATTTCCTATAGAGGAAGGAAGCTCTACTAAACTCGAGCAATACCCAAGACAAAGTGTTTCTAGATTAGTAGCCTTCGAAAGATCTGGTATTTCTTTCAAGTTGACTGATCCCAACATATCCATTTCCTTTAGACATGTAAGCGGCTGTACTCAACAAAAATAAACACAAAACTCAGTAGAAATTACACATCACGTGTCACGTGACATGATTGTTATCCAAAAAAGAAAATAACCATTATGACCTTCCTCATTAATAACATAAGAAATTATTCTCAAAACTTACCGCAGCTCCTTCCCACAACTTCTCTAGCTTGCTATTCCGCAAATTGAGTTTGACAAGGTATCTCGAAAAAAAATTAGAAGGTATACGGTTCATTGGATATTTGGGCCAACACAGTATTTTGAGTTCAAGGGGCACATAATCGAAGCTCTTAGGTAAGTGCAATGGGCCTTCATTTCCATACTTCTTCGAAACAATTTTTAAGTAACGGAGATTATGCATCTCTATGAGGAACGAATAATCGAAGCTTTCAGGTAAGTCCAATGTGCCTTCTTTTCGATAGTTATTCGAATCAATTTCTAAGTAACGGAGATTATACATCCCATTGAAAGCATTCTCAGGTATATGCAACTCATCAATCTCCCTTGTATCCAATGATATACCTAAAACCTTTGAAGTTCCCTGAAAAAATGTAATATTAATGAGAACGAGACAAAACCATACGATACATCATTTATCAAATGGCATTCTCTTAACCTCATATACTAAATTATGAAAGGACAACAACTAAAAGAACAACTTACATTGCCTTCACCGAGTACATAACAAATATCCTTTGAATCCACCAGAAATTCCCGTTCTCCAGGCTTGTCAATGGACTTTGTGCGAACAATTTTTCTGCCCATTTCTTCTAGCAAACTATGCATCACCACATAACCTTGTTTGACATGAATGAGGGACTTATCAGCTAGGTTTGGCAGTGCAATATTAACGCCCCAGTTACTATCTGCGAGCAACGACTTGATGGTTGTCTCTTCCATATGATTGAATTGACATGCGATATGTCGAAATATAGCTTTTTCTTCGCTACATAAACCATCATAGCTGATTCTTATTATTTTCTCAATTTTATCGTCTAGACCATTTTGAAGCCTTGGCAGCATATCCACCCAGTACTCCTTATCCCTCCCCTTCAAATACTTACCCAAAATATTAAGAGCCAAAGGAAGACTGCCCGCTTGTCTTGCAACTTCAACTACAAGCTCCTGAAAACCTTCAGGTGCATAGTTTTTCCGAAATGCAGATTGACATAACATCTGAAAAGCTTGCACTTCAGTTGGGAAACTAACTTCGTATATATGATGAATATCATGAGCCCTTAAGAAATGCTTATTATTTGTAACCACAATGATTCTGCTCCCACTTCCAAACCATTGAGTTTTACCCGCCAAGACTTCTAGCACCACTAGATCATCCAAATCATCAATGATGATAAGAACTTTCTGGTGTTGTAGCCTTTCTCTCAGTGCACCTAGATGACCAATCTTTATGTCCTTTATCCCCAGAATTTCCGAGAGGAAATTCTCTAATAAATGTAACTTCATGTTGTGGTCGTCCGGATTGGCTCCAGTATAATTTTCTTTACTCTTAGATACAAAAGCTCTGTCTACGAATTTGCTAACTTGGAAATGCTGAGGAAGTTGGTTAAACAGAGCTCTTGCAATGGTAGTTTTACCAATCCCTGAGGAACCCCATATACCAACCATCCTCACTTCCTTAGATTCCAATTGCAACAATTCACTCATCTTTGCCATATGATCTTCGATGCCGACAGAGTTCTCAAAATCCTCGGATGAAGTTGAAAGCAGTTTACGCAAAACATCGTTGGCTATTTCTTCAATCATTTTTGCTTCGTTTTCACTAATAAAGAGAAAAATAATTTAACAGATATGAAATAAGGATTTATTCAATATGTATGTAAGCACATAATAATGAATTATAAAAATCATACCAGTTCGCAAAATCAAATCCGGCCATATCAGCTACATCAGTCAACGCCTTCTTCCATTGATTCTTCACTTGCTCTGGATTGTTCTTACAAGTCTCTTCAAAGATCTTCCCAAAGACCATATTAGCTACATTAGTCAACGCCTTCTTCAATTGATTCTTCACTTGCTCTGTTTTGTTCTTGCAAGTCTTTTCAAAGATCTTCCCAAACTCTCCTGTCTGTTTCCTCACATCGGAAGGATCCACATCGTAGAAAATTGGTATGATGATTTTAATATTGCAATTCACGATCTCTAGCAATTCGTCAAGACACCAGCTTGAAGATGCATAGTTTTTGGAGAAAACAACCACCGCGATCCTGGAACTCCTAATCGCTTGTACGAGCTCGGGCCAGAGGGAGCGGCTTTTGATGATCTCATAGTCTTTGAAAGCATTGATCAATTTCCGATGGAGCTCCTTGAGAAAGTTAGAAAAGTAGAGGATCCATGGACAACACATGGACCTTATAGGCTCCGAGAGTTCAAGGGTGCAACAAATCATATAATATAACAAAACATCGAATGCCACAGTCGACTCTCACTGGTCCTTCACGTAATCTGCAAAAAATAAAAACGTCGGAGACTTCAAATTATGCTTATCTAGGTTTGAGATGACTCGAGATAGACTTGGAAAAACATGCTTTGCTTCGTCTTTGGCTCTGAATATGCTAAGCTTTTGTCTGACGCAGAGACACACATGTTGGAACTCTGTAATGTATTAAGTAAGTATCAATAACTGGCTGAACATTGTAAAATTGTAATAGACTGAAACAACCCTAAAGACTGAAATTATGAAATCTCTATTCTACAAAAGAGGCATGTTCGAATCAAATCACTATGTAAATTCCTTCGGTAATTCAATTGTGTTTGAGCATCAGGGTTTAGAGAGAAACAATCCACTGTGGTCTTATGATATATAATACATAATCCAGTGTTAAGTTGATGACTAATGCATAATTACCTTGTTTCACTGCCTTCTTCTCTCGGTCTCTACACGACTCTCTCCTCGTTCTTCATTCTCGTTCCCTCCCACTCGCAAAATCTTTCGCAACAATAATAGAGCTTTCCCATATTCTCAGCTCTCACGAGTGTCTCCCTTTCTAGCTTCTTGATTAGATCTTACAATGCTGCTTGCAACTTCAATAATCCGTAACAGTTATAACATTGCAAGACAAGATAGAGAGAACAATGAGAGGATGCCAAGAACAAAAATGGAATTAAATTATAACTAGTCTACAGTCATAGTAGAGTAATCTATTGCTAGTATCTGTTTCACAATTGATTTTGATATGTTTATAAATTATAATTACCAACTGGACCAAATTTTTTGTCAATGGCAAAAATAAGATGCCTCGTGATACGATTTATTTGGAACTAGCATAAGATGGTTATGAGATTCTTGGGTTACCTAATAAGGTGAAAGTTTCTTGAATAAGGAATGTTGCAAGGGGAAGTACCACATGAACCTAACAAGAGACATAATCCTATGTATCTTGTGGATTGGCCGCATAGCAACTCATTAGTTTCTTCAGTTGTCTTCCAATCGTAATCTGCAGAAAATATACAATCAACCATTATGTATAATAGTTTCGGGTTTTGTCTTGACAAAGAATTATGGGATATTAATAATTATCAATGTAGTTTATGCCAAATGCTTACCACCAGCATTTTTTTCCAGCTACTCTTTTTCTCCAGAGTGCTATCTCCAAACTCTTGATTTTGTTCAGTTTCATGGCCTCCGAAGTCAGCAATGTTGCTTGCGTTTCCTGCACAAACATGTGGAAAAATATGTGGAGTAGAAGGTCGGGATTCTAGGGATCGACTATCCCCGGGGACTCGTATCCCGCATCCTTTTAATTTGAGATGACGAGAGTGTTTACCCCTGAGATGAAACTGTATAGTCACGTGATAGTTAAATCGATCAGCCAGAATAGTAAGGTCTTCATTTAAAGGAAAACAACAGTCGAAGATAACCAGATGAGCACCCAACTTCGTTGTGATGAAGTGTCGTGGAAAATCAGCAGAATCAAAGTGGTTCCCGAGTCTGTCTATGAACCGATAACATACCTCAATGTCGAATGAAACAGAAAATGTGGAAAAAGATTCGACATCAATCACGATGCAACCTCTAAAGTTGAAGAATTTTTGGGAGCGAGAGGCGTAGTAGAGAGGGATAGAGGTCCAATAGAGAGAGATAGAGGTCCCAATAGTAAAGTGATTGAAATATGAAGGCACTGCTTCACCTGATAGTATCAGTTGCATGAAAATGTTTGGTTTTGAATTAGAGCTTTTAGATCTAAGTTGAAGCAGTTGATGAAGTTGAGCTTGACCATTGAGAAATAATCAGCTGGAAGAAATTCGGCCATCTCAGTTGAACAACCACTCCAGCTAGCTTCAGCCAATGCCCCACAGTCTGAAAAATCAACTCTCTCAAGATGTTTCAGTTTAGAAATGTTTGGGGATACACATAGTAAATTGTTACATCCCTTCATATCTAGGCTATACACGAGAAAGAATTTCTCGATCCACCAAGGAACCTCTTCAATCGCTGTGTAGCTTAAATTGAGATCTGAGATGTTGGTTGAGATATCAGGAAAAGTCCTCAACTGAGAACAATGAGAGAGATCGAGTGCAGTGAGAGATTCGAGGTTTATTCCAGTGGGAAGAGTCTCCAGATTTCTGCAGTTGATAAATTCCAAATGCTCAAGTTGATTGAGATTCTGAATTGAAGAAGGAACCTCCACCAAACTTGGGATATTCGAAAATGTCAATCTCGTCAATGTGGAAGAAAGCATGGTCATGAGAGGTGTATGCAGCTAAACAAAAACAAACAAAAAACAAAATAAAAACAATTATGAGATGTTAAACTGTTACAGATGCTAAGCAAAAGAATAATTGTTTCGTGTAACTTCTCTATTCCAAACAGTAGCTTTTATAAGTTTGAGGCTCTCCAATTAAAAATCCAACCATAAATCAATTTCTGTTGAAAAGAAAATTTCATAATCTATTTGCATCCTTTGTTTAATAGTTTAACATATAGGATCTATGTTATTTTCTTACATACGATCTGTACAAATCAATAAGAAATTACATAACTTGTTAATAATACTCATAAGTGAAAATGGTACTACACAAATTACCTAGTTTCTTCTCAAAAACATTTTCACAGCATTCAAAGAAATTCGACCTAGTTTCTTGTTAAAGTGTTAGTTAAATAAAGGATGGAAAATGTACATACCTGCACTCTTTCCCACAATTTCTTACGCTCCATGCTATTCTCTTTACGTAAGTTAGGGGGGATATCAAGAAAACTTTTCAACCGTGAGAATCCATTGAGATTGAGGCGATACAGAGATTTGAGGATGAATCCGGTGGGACGAGTCTTCAAATTAGAGCAATATGATATGTCCAAATCATTCAGTTTATTCAGGTACTGGATAGAGGAGGGAAGTTCCACCAAACTCGAGCAACCACTGAGTTTAAGTGTCTCGAGATTACTGGCCATCGAAAGATCTGGGATTTCTTTCAGGTTTTTGGATCCCCGCAAATCCATATTCCTGAGCCCTGTAAGTGACTGAAATATATGTAACTAAGTTACACATTACTTGAAAGGATAATCATCTAAAAATTAAAACAAGCATTACTATAAACTTACATGAACTCCTTCCCACAGCATTTCGACTTTGCTCTGCTGCATTTCAAGCTTAACCAGGTTTTCAGGATGAAAACTAGAAGGCAGACATCTCAATGGGTATCTGTCCATCCTCAATAATCTAAGTTTAGGGGGAAAATAGTTGAAGCGTTCCGGTAAGTGCCATCTAACTTCTTTCTTCTGGTCCAGTTTCTTAGTATAAATTTTTAGAAACAAGAGATTGTGCATTCCTTTGAAGGAACTCTCATGTATATGCAGTTCATCAGTCTCATCTATTTCCAATGATATACCTAAAACCTTCTTAGTACCCTAAAATTATAATATCAATAAGAAGGAAACAAAACCAATTAGCTCAACAGACACCTTACTGTTCTTCATTTATCAAATGGCATGCATGTAATCATATAGAGTGGGATTTATGAAAAAGCTGCAAAAAACTTACAGTGTTATCTTCAAGTACATCACATATATCCTTCAAATACACAAGAAATTCTCATTCTCCAGGCTCATTGGACTGTGTACGGACAATATTCTTACCCATTTCTTGCAGCAAAGAGTGCATCTCCACAGTATTGAATCTTTCACGGATAAGGGATCTATCAGCGAGGTTTATGAGCCCGATATTAACATCCAAGTTACTCTTTGCTAGTAGCAGTTTGATGTCACTGACTTTCTCACCATTGAAAAGACATGCAATGTGATGAAATATAGCTTCATCTTTTCTGTTATTTAATCCATCGTAGCTAACTCTGAGTGATTTCTCAAATTTTCCATCCAAACCTCGAAGCCTCGGCAGCATATCTATCCAGTACCCTTTGTCCTTGCCCGTTAAATTAGAACCCAAAACGTTCAGACCTAAAGGAAGATTACCGGCATGCAATGCAACTTCAGAACAAAGCTCCATAAAGCCATCAGGTGGAGAACTCTTCCTAAAAGCAGAACGACAAAACATCTCAAGTGCGAGGTCTTTAGATGGGAGACAAACCTCGTAAACGTGATCAATCTCATGGGCCCTTAAAAAATGCTTATTTTTCGTAACCACAATGATTCTACTCCCACTTCCAAACCATTGATCTCGACCCGCAAAAGCATCTAGCACATCTTGATCATCTAAATCATCAATAACAATAAAAGCTTTCCGGTGTTTTAGCATCTTTTCCATTGCACATATATGGTCTATCTTTATGTCCTTTTTTTCTAAAACTTCTGCGAGAAAAGCTCTTTGCAAATGCAACTTCATGTTATAGTCTACTAGATTAACTCTACTGTAAACTTCCATATGCTTTATATGAAAAACCTGTCTATGAAAACACTATTTTGGAACTGACGAGAGAGTCAACTGAATAGAGCTCTTGCAATGGTAGTCTTGCCGATTCCAGAGGGACCCCATATCCCGACCATCCTCACTTTCTTGGATTCCAAGTGCAACAATGAACTCATCTTTGTGATATGATCTTCAATTCCGACAAAGTCCTCAAAATCATTTGATGGAGATGAATTCAGTTTACCCAAAATATCATTGCGATTTCTTCAACCATGCTTGCTTCATTATCCCTGATAAGGATAAAAAGACCAATTAGCTAACATGTTAGTTAAACAACAAGTAATGATGTAAAAAGTGGTACCAGGTCACAATATTGTATCCTAGGATATTAGCTACATCGGTCAAAGCTCCCCTCCATTGGCTTTTCTCGTCTTCTGTTTTACGTCGCCATGTCTTTTCAAAGATCTTCCCAAAGTCTTTGGTCTGTTTCCTCACTTGAGAAGGATCCAAACGGTAGAAAATGGGAAACAAGTTGGCCCGACTCTTTCTTGCATTTCACGATCTCCAACAGCTCGTTAAGACACTAGCTTGAAGAGGCGTATTTTTTGGAGAACACATCCACTGCAATTCTGGAATTTTTAATGGCATGTTTAAGATCAGGATTGAGTGACCGGCTTCTCTTGATCTCATTGTCTTTGAAAGCAATGATCAGTTTCTTTTAGAAAGTGGCTGAGGAATGTCTTGCGGACATCTTCTCTGCTGAAGCTTGGAAAGACGTCATATGACCAATTGCGAGATGAGAAAAAAGAAGACGAAGAAGCCATAAAGAGGATTCTGGAAAAATTCAGAGGACAAGTGAGGACAGGCTCACTCTATAAATTGCGAATAGACTATAGTAGTAGCAGAGTGGTACCTAGCAATTACGCCATTGTTTCTTGAATTTTTCTGATAACTTGACGGAAGTTTCCTCTTTTTTGGACAGGATCTTGACTTAATCAGCACCACTTATTCTTACAATAATATCTTTCTTTTTAGGATCCAATTTTTAGGATCTAATCTAGCAATAATTCCCACTAGTCAAAGTTTGAAATTTCTTAAGTCACTTTTCTACCAATAGTCCGCACAAGAACACGTCCCATTCTTGAAATGATGAAACCGAGTTGGATCCCTTAAAACAATCTCACGTCCCACAACTCTTGAGATCAACTTAATCACTGTGTGACAATCTTCACAAACCCGTAGATTTTTCATCACTGTGACTTTACTTCCTTCAACTGTATGAATCAACCCGAACGCAATAGCAAGCCTCTCACTGTGATACCACAACATCTCTTCTTTTTGTTCATCTTCAACATCATGTAAAGCAGATCTATAATCAGGAACATAGCCAAGTTCCTTCAACTTCTCTCTCAAAAAATCCAACTTCTCATATGTTCTCAAGCAGTGTGGTCGATCACCAGAGAAAAACTCATGCTTTTTCCCCCTAAGCACAACCCAACTGCTCCCGGGTTTCTTCATTATCCCCTTATGCTTCATCTTAACTCTCAATTTCGATGCATTCGACCATCTACCAGCAGAAGCATATATATTCGACAACAAGACATAAGCAGCGCTTGATTTTGAATCCAGGTTAAAAATAGCTTCAGCAGCTTTCTCACCTCTATCTAAATCCGAATGCATCCTACAAGCACTAAGTAAAGACAACCAAACCATTTCATTAGGTTTCACAAGCATGCTCTCGATAAGTTCCTCTGCTTCTTTCAGCTCCCCGCATCTTCCCAAGATATCAACCATACAAGTGTAGTGTTGAATCTTACTATCGATATGATTTGGTCCCCTTGCCATGTAATCAAACAGCTTTCTTCCTTTCTGTAGAAAGCCACAATGGCTACAAGCAGAGAGCAAGCCTGTGAAAGTGATCTCATCTGGCTCTTTGTTTAAGCGAATCATTTGACCGAATATGACAAACGCCCACTTTCCATGCCCATGCTGTGCGCAGCCAACAATAATGGAATTCCACGACACAATGCTCTTCTTCGAGATTTCTATGAACACTGAAACGGCATCATTCACGTTTCCAGAATCGCTGTACATCACAACCAGAGAATTACCCACAAAGGTATCAGTTCCTAAACCAAGCTTCGCTGCAACTCCATGCATCTCCTTACCCCAATCCAATGTTCCCAAAGCAGAGCAAGAGTTTAATCCGCTAGCAAATGTTGACTGATTTGGTAAAATACTGTTTCTTAACATCTCAGAGAAAACACTTAACGCATCTTCATGCTTTTTGTTCAGACTATACCCTGACAACAGAGCAGTCCACACAGCAACTTCTTCATGAACCTTCTCGTCAAACACCTTCCTAGAATCCTCTGTTCTTTTGCAGTTTGCATAAAACGTTATGAGCGAAGCAGATACATATTCTTCATATAAAAACCCTGACTTGATGATGAAGCCATGAACTTGTATACCCATATGAAACTCTGGAGCATTCACGCAGGCGGTGATTACACAAGTGAATGTTCTTGAAGTCGACTTTATGCTACAACCCAACATGTTCTTGAACAAAACAAGAGCTTCTCCACTCCTCTCATTCTGGTCTAACCCACAGATCATTGTCGTCCACGAAATCACATTCTTCCGAGGCATTTTCTTAAACAACTTCAAAGCATCGTCTACTTTACCAAACTGTAAATACCCATGAACCATCGCATTCCACGCTGCAATATCTCTCACAGGCATTTGATAAAACAATTTCTCCGCTTGATCAACCTTACCCGACCTAAAATACCCATTCACCATCGCTGTCCACGAAACCACACTTCTCTCAGGCATTTCATCGAACAGCTTCATTGCAGTATCCATATCTCCACACACCAAACATCCACTGATCATCGAATTCCATGAGACCACATCTCTCACAGGCATTTCTTCGAACAGATTCAACGCATCAACCAATCTATTGTTCCTCGTGTAGCCCGTAATCATCTTGGTATAAAGACTCACTTGAGGAGATGAAACCTGATTGAAAATCTCTCGAGCCTCGTCGAGTCTTTGGTTCCATAAGTGATTACATATCAAAGCTTCGCGATTCCGAAACTCTATAGCAACTGAAAAACCCCTGAAGAATTTCCATTGGAAAACGTGAGAATCCAAGCACGAGAAGGAGAAAGCCCGAAACTTGAACCGTTGAAAAATGGCGCCACTAACCATAACTCTAACGGTCTCATCCGCGAATAAAACAGTATATGCCCACAAATCCAAAAATCAACGTATATTCTGAGGTTTTTGGGCTTTCTAACAAATTGGCTTCAGATTCGCAAATGGGCTCAATTCGCTAAACTTCCACAACTCAATCATATTATTGCTTAGAAGAAGGGTCCCCAATGGTTAGAAGAAGGTCCCCAAAACATTATAAGAACAGGCCCAGAAAGAGGAAATCGGCCCAATATTCTAGAGAGAAATCGACAAGAGATTTATAATCACCGATGAGTAGGGTTCGGATAAAACCAATTTCAAAAAAGATTTATAATACCAAAGTCAAAGTTTAGTAAAAATTGAAAATTCGATTCTTAATTTTAGTTAAAAAGCTGAGATTGGGTTGATTCAGAATTAATCATCATAAAACCGAGAACAAAAGTTGTAAAATCATTCAGTCACACTTCAAAACGCAAAAAGAAGATAATCCAAAATAGTCAACAACAGATAAGAAAGTAAACCCTAGATGATATCTTTTAGGGCTTTTCATTCATCTTCCTGGCTACGTAACCTAGCAAGTCTGTTGGTAACAACAATGTCGAGCTGAGAAGCTCTCTCCACAATAGCCTTTCTCTTCTTTGTTGAGACATTGTGAGCAATCTCTGCACAATAAGTCCTACAAAGCCAAAGTAACACAAAATGAGAATCTGGCTTAAGAATCTCTAACAAAGTGGTGTAAAGCAAATTGTAATATAGATACCTGTTGTGCATCATGAGGAGCTCGAGCTCAGCTGCGTTGTGAACAACAAACTTCTTGAATCCATTGGGAAGATAGTGGCGGGTTTTCTTGTCAGATCCGTAACCAACATTGGGCATCAAGGTGACACCTTTGAACTTTCTTCGAACTCGGGAATCAATACCCTTTGGCCTCCTCCAGCTTTCCTGAACAATAACAATTCAAACGACAAAAGAACCATTAGGGAATGAAAATTCAGCATTAGGTTAAAGTAATGTCAACAGGGTTTAAAGTAACAGTAAGCTTATTGAACTAAAAGCAAACTGTGTCGCAAGAACTGAAGGAGATTCACTTTCTGCCCGTAAAAAACGAAGTAACCAGAAACAGAATTAGAATTCTGGCTACCAGATACCACAGGGCATTATATAGATGCAAAATCCCATGCTCATAATGGAGATTGAAACATTCGAGAAAACCTCAAATCTTTATCAGCTAAACAAAAACAAAACTATATCTAACATTGTCACATATTCAATAAAATCTACAGACTAAATAGTCATCACTGATCAGTATAGCAGCAAATTAATATTTCAGACTTCGAAGATTATCAAATTCCAGTAAAAAAATCGAATATTTATCAGTGTTGCATCTGACAGGACTCAGAAGACAAAAGTTCTAATCATTTTTTCATACTATCATAGCCTAAACAACAGAGAGTAATAAACAAGCATAAGAACTTAGGAAATACCAATGAAAAAGATTTGAATCTGTAAAACTAGAAACGAGAAAAAAAAAATGTGATTACCTTGACGGTGATTCTGCGATCACTCTGGGGTCTGATGAATTTGGCAGTCCTCTTCTTCACGACCTTCTTCGTAAGCAACGGAACCGCCATTTTTACTGCTTTTCTCTACAAAATCACCGAATCGTGAGATGATGAATCGATTTAAACGCACAACGATGTGATTCAGATAAAGAGAGAGATCTTACAGTGATAAGAAATTACGAGCTTCCTCCGCCGCTATGTGAAAGGATGTTGCTCGGAAGACTGAAGTTTAATATATAAACAGAAATTAGGGTTTCTCTGTATAAAGGTCAAATATGTCATTTTGTTGAAGATCAGATATGGGTCAATAAAATCAACGGTTAGATCTTGAGATAATATAAATGCCCAATCAACGGTTGGATCTTAAGTTTCCCAAAAAAGATGGATATACAGTATTTTGAAATTTGACGATAAAGTTTCTTAAAATAATTTCTTTTTAACTATGAAGAGCAATAGTTTTTTCATTGATTTTTGGTTTGGTTTTTGCTTTAGATTTTAAAAATAAAAGATAATTTTAGTGAAAAAATGGCTTTTGAAAACCTCAAATAATATGATTTTTAGTTTTCTTTTGAAAATTGGTTAAACCACTCCAAAACTCGTTATCATGTATCTCTTATAGTGGATGGCTCGACCGCCTCAGTAAATTATTTAATAATCTCTTGGTTGAGTATTGTATTCCGGCATGACTTGTCATTTTTAAAAGCTTTTTAGATGTGAGGACAAAACAAACAAAGTAGCATAATGTACACATGTTCTAAACTGTGATGTTCATCGAACAAACCTTAGCTGGTGAAGAACATTCACTCAAGACTCTGTAAATATCAGAATGAAACTCATACGAGTTTGGTTCTGATGGTATTAACTCAACCCACTCCTTTTCAACCTTCTGAACATGTGAATTCATCTTCATAACAGCTTCAAACTCGATTTTTCCCTTTAATCTCTTCAGAAACTTCATTGAGAATGTCATTTCGAAGTTCTTGACTTCAGATTCTCCAGTCACCTGAATACCAATCTCTGCTCCTTTTGCGCTCACTAATCCAACGAGCATCGGATTGATGTAATGTTGTGAAGGTTGTGGTTTTGTTTCAATGCTGTGTATCTACGAAAAAACCAACATCACAAAGGTTAAGGCCCTTTACCACATTTGAAAGAGAATCAGAAAGGATCAAACTTTTCATAATATGAGTTAGATCGAAGAGATAAAGCGATGAATTTTAGGTATCGATACCTGAAGATAATCGATTCCCAGGTTGGAAAGGGAATCTGTAATTCCATAGGAAGCAAGGATGCTCAAGACTCCACCAGAACCAACCGGGGACTTAAGTATCTCCCACGGAGATTTCATCAAAATCTTGTGCTTTTTTGGTTCCTCTGGTGAGCTACAAACTACTGGAAGTGTTTCTTCTTTGAGAAACCAGATCTAGATATTAGTAAAAACATGAATTTTGTTAGAAAGCCTGATAGAATCTGATAACCGAAATGCAAAACTATCCTTGGAGGATTTAAAGCATTACCTTTTCTGATTCAAATCCAAAATGATCATTACCCTGAAATAGATTCTGCAGAGCTTCAATGGCATGTTCAGGGGAAACTATAACAAGTGGCACACAAGCGCGATCTTCTTCCTGCACATAAGCCAACAGTTATCATGTAAAATCATAATTAAATGACATGAACAATTCATAGCTGGTAAATTATGCATAGCTAACCTTTATGAACCTCTGCTCCTCATCAAGTAATGTATGAAGGTACGAGACTAGACCATTCTCACCTTCTGATTGTTCGTTCTCGTCATCATTGAGAACCAAACAAATAGAAACTTTACCATCAGAAAATAGACTTTGCCCTTGTTGAAGGAAACTGAAGTTATCACCCATTTTCTCTTTGCTTGCATCAAAACTAAGGCATTCCCGTAACACATTCAGATTACATTCCGATACTCTAGCTCTCAACGAATTGATTTCCTCAGTTACATTCCATCTAATATATTAAAATTCGAATGATAAATTAGAAAACAGACGTCACGAAATGGTTGGGAAATTTCTTGGGAGTTTTTTACCTCTTTGATGAGGTCTCAATACTTTGCAAAGCTTTCTGAAGCAGTGTGGAGTTCACGTCCAGGATATGATCAGCAAGCAAATTCCTTTGAGACTTTTCTCCAAACCTTAATCCATCAAACACATGCTTTTGCTCCAATTCAAGTAACTTCTTTTTAGCAGCAATAAGACGCTTCTGCTGCTTTTTTCGTTCTTTCCATTCCTGAAATGACCAGAACGTAAGAGACCAATAAAAAACACAATGGAAAGTCTATAAAGACTGATCAATATGAAGAGCGAAGAAGAATATGCCTCACAAGCTGCCGCCTTTCTTTCTTGGATCGATCATCTGCTTGCATATTCACCTCAAGAAGTCCCTTTGGGGGAGTTATATACATTTCCCTTCTTTCTAAATCAACATCAGGAACAATTGCGTCTACAAAAGGTATCCACACAAGCTGATTGGTCTTTGCACCCCCGTTGCAGACTTCCATAGATGAATCAAGCAAAACGTGTAGAAGATCATTTCCTCCATTGTCGAAAACATTAGCAACAGTTCCAACAAGTTGACCGGTCTCCTGTATAAGATAACTAATTTAGACCAGAGACTTCTCACGTTTTCGACATTATATAAAAGACAAAAGCCCACAATTACCTTGAGGAGAACTCTCATGCCTACAAGATCACGAGTGTAAAACTCTCCTTCGTCAAGCTCAGGACGATCATCTTCCTCAGCAAGCAGAGTTGCACCAACGAGTTGTCTCACCTGAAGAAAACAGAACCCCAAATTTAAAATTGTAACAAATCATGTTCAATAGTTACTTCTGAATCTCTCATGGATCACTAAACTACCTGATCAACATCGTCCAACCCTCGAAACTTGAGAATCCAACTCTTCAGCGCGGGATGAGGTCTTCCTTCAACTAATTCAACCTCATCAATCTTGTCTTGTCCCATTAATTGTTGTCTCAACCATCTTCTACCAGGCTAATGAAGTAACCATGACAATGATAAAGCAATGTCAAATAATATAAACTTCTTAGATTCACTCCAGAAAAGAAAAACATACAAAACTTTCCACAAATTTCTCTCCTTTGAATCATTTTTACCTTAGAGAAACGTAAATCAGGAAAATCAGTGTTTGGTTTGATGCAGATCTCCCCTTGAAGCCCATGAACACCAGACAAGAATCCAACCTCAACCAAATCCAATCCACTGTTTCTACTACCGGGTTCGGCAGCTTCATGAGTAGCTGAAGATCAAAGAACACATATAGCCATTCAAAACCAAGATTATAATCAATTCAATAATCCTGTTACTAAGAGCTTTAAAAAAAAAACCATTTAAAAAAAAAATTCCACAGCTTAGACAACCCAAAACCACAAAACATGATTGTAATAACAAAAAAAAGCATCTTCTTCTACAGACATACTCAGAATAAGCTCAATCCAGTTGCCAAAAGCTTTTTAACAAAACCCAAAATTTCCAAAATATTATCAAATAAACACAAGAAAAAAAAAACGTAATTACCGGTGCTACGAACGAGGAAGCTGGACTTCTCACGATCCCTCACGAGACTGAAGTGACATTTGGTATGAGACAAAGCAGAGACGGAACGAGATAGTTCGAAGCTCGGGAAACGATGGGAAATATTGGGATTGAATAGTTGAATTGGTGTGAAAGTAATTGAGGTCGAAGAACAGAGAAGCGAAGCTCTCAGCATTATCTTCTCTCCCTGAGCAAATTGTGTATGGATATGACGAAAGTCGCAACAACATAAAAAAAATCCAGACTTTACTGAAGCAGAAAAAGGTGTGGTCAAAAGACTATACGGTCCGGAGGGTTCTGATGGTCATGTCTTATCTTACGCATATGCGTTTTTCTTTAGTTTCATCAGCCTTGGAAGCAGAAGTGGAAGAGATGAGATGGGCTCATATCACATCTGTGTGCAGAAACTGGAACATAACATTCATTTCAATGGTACATTGTTTAGCTATTCTTCTGTCTTTTAATCCCCGAGCATGTGACCGAGTCTTGATAAACCGTAGGCGTAATCTTGTTTCATTTTCAATGGAGATGAGTACATGTCGAGCCAAAAGAAAGTGTTGTGTGTTTGCCTTCATAGATGATAGAAAGGTTTCTAAAGACTTGAAGAACTTTTAATAACTGCACAATTGTTGTTATGTAATGTATAAAAGGTTTCAATCGATTGTAGAATAGTTGTTACAGTATAATAAAGAGTCTATGTATTGTAGATTATGTAAGGGTTCTATGGATTGAACCAATGATACTTTAATGGGTAAACAAAGAGCCTAAGTCTGTTTTTTTAGCAGAGATCTGGTTCCTGGAAAATTCACTCAGGACACATCGAAGATCAACACACGGAAGATAAATGTTAAAACCTAGGAGGAAACAGACAAACCTCAAAAACTGATAAACAACATTACTGAAACTGAGATATACATTTTAACATTTGTGACTATATACGTGTGTGATATTAAGACAATAACCTATTTTACTCGACATGAAACAATGGGGAGAAACAGGTTTTGGACCACAGGTTAAGTAACAAGATTTGTGAAACAGCTTTTCAATACAAACATTACAAGGTTAGAGAGGGAGGAAATAAGGAAACCAGAAGCAGAAGAAGCTTGTTAGACCAAATAAAAAGGACAAGTAAGAATGGGTTTAAAACTTACCTACTCTTGTCATTTCCTTAAAGCATATAATATAGTTTAGGTTCGTTACTTCGTTGGATGATATCTGCACATAAGGCATGCAAAATCATGAAAACCTTAATGAGGATTATAGACTATATAAATACCATGAACTTGACCCGATCGTCGCATATTTGGTATTCCTCCCACCTCGAGGTATGATATCTCATTTGAACGTTGCAAAGCCAAGAGGTGAAAATGTGGAATAAGTTTGCTCAGAACCTTAAGAAAACACCATAAAAGCTAATAGAAGATTCAAGACTCAACTTCTGCATTATTTGAATAGCTTTCTGTGTGTTTATATGACTGGCAAAGAAGCAGCTAAATCGTTTTGGATTTACGATTTCAATTAAGAAATTTCAAAGTCAACTAACAGTATATGAGAAGTCCAAAGAAAGAGACATGAATGCACCTGGAGTAAACTTTCAAAATGATTTCACGCAGTAATGACTCATTTGTACACATCCATTATCTCAGCTTAACCAACTGTACATTTGTAACATACTGCAAGATTTTCTAGGATCTATCTTGGCAGAGTAGAACCAGCAAAAGAACAGGATTTAAGCACACAACTAGGTCTTCTACTCAGAAGATTCTAAAAAAGCGAGCAAGCAAGGAAAACTTACTCTCACTAGACTCAACAAGCTTATTCTTTGGTTACCTAATTAATGACCTAAACGAGATATGAGGATCTAAAATTAAGGGCCAATTTATGACTAGAATTCAGAAGGAAAGAAATCAGAATCCACACTCATGTATAAAGAGAAAAAGAGAAGGAAGCTCTTATTCCTTGTTACCAAATCTCCTGCCAATGATAGGCCGAACATCATCAGTAACAGCCAAAGTCTCTAAGAAGGGAAGTATAGAAATCAAACCATCATCACTTGGATCATCATACCAACTTTTGATAGGGATCCCATTATTTATTTGCAATCTGTACACCTGAAACAATTAACAAAGACAAGAGTGGGATGATCAAAACGGCAATGATGAGAAGTTGAGAAAAAAGAAAAGAATTGGATGATCAAAACGGAAATGATGAAGATCCATGTAGACACCAAGAAAGCTTGAATTTGGTAATGTGGCAAATATTCTTCAAACTGAAGTTGATGGTTGTGTTTTTTCATGAAACTATTAATGTTCTCAGTAACTGAATATAAGAAGTTTGAAATTTGTAATGTGGCAGATATCCTTCAAACCGAAGTTGATGGTTGTGTTCTCTCATGAAATTATTAGTGTTCTCAGTAGTCTTGAATATAATAAACATAAAGAAACACCAGACTTCAATGAAAAAATATCAAGATCCATGAGTAGATCTTAAGATAAAGTACCTGCGGACAGTTGTCAATTATAGCCACTTTGGCCAGATCAAGACCCAGAACAGTTAAATCCTTGGTGTAAATTCCATCCAAAAGAATGCATGAGTCGCGATAAAAACGCTGTGATATGAACTTTCCATCTGGGTCCAATACATCTAGAAGCTGTGAGGCATAGATGCTGTGGCTAGCCGTGAAGATAACGACATGAAACAGTTCTTCCACCCTCTCTAAGAACCTGTGAAGGTGTGGCCTTTGCTTCACATAGACCGTATTTTCTTGCATATTGAAAAAGACTCTGAAGGAAAAATCTGCAACATTACACGATTCCAACGTCGAATGGACCAACGTTTCTGCATTCGAGAGAGAAAAAAAATTCAGCTATTTGGTAAGTTGAGTTACACATCTACCTTAGAGATGAGAGAAACAGAAAAAGTTAACAGTACACAGTTTCAAAATTGCTTAACATGAAATAAGTGATACAATCAATCAAATGAAGAAATAACTCATTTCACATTCAGCTCCTAAACATGATTCAGTATGCTAAATAAATACAAAGGAACAACGGTTATAACGAATGAGCTCACGATGAGAGACTATTGTAAAATGAAAAATTAAACTCAATAATAACTGAACGAGGGATATCATACCATCCAAATCAAGGACAAGGGTCACAGACTTCTTTCTTAGGGTATCCCTGGGCCAATAACTGGATACAACATCTGATAATTCCGGCTGATTTTTTATAAAAAGCTGAGGGTCAAAATCTTCGGCTTGATCAGATTCAGCATGATCCACTGGTTCCATAATCTGTGATCTTGTCCGGTTGAACGCCAGAAACAAGTCATGGTTATCGAGATTAATCTTGCTGTCAACATCTGACTTAACATCCTCTGTGTTGGCTGATCCATCTTCTAAGTAAGGTAGTAACATGTACTGCTCAGGAAAGATGTAATGAGGCAAGGGACTTATTTCGGTGAAAGTATCATTGTTTCCACTCTCATCAAACGGTAAGCTTGCAATAAGAACGTCAGATATATAGAAATCAGAAACGTTGCAAGTTTGGTTGTCAAAGCAAATCCTGTTGCTGCTTTCGTCAGCTTCCCACCTAGGGATTTCCCAGTGTACAGAGTTTCCTGCCGTAAATACTGAGGAAAGAAATATATTAGCTTCTCATTTATCAAAAAAAAAAGAAAAACTTATACCAAAACAGAAACAGTAACATATACCTCGATCAGTTCCATCCAGTTCATCATTCAGAACAGGTGAAAATATTGTATCTGAGCTTGACATATAATTGGAAGCAATTTCCTGCACAAGAATGTATTGTCCGCAATATAGTATCCATGAAAGAAAGGATAAATGAAAGTCAGCTACACATATCAAAATGTTACCATTTTTTCGACAGATTCAGAACCATCAACAGAAGAGACAAACGCCTGAGATTGAGAAGTGTCTTCAACAAGCATTTCAGCTGGCTCATTGGTTTCATTATCTCGAGCAAAAGTATCCAAACCTGAAGAAACTGACACAATCATCAGAGAGAGTAAACCAAAAACGACTGATAAAACAAGAAACTAAGATTATCCAAATCAACAAGGAAGAATCTTGACTCTTTACCAAGCTGCTGTTTCTCATCGTCGTTGCAAGTATGGGTAGTAGCTCTGGTCATGCTTTCCATGTGCTCTGATAATTTGGATAAAGCGCATGAACTTCTCGAAGTTGGTTTATGTTTCTTACAGACACCAAGAACCTTGCTTATCTTGCTCTTCATTTCTATATATGGCATTGGCTCTGTATATAGAATTATAACAACCTTGGATCAAGCACATGTACGACCTA